>WNGS01109749.1:6019745-6073540 GCA_020271785.1 Procambarus virginalis
AAAACGTAACTTATGACTTAATAGCAGATACTATCTTTCTGAAGAAGATTGCTAGGAGTAGGCCTACAAGGGCTTAATAGGCCTGGAGTAGCTTGTGACAATGCCAATAAGAGCAGCACTCTGGAGATGTATGTGCACAAATAGTCACTTGTATTTTGTTGTGAATGTGTGGATACAGGTGTGTGCTGAGTTGTTAACCCACCTTGCAACTCTCAATATGTAATACATGCCCACACATGCACGCACATGCGCATACACATGCACGCACATGCGCATACACATGCACGCGTGCGCACACGCGCATGTACGATACAAGACGGAACAGAATTAGTGTCATTTATTTGAATTTATATTTGTATTGTTTAATTAAATACATCGGTTACTGTATGATTGGCTTATTGCACTATGACCTTCCTGCAGGACGCTCTACCTTGGTTATGACTGTCTTTGTCAATGGCTTAGTGTGTGACTGGCTTAGTGTGTGACTGGCTTAGTGTGTGACTGGCTTAGTGTGTGACTGGCTTAGTGTGTGACTGGCTTAGTGTGTGACGGGCTTAGTGTGTGACGGGCTTAGTGTGTGACGGGCTTAGTGTGTGACTGGCTTAGTGTGTGACTGGCTTAGTGTGTGATTATATACATAAAATTACCCAAAAGAATGTGGCATGGTGTTTAATTCAGCCATTGTATATCTTACTGTAGCAGTGACTTGCCTACTGTAGCGTTGGCCCCTGTGCTTCCTCGTCTGTGTGTACCGTTGTAGAAATATACTGTAGAACATAACTCCACTCCTGCACCGCTGGCTCACCCCTGCACCGCTGGCTCACCCTGCACCGCTGGCTCACCCCTGCACCGCTGGCCACCCCTGCACCGCTGGCCACCCCTGCACCGCTGGCCACCCCTGCACCGCTGGCCACCCCTGCACCGCTGGCCACCCCTGCACCGCTGGCCACTCCTGCACCGCTGGCCACCCCTGGCCACTAGTGGTGGTGGTGCCGTGGGAGACTAAGAGCGAGGTAACCTCCCACAGTGTCGCGCCTGGACACGCCCATAGAGTCGCTGGACGACCTCAGCAACCAGTACAAGGTCCAGTACGCCCCCGTCAACGGTACTTCCACTATGACCTACTTCGAGCGCATGGCCTACATCGAGAAGAAGTTCTATGAGTAGGTTCTCTTCTGGTTCCTCGTGCAGCTGGTCACAGCTGGTCCCTCCTAACCTTCAAAGCTTCACTCACACATACTGACAGAACACTCACGCATACTGACAGAACACTCACACACACTGACAGAACGCTCACATACTCTGTAGTTCTACTGGGAGAGAATTTAGTCCTTTTGTTTTATTGTTAAATTTAACTTGTTCTTAATTATTTGTCAGTTTGTGCTGAAGTAAATGACTAGTTGTGGATGACGTCATTAGAGGTTACGATGGGTCTGTCATCCCTTAGTTACATAGTTTACATAGAGAATACTAAAGTCTTTATTAAGTCTGCTCTCTCTATCGTCTCCACCCTGCCCCCACTCTCCACCCCTGCCCCCACTCCTCCACCCCTGCCCCCACACCTGCCCCCACACCTGACATGACTCTCCACCCAACAGGATCTGGAAGGACATGTCCCTGAACGACTCGATGAGTGACGTGGAGCGCGCCAAGCTGGCGTGTGGGGACTATCCTGTGAGTGACAAGTACACCAAGATGTGGCAGTCCATGCAGGAGGCCGGCCTGCCCACCTCCCTGGAGGCCGCCCTCGAGAGGGTCAGGAAGTCTACCTCCACCAGTGAAGGTTTTGCTTATCTCGGTACGTGTGTGTGTGTGAGGGGGATGTAGGTGCCACTGGCAACTGGTAGATATAACGGGAGGGGCGTGGTCAACAGGAGGCACTAGTAACAGTAGAATAAGGTGCCACTGTTCATTTGGGAGAGGAATAACCAAGTGTGGCGTGGTCAACAGGAGACGCCACGCTCATCCGCTATGCCATCCTCACGTCGTGTGACCTTATGACTCCTGGGGTCGAGTTCTCCAAGAAGCCTCTGGCCATTGCCGTCACCAAGGGGTCAGACCTCAAAGACCAGTTCTCGCTGGCGTGAGTTATAAGTCCCTGCCCGCTCATTTCTGTCCCTGCCCGCTCATTTCTGTCCCTGCCCGCTCATTTCTGTGCCTGCCCGCTCATTTTTTGGAATGTGTTTTTGAAGTTTTTTGGTATTTTTGGAGTGTTGCATCTGTAACACCATTTTTCCTATTAAGAGACATGTCACTTGTATTTTTGAAGGTAAAAAAAGCATGTTTAACCCTTTTGAACTAAACCAAATAAGGTTTGCTGGATTTTGTTTTTGGCGTGAATATAGTTTTGCACTCGGCCGTTTTTGCTACCATGAATTTTTGTACATTTTAGCATGGTTTTTTGTATGGTTGAGTGCAGCCACGATCCAGCATGAAATTTTCTCTATATCCATTTTTATAAGTAGATATTTTTTCTACTTCACAAAAGACTTTTGCAAGGATAATCCAGAGTTTTTTCCCTTTTTAATGTGGACAAACTTGCCAAACCGCTTAATGTGCACTACAAACTATAGACAATAACCTTTTATAAATTATGACATATCCGAGCGGGTCACATAAGACAATACAAATACAAAATTAACATGAAGTTAAATTGTACTGACATTTGTGTTTGTAACCAACAAAGCAATTTTTGTCATGTTTGTAAACATGAACGCCAGGCTGGGCCAGTCTAATAGTTTCCTCACACTAGATTGCACAATATTTTCCCAGTTTGCAGAAGCTGACCTTTCTGAACCGACAGAAACAGGCAAGTATATGTTTGCATCCCTCAATCTTGTTCATGTATACCATCCTATCAGGGCATCTTGGTAGGTGTGCCGCTGTGGCCACCAGACACAACCTGCCTTCCCCAGGTGACCTCCGAGCCACTGACATGAACTGCTACCAGTGTTCCGTCATTGACCTCGGACCCTTCCCTCCCAACTCCTCCTCCGCAGGTGACGCTACAGATATCCGCTACCAGGTGCTGACCAACTGCGACCTGCAGATCGTGGGAGAGGAGTTCTCTAGGAAGCCCTACGCTGTCGCTGTCCAGCAAGGCTCCCCTCTAAAGGACCAGTTTAATGATGCGTGAGTCTGCCCTTGCATGGTAGGACGTCCTCATTCCAGTGTGGTTTATCCTTCCTCACACTGCGGCCTTTACCCCGTGCTATCCATCGCTTGCACCCGGTATCCTCCGTATCCTTGACGCTGGATGTATCTGAGCCTCGCCTCGTGTTCCTGCCTTGTNACTTGTGCATAGGTGAGTTGCATATCTTTCTTGCACTGTTCAATTCCCTGTGTAACTTCCTCCATCTGTGCTGACAAAAGCTTTTCTCCTGTTGAATTTCCTTGCCTAACCTATTGTAGTCATTTATGTTTAAATTTACTTAACTTCTTCCAAAGCTATTTTTAAGAGTTTATTTTCTTCTTCCATGGCTTTGCAATTTGTTTCCAATTGATTTTTATCCTTGCGCAAGTCTTTCACTATATCCTCAAGACATAAAACTTTCCTATTCAAATGGTCATTACTTTCTTTCAATTTACTAATTATTTCTACATGAGAGTTCACTATAGTATCTAATTTTACCAACTTGTTATGTAGACTACTAATATCAATGCTTTCTTCATTGAATCGCGCAAAATCAAGCTCTGTTTTGTTTTTCCTCTTGCCGGTGGCCATCTTGAATCTTCTCTGCACTGTAAACACTAGGGCAACTTTTTCTCATTTGATTTTTCACTTCCCTTAGCACATTCCTGTTATCTCACCTATTTTTCAAGAGCACTATACCTTTATGTTCTCTGGGACACCACTCACTATCATCAACCTGTACTACAATACTTGGGATTGTTGAAATATGCTGGAGCTCCTCTGATGCAAGTGTTGACCCTAGGGGTGTCACCTTTTGAAAATAAAAAAAATTATGTAATTACTTCCTGGAAGCTGCAGTCTTCTGAGGGTGCACAAATTGTCTGGACTAATTGTGTGTGTGGGGGGTTACAGTAGTGTTGATGGTACAGGTGTAAACACCAGTGTGTGTTGTTACAGTGGTGCTGCGGGAGGAGGAAAACGCCCCAGCGGAACAGGGACTTAAAGCAGCCATCGACTACCTGAAGAAGAACCCGGCAGAGGGCGTGGCGGTCGACCGTATGGACGTGATGGTCATCAAGAAAGGTACAGTCAGCTAGTATTGACCCCACACAGTAACTACCCCACACTCGCCAGGGTCAGGTCATCAAAGTGGTCAATGATCAGGGCTAGTCGAGGCGGACTTTTTACAATCATTAACTAACCCTTTACTTCTATAAACTCCTGCTGTAGATGGTTTGATTTGTAGCTTATTATGGGTCCCGTGGTATTGGTAAGTTTCTTGAATTTGCGAACCACCATGTTGACACTGGAGATAACTGTCGCCTGCTTAATCACCTCTTAAACACAGATGACTTGTATATCAGGTAGTCATCATTACATGAATATTCACTCTGATCTTGAGGCATCTGTTGTACTCGGTGGTGGGCACTGTTCTGGACGATCTATGGTACCATGTGTTGGTTTCACGTTTTGATGAATGCTATTTTTCCTCCCTTGGAGAATCCCAGGGGTAAATATTGTATGGTGTTAGGACGACACTGCCACTGGGTGATACGCATAATCACTTGGTTTTTATTGGAAAACTTTTCTACTTATTTTGATTTATTTTGAATGCTTTTTATTTCATCATGAAGACCATGTTTCTCTTCCCTGTATATACCATTAACTCACGCAAACTCTGCTTCCATCATAAAAGCTTCATCACAGTAGTTAATAACATTAATTCAACTCATAAATACTCAATATTCATCTTTTGAATACACCTTATCACATGTTTTATCCAAGGTAATCAGTGTCGTATAGGTCTTGTAACCTTCGTCACGGCCTTCCTGGACCAGGCAGTGTGAACACGTCTGGTGAACGCCATCCCTCCACAACCCGCTCTGCTCTGTTCACTGACTAAAGTTATTGTGCTGTTTCCCCGTCATTGTTCCACCATAAACTTTGTCAATTGCTCTTAGTTGATTAATGCCTCGGTAGTTATTAGGCACTACAGTTACCTTTATTATATATAAAGGTCCAATAACAGCTTTACAATAAAGTGGTACAATACCACTAACCATCATTTTGTGTAAGTAACCCCGCAACCATTCCTTGACCTTATCTTACTGCATAATGTCTGCATATACACTGATGCAAGTGATTTTTTACACCGAGTTATTTTCTGACAAAATGTGTGTACTCGTCTCCCACTAGCTAAGCCACAAAGGCAAACATGTCCAGATTGGTACTCCTGTCATACCTTCCACTCCTAGAGCTTTCAGTATTCTTTCTCTGCCTATTTATAATGTAATATTTATATTATTCTCACTTATCTCTTTAATTTTGCTTTTCAGTGTATTTCGGTGATTCGCTTTTTAACTTTTCCAAAATACTTCACCACTGTTTTCTTCATGGTTCTTCCTTCCCTCTTATTACTGCTCGACTAATCTTTTGCAAGGTTTCTTTCATATCTGCCGACCAACAGACCAATACTAACCTCGGTTATTACTTCTGGCGGCGACGCTACAGGCAGCGACATCGAGGGCACGGTCAACGCCACCTGCGACCTGATGGACGCGGCCATCACCGCCAGTAAGCCGCCACACATCATCCTCGACATGACCACCACAGGCATGATGGCCGAGACGGCCAAGAGCTTCACCCGGGCCCTGGCTCTTCCCACCTTCTCCGCCTCCTATGGCCAGGAGGGTGACATTAGGTACTGACGGGCTCCAGACTCCTGGGAGGGAGGGAATAAAGGTGTGTGGGAGATGGAGTGAGAGAGAGGGTGGGTTTGAGAAGGAAGGAAGGAGGTGGTTGAGTGGGAGAAGTAGGGAAGGAACGTGGATGGATGAGAAAGAAATGAAGAGGGAAGGAAGTAAAGAGTGTGACTGGGAGGGATGTTGATTAAGAGTCCAGGAAGAGAAGGAGAGAGAATATTGATCGTGACAATGATCAACAAGAGATTCCAACAAAACACAAATTTCGAACTAGCTGTCAGGGATACATCCTGCTGCCACTCCCAGAGATGACGATGTAAACCGTAGGTCAGTCCACGAGTGAGGACCTCACAGGAGGCTTGTATATGGTGCCAGGGGATGCCAGTGCCATTGTTCATGCGTCTTTGTTGAACGTGTTAACTTACAATGTGCGTGCCTGGCTGTACAATGTGCGTGCCTGGCTGTACAATGTGCGTGCCTGGCTGTACAATGTGCGTGCCTGGCTGTACAATGTGCGTGCCTGGATGTACAATGTGCGTGCCTGGCTGTACAATGTGCGTGCCTGGCTGTACAATGTGCGTGCCTGGATGTACAATGTGCGTGTCTGGATGTACAATGTGCGTGCCTGGATGTGCCTGCTAGCGTGTGGTTGTGACCCCTCAGGGAGTGGCGGACGTTGACATCCAACGAAAGCAAGTACCTGGTGCAACTGATGCCGCCTGGTGACATCATCGTCCAGGCAATCAGAGACATCGTCCGCACTCAGAACATCACTAATGCTGGCATCATCTACGACGACACCTTCGGTACGTGTCTTGGTGCACTCCTTCCGGTACGTGTCTTGGTGCACTCCTTCCGGTACGTGTCTTGGTGCACTCCTTCCGGTACGTGTCTTGGTGCACTCCTTCCGGTACGTGTCTTGGTGCACTCCTTCCGGTACGTGTCTTGGTGCACTCCTTCCGGTACGTGTCTTGGTGCACTCCTCCGGTACGTGTCTTGACGCACTCCTTCCGGTACGTGTCTTGGTGCACTCCTGCCGGTACGTGTCTTGGTGCACTCCTTCCGGTACGTGTCTTGGTGCACTCCTTCCGGTACGTGTCTTGGTGCACTCCTTCCGGTACGTGTCTTGGTGCACTCCTTCGGTACGTGTCTTGGTGCACTCCTCCGGTACGTGTACCAGCACGTTATGGCGACAGCTCTTGACACTTACTGCTATTATTATGAGTGGTATATTCGTTATTATTATGAGGAATATTCGCTATTAGTAACATAATTTTTAATGCTACATGTGCTTATTATTGTCTTCCCTCCCATCTTCATCTCTCCAACCTCCTCCTTTCCCATGTCTCCTATCTCCACCTTACGATGACCCCTTCCCTCTGTTGACCATTCCCCCCCCCCACCCCTAATTCCTCTGTCCTTGCTCATATATTCATTGTCCAACCACTACTTACACCCCATATTACCTGCCGCCACTCTCCTACTTCTCTCTCCATCACCCTACCTTCCCTCACACAGTGATGGAGCACAAGTACAAGTCGCTACTGATGAACCTCCCGTGTCGACACATCATGACGATGGTGGAAGCCACAGACAACTTAGTGCGCAACCAGACCATGAGGCTCAAGGCGAGTCCTCTCTCTCACTCCCTCTAACATGTTATAATATCTGGCTGCAATACTTAACGTCACAACCAGGTCCCTCGTGAGAGGATTGTCCCTCATTCTCTCTCTCTCTTACAGAATGCAGACATCGTTAACTTTTTCGCTGTGGGACGGCAGAAGACCATCAGTAGAATCCTTGATGCTGCCACAGCTAATGGAATGTTTGGGCGGAAGTATGCCTGGTATGCTGTGTCCAAGGTATATGGTCTATCTACTTGGGTACAATCTGTTGCTAAGATCAAATCCTGTGCATTACTAAATAAAACTGTTGAGCCTACGTTCTAAGTTCTATAATTATATCTATGAATAGAAATATCTTTTTTGTTCTTATCTTTCAGAGATCAGTGCATAATTTTTCATATTACTGTAAGAAAATTTCGTTTGAAATTTGTATTTACAAATTGTTTGCCATTCATAGCTGGTGGGCAGAACCGAACCGAGTCGTTGATGTGGATGAGAGTGCGAGTATAACCTGTACCTGTAGTATACCCGTCCAGTCTCGAGCATTCTGCATTGCAAGCCCGGTCTGACTCTGGCTAGTCTTGTATAGCTTAGTCTGAAAGGTAGTTTGTTGCCTGCTTGGAGGAGTTGGTAGCCACACATCCTCTGCTTACTACCTGGAGGCATGGCAGGATCAGTGTGTCCGTTGTCCCGGGTGTCCGTACTAAGCTGGAGGTCTCAGGTACTGTTGTTTACTCTTTCAGGACGACGACGACGTACAGTGTGGGTGTGAGAACGCCACGGTCGTGTATCTTCGGCCTCGCTCCAGCGCCGACACCCGCGGCAGACTCGCCATGCTCCAGAAGGACTTCCAGCTCACAGCCACGCCGGACATCGACTCTGCTTTCTACTTCGACTACGCCATCAGAGGCATCAAGGCAGCAGGGTGAGTCGTCTCCAGCGGCGTCGACTCTTGCTTTACGAATATATGAAAATCGCTTATTATCTAGGTAGAGAGGACGTTTGTTTTTTTGCATACGAAATAGAACGTTTTATATTTGTAAATATTGTAACGTATATATAATCCAATACCAAATAACATATCCTTCACAACCTTCCCGATCCTTCACAACCTTCCCGATCCTTCACAACCTTCCCGATCCTTCACGACCGTCCCCTATCCTCCACCACTGTAACCAACTTCAATAAATAATGTTTATCAATAAACTACATAAGACAAACTAACTTTTAATTGTTATGTAGAAAATATGCTGAATAACTTAATGAGGTGGTATTTAGCGAAGATAATTATCAGGGGAAAGCACCAAGCTATTACGACTATATAGCACTGGGAAGGGGTCAGGATAAGGATTTGGGATGGGACGGGGGACGGAATGGTGCCCAACCACTTGGACAGTCGGGGATTGAAACGCCGACCAGTATGAAGCGAGACCGTCGCTCTACCGTCCAGCCCAAGTGGTTGGACTGGCATTTAGCAAGAGTGGAATGATATATTTTGCCATTTCATGGCGGGAAGGGACGGGGGGAGGGGGGGGGGTGTCAACCGCCCTTATCACTATCCCCTAACCTCCTCTACCTGCCATTCCTGCAAAGTTTAGTGAGTCTAGCCTCAGGCGTCACATCTATCATGAACACACAAACAGATAAACAAACAAACGCACATTATAATATATACAAAATATAATATAGAAGCCGTCAAGAGGGGTCGCCCGTTGCCCGGGTCTATCTCCCAGCTATCTATTCATCCTTCAGTCTCTATCCAGTCACTAATCAATCAATATATCTATACATCTATCAATACATTTCTCCATCTATCAATACATCTATCTACCCATCTTTGTCCTTCTATCTGTTGGTCTATCTATTCATTCATCCGTTTCAAAATCTGTTCATGTACTATTTACCCAAGACCTTTACCGATGAGCTCCAAGATTTGTTACAATTGAAGGGTCTACTTACCCAAGACTGTGTGTTTAACTGTACCCATGACTAGGCATCTATGATGCCCTCCTTGTCCTTGATGTCTACGTGAGAACCAAAGAAAACACCTTCACCACAGCAGTTTATACTAAACCCACCAACATGTGTGAGTGATCATTCCCAATGCCCAGACAGATAAGACTAGTGTTAAACGCATTTATACACACAGTTCATTTTTGTGACTGGTATAACATCCACAAGGAACTGGACAGAAGCCTTCAAGTATCACTAAATAACGGATACACGAACATTTGGGGGTGCAGACGAGGAGTCACAATAACGTGGCTCAAGTATGTTGACCAGACCACACCAGTCCGGGGCCTCGTAGCCTGGTGGATAGCGCGTAGGACTCGTAATTCTGTGGCGCACGTTCGATTCCCGCACCAGGCAGAAACAAACCTGGGACCTGGGAGTTAGTCAGCTGTTACGGGCTGCTTCCTGGTGTGTGTGTGCTGTGGGAAAAAAAAATAGCAAACAGTTGATTGACAGTTGAGAGGCGGGCCGAAAGAGCAAAGCTCAACCCCCGCAAACACAACTAGGCGAATACAACTTTTTTGAATACACACTAGAAGGTGAAGGAACGACCACGTTCCTCAACTTAGTTCACTTGGGGGGAGGATTGACTTCCCAGCGTTGCTCGGGTCTGTCTGTCAAACATCTGTCCATCTATTTATCCAACCATCTATCAATTTATCCATCTATTTATCCACAGGACTCTGGCAGCTAGCGGCGCCTACAACAACGTCACCTACATAAAGTGCGACGCCTTCAGGGAGGACAACCCACCTGTCAGACCAGACTTCGACCTCCACTCTGCCCTCAAGTCGGTGAGTTAGTCATCGGTCTCCTGGAAGGCCCATATCTCCTCGTAGATGAACTGATTAGGTCGAAAGGGATTTGGTTCAGCGAATGTAACTTTCAGTAATTATCAGAATAAGGCGCCAATCTGGAAAGACTATGAAGAATCTTGGGTATGAAAAAGGGCTTTGGTATAGGGAAAGTTGTTAGTTATTTAGGATGAACTGTGATAAAAATTAGAGATTTTTAAAGGATTGTTTAATTTGTTCTTCCTTTGAAGAACTTCTAGTAATATAAGTTGGTAATTATTAAAATATACAAGTTATCCTTCAGTATAATACATACGAGATTGCCAACTTTGAAGACCAACTTGTAACTTTAGCAAGTAACTAATGTAGGGTAGAATGTAGGTCAGGTGGACCATTGTTTTAATTCTGATTCACTCTAAACGGTATCAGGGATGTCCCAGACCCACACTACCACTCCTACAGGAAGTGATGAAAGCTTAGAACCCAAGAATCTACTAGTTCTACCCACCAGAGTAGAACCAGTTTTTACCTTGGTGTCCACTGTATCCCGCCCTAATTCTTACCCCAAGACTAGGTTATGAAGGGCTAAAATAGGTTCATCCAACATTTGTTTGAGTTTTCATGTTGATTTAAACCCCCTCCCTTCCCTATATCCACTTAAATGTTCAATTTGCACAGTCAATTTTATATTTTTAAGTTCATTTTGTGTAGTAATTTTAGTTTGTAAACGGAGCTTATGGTGCAGATATAAAGGATGAGTTGGTTAATGTGATGACAACGTTGCCACCAGGTGGCTATGACGAGCACGTGGGGCAGTGTAAAGTGGGGCGGGAACGGGATGACCTTCCTGGACCTGCCGGTCACCATGGACAAGTTCCTGATCCTGAGAGGGAAGACTGCGGACCGCAAGACCCTCGGGGACTGGATGACAGGCATGCCTGGCACCTTCATGTTCAAGGCTGGTCAGAGCCTCCAGGACTACCAGGTGAGTTGGCACTCTGTACTAAGCGGTGCTCCCTATAGGCGCCCTCTCTTGTGGCAAGGGAAATACAGGTGTGTTGCCTGTAGTTAGGTGATGAAAGCTACGCTCGTGGTGTCCCGTCTTCCCAGTACTTGTCACACGACGCTCTGAAGCTACTGGTGGTTTTGGCTGGTTGCCTGGTTGATGGTGGTGGCTACCACCACCATCAACCACCCTTAATGTTACATCCGTCAACCATTATGTTTGTGAAAAAAACGTTCTTATGTATTATGTGTGTGTTTGTTCAGTGTTATATGTGGGATTGTGGCTGTTATTTTATTGATTTTGTTTTCCTTGTCATTGGACTGTATATTACATTATTAAGTAGTGGACTGTATTCCATAAGTAATGAGATTCACACAATTCTACAGTGGGAGCGGTGGTGGGGGGGTTATAGTGTTAATTGACATAGAGCAGGAAATTAAGTTCAATTAAAAGTGAATAAATAACAATAATTGATATTTAATACCATTTATTAATCCTGCTCTATCTGGGTTATTATTAGTCAATAAGGTTTAACATGTTAGCTGTTAAGAAGATCCGTATTCTTAATCTTAACTGAGGATTTAAGTGGAGGCGAGGTTACATATTGGCCATACATGTTTAACTCACGGTCACTTAATGGAGCGCCGCCCTGCTCCTTATTGTCCAAACTGCATTGTCCCTCTTACAGTCTTGCATATCCTTGTTGAATGTCCTGACCTCCAGGACGAACTTGTCTTGCTTCCCAACCGTCCCTCGCGGTCACTTGTCCCTCGATTGCGTTCTTGGTGAAACGGATACCTTTGATATCGTTCATCATATGAGTTTTTGTCCTCGTATTGACACTCTTAGTGATGTTTAGCGCCCTCTGATTATCCCGCACATTTGATGGTGCTACATAGCCTTCCCGGCTTGATGCCTTCTTTTGATAGTTACCTTTTTTTTATACAAGCCTAAAACTGCCTCATGCCTAACCTGCCTGGATCTATGTTCAATATTCCTGGCAATGTTTTGTTTTGAACATGGACTTGGCAACGATGAACCTAACCTGCCTTCGACCTAACGTCATAGGTACTGTATTCTTGGGAATTTTGTTTTTCTTTTTAATCAACCTAACCGCCTTGGACGTAACTTTTGATACCAAGATCTTTGTTCAATATTCCACCTTACTTTAGCTATTTTTTGTACACATCGGTACAAACAACCCATCCCCCCTAATCTCTATTACCTGCGGGTTAATGTAAATGTTATTGGGCATGTCATCTACATCAGTTTAACTTAACTATCCTCAACCTAACCTGCATCTGAACTCCATTTTACATCATATTTTTCAGAAAAGGATATCATTCACTGTCATTACCATTAACATAACCCAATTTTCCTTAACCTAACCCATAACTAAGGGGATTTATCCCCCCACTAACCTTTAAGTTGTACTATATTTTTAAAGTTGGAATATATTATCTCATATTATCCTAATTTATCCCTAATTAACCCTAATTTATGGAGCGCGCATATATATATATATATATATAAAAGCCCAACCTCCTTCACCTGGTTGGTCCACCTCCTCCTCCCAGCACCTGGCTGGTCCACCCCCCCTCCTCCCAGCACCTGGCTGGTCCACCCCCCCCTCCCAGCACCTGGCTGGTCCACCTCCTCCTCCCAGCACCTAGAGTGTTACAGGCTTGTCCCTCCTGCAGGCGGTGACGGTGTACAGGGTCACCACGGTCCAGCAACCGCCCTTCGTCTACAAGAAAATCAACGCAGATGGAAAGCCAGAGTTCTACGGCTACTGCATCGACCTCATCAACGAGATCAAGTTGATTGTCAACTTCGAGTACGTCATTTTCCTCGTCTTTTTCTCAGCTTAGGAAAGGGGGAGGGTGAAGGAGAATGGGATGTAGGGCAAGGATAGATCAGAGCGACGAAGGTCTCTTCTACGGTGGCGAGCCTTCTGGGCGAGTCACTGGTGAAGGATGAATCTCTGGATAGTTCTATTGTTGAAGGATATATCCTGAACTCCTTCAGGTGTATGATCAGGTCATTAGGGTAAGCTTATTGAACAGGTCAACAGGATAGGGTGTCTGCAGACAATAATAATTGGATTGTAGAAAATCTATTGGCCTGTTTGTCAGATCATAATAGGATTGAGCGCATTTCTCAAGAGAACATTTACATCAATAACCCCAAGCGGGGCTCCTAAAAGCAGTTATACATTAAAGTCACTGATGTTACAACCTGAAGTATTATTAAAAGGGGGAGTTCTCGTCGAAGGCATCGAGAAGGAGCGCACTGAGCCTCCAGCAGGGACTCATTGTCTTCCTCTTGCAGGTACGAGATCTCCGAGGCTCCCGACGGCAAGTTCGGCACAATGGACGACAACCAACAGTGGAACGGCATGATCAAGCAGCTCGTAGACAAGGTTAGTCCTGGCGTTCACACGGAACCGTTTGATCCCTGGCGTTCACACGGAACTATTTGGTCCGTCTCGTCATTCGTGATTGTGACGATTTGTGTTTGCAGTGAGGAAATTCGTGAGATTCCCAATACGGCCC
The DNA here is from genome assembly GCA_020271785.1 of Procambarus virginalis. NCBI lineage: Eukaryota > Metazoa > Arthropoda > Malacostraca > Decapoda > Cambaridae > Procambarus > Procambarus virginalis. The sequence goes on from WNGS01109749.1 coordinate 6,033,574, forward strand.
AGACACGTTAATACACTGGTGCACCCCCCCCCCTCATGCGGTGAAGGTCAGGGTTGTGAGGCGTTGTGTAGGAGGGAGGGAGAGGGGGGGGGAGGTGGTGTGAGGATGTCAAGATGAGGGTGTATAGTGGCGTGTATATACACCCTGTATGGTGTATAGTGTGGTGCAAACGTTAGGAGTTTAAGAATGACAGACATAACCAAAGCTCTATGTTCAAATATCAATAGAGGGCACCAAGCCGGGAGTGGTAGCAGAGCTGCGCTCTAGTGAACGTTAATTTAATATCATTGTTTATTGCTGATCACTGCAAATTGCAAACCATGTTTTGGTGCCCCAGGTTGTGTACCTACTGCCGGAGAGCCAAAAATGTGAGTTTTATTGGATAAACTGAAATAATATTAGCTAGGAATGTCTTGAGTATGTGGAAATGGGTGGCGGAGTGACCTTACTGATCTGCCTGCACAAGTGAAGGACTCTGTACGAGTCCTGCCGAGGCGGCAGTCTGGTTTCACGTTCGGGTTTATACTAGTTTCCAGTGTTAAACCATGTACCCATCAGTGTCATAAAACCCCAACTGGTTTATATTTATTCTGCCAAATGAAGGACATAAACCAATTCCTATCTCAGTCTACGGTAGTTAAGCCGGACTCATGACCGTGTCCACTGGTGAGTACAACCAGTCCATTAAGTGGGCAACTTGCCCCTGCTGAGTACCTTGTGCTTAACAAGCGATAACACTCTTGTCATTCATCTCTGACTATTGACTCACAAATCACTTCACAAACTCAAGTTTCTTCACACCTTTTGATGAACAAGTCAGTCCCCAGCATGCACACATCTTCCTCAACCCTCAAGCTACTGCTAATTCCTAACATTAGATGAATTAATAAAATCCACTGCGATTGAAGACGGTTAATGATTTGCATGTGATCTTACAGCAAGCGGACATCGCTCTTGCCCCGCTGTCGGTGATGGCGGAGAGGGAGAACGTGGTGGACTTTACGGTGCCTTACTATGACCTGGTGGGCATCACCATTCTCATGAAGAAGGTCAAGCTGCCCACCTCGCTCTTCAAGTTCCTCACTGTGCTCGAGCCGGAGGTGTGGATCTGCATTCTTGTCGCCTACGGGTTTACAAGGTAGGTTGAGGGAGGATTTGTGGGTGGTGTCGTAGGCAAGGCGGAGTGGGTAGAAGGGAGGGGAGGTGAGAGAGATTTGTGACAGGTGAGGTGGAATAGATTTGTCAGGTAATAGAAAGAAAGCTTGCAGTAAAGCAAATATGAATATTCAACCATCCGTACGTCTGAGGACGTACGGATGGCAAAGATGGCGGATGCATCACCATGTAAGCCTCCCATGCCTCTCTGCCCTCAGCATCACATGTAAGCCTCCCATGCCTCTTTGCCCCCAGCATCACATCTAAGCCTCCCATGCCTCTCCCCCCACAGCGTGCTCCTGTACATCTTCGACCGGTTCAGCCCCTACAGCTACCAGAACAACAGGGAGAAGTACAAGGACGACGAAGAGAAGAGAGAATTTAACCTGAAGGAATGTTTGTGGTTCTGCATGACGTCGCTCACTCCTCAGGTGCGTTGATGGGTGGGTGTGTGTGTGTGTGTGTGTGCTCACCTAATTGCTCACCTAATTGTGCTTGCGGGGGTTGAGCTTTGGCTCTTTGGTCCCGCCTCTCAACTGTCAATCAACTGGTGTACAGTTTCCTGAGCCTACTGGGCTCTATCATATCTACATTTGAAACTGTGTATGGAGTCAGCCTCCACCACATCACTGCCTAGTGCATTCCATTTACTAACTACTCTGACACTGAAAAAGTTCTTTCTAATGTCTCTGTGGCTCATTTGGGTACTCAGCTTCCACCTGTGTCCCCTTGTTCGCGCCCCTCCAGTGTTGAATAGTTCATCCTTGTTTACCCGGTCAATTCCCCTGAGGATTTTGTAGGTTGTGATCATGTCCCCCCTTACTCTTCTGTCTTCCAGTGTCGTAAGTTGCATTTCCCGCAGCCTTTCCTCATAACTCATGCCTCTTAGTACTGGGACTAGTCTAGTAGCATACCTTTGCTACTAGACTAGTCTGTGTGTGTGTGTGTGTGTGTGTGTGTGTGTGTGTGTGTACTCACCTAGTTGTACTCACCTAGTTGTGCTTGCGGGGGTTGAGCTCTGGCTCTTTGGTCCCGCCTCTCAACCGTCAATCAACAGGTGTACAGTTCCCTGAGCCTACTGGGCTCTATCATATCTACACTTGAAACTGTGTATGGAGTCAGCCTCCACCACATCGCTTCCTAATGCATTCCATTTGTCAACCACTCTGACACTAAAAAAGTTCTTTCTAATATCTCTGTGGCTCATTTGGGCACTCAGCTTCCACCTGTGTCCCCTAGTGCGTGTGCCCCTTGTGTTAAACAGCCTGTCTTTATCAACCCTGTCGATTCCCCTGAGAATCTTGAATGTGGTGATCATGTCCCCCCCTAACTCTTCTGTCTTCCAACGAAGTGAGGTTTAATTCCTGCAGTCGCTCCTCGTAGCTCATACCTCTCAGCTCGGGTACTAGTCTGGTGGCAAACCTTTGAACCTTTTCCAGTTTAGTCTTATGCTTGACTAGATAGGGACTCCATGCTGGAGCCGCATACTCCAGGATTGGTCTGACATATGTGGTATATAATGTTCTGAAAGATTCCTTACACAAGTAAGGAATGTGTGTGTGTGTGTGTGTGTGTGTGTGTGTGTGTGTGTGTGTGTGTGTGTGTGTGTGTGTGTGTGAGAGGAGGGCGGCGGCACCTCGGCTCATCCATGTGGTTCTCTGCCGCAGGGCGGAGGAGAGGCGCCCAAGAACCTATCTGGCCGACTGGTGGCAGCTACGTGGTGGCTCTTCGGGTTCATCATCATTGCTTCCTACACTGCTAACTTGGCTGCCTTCCTCACAGGTCTCATGCTCCTGTTTTATTGTGTATTTCCTAGCAAGACATAGGTAGTTTAGACTCATAAGTAGTTGAGAGGCTTTCATGTGAAGTATAATACCACAAGACAAGGTGCAGAAACTGAGTAATATATTATTATTCATATTACAATATTGCAACAATATTCATAATTCTAATTTAAAACGTAACTTATGACTTAATAGCAGATACTATCTTTCTGAAGAAGATTGCTAGGAGTAGGCCTACTAGGGCTTAATAGGCCTGGAGTAAGCTTGTGACAATGCCAATAAGAGCAGCACTCTGGAGATATATGTGCACAAGTAGTCACTTGTATTTTGTTGTGAATGTGTTGATACAGGTGTGTGGATACAGGTGTGTGGATACAGGTGTGTGGATACAGGTGTGTGGATACAGTTGTGTGGCTGAGTTGTTAACCCACCTTGCAACTTCTCAATATGTAATACATGCCCACACATGCACACACATGCGCATACACATGCACGCGTGCGCACACGCGCATGTACGATACAAGACGGAACAGAATTAGTGTCATTTATTGAATTTATATTTGTATTGTTTAATTAAATACATCGGTTACCTGTATGATTGGCTTATTGCACTATGACCTGCCTGCAGGACGCTCTACCTTGGTTATGACTGTCTTGTCAATGGCTTAGTGTGTGACTGGCTTAGTGTGTGACTGGCTTAGTGTGTGACGGGCTTAGTGTGTGACGGGCTTAGTGTGTGACGGGCTTAGTGTGTGACGGGCTTAGTGTGTGACTGGCTTAGTGTGTGACTGGCTTAGTGTGTGACTGGCTTAGTGTGTGACGGGCTTAGTGTGTGACGGGCTTAGTGTGTGACTGGCTTAGTGTGTGACGGGCTTAGTGTGTGACGGGCTTAGTGTGTGACGGGCTTAGTGTGTGACGGGCTTAGTGTGTGACTGGCTTAGTGTGTGACTGGCTTAGTGTGTGATTATATACATAAAATTACCCAAAAGAATGTGGCATGGTGTTTAATTCAGCCATTGTATATCTTACTGTAGCAGTGACTTGCCTACTGTAGCGTTGGCCCCTGTGCTTCCTCGTCTGTGTGTACCGTTGTAGAAATATACTGTAGAACATAACTCCACTCCTGCACCGCTGGCTCACCCCTGCACCGCTGGCTCACCCCTGCACCGCTGGCCACCCCTGCACCGCTGGCCACCCCTGCACCGCTGGCCACCCCTGCACCGCTGGCCACCCCTGGCCACTAGTGGTGGTGGTGCCGTGGGAGACTAAGAGCGAGGTAACCTCCCACAGTGTCGCGCCTGGACACGCCCATAGAGTCGCTGGACGACCTCAGCAACCAGTACAAGGTCCAGTACGCCCCCGTCAACGGTACTTCCACTATGACCTACTTCGAGCGCATGGCCTACATCGAGAAGAAGTTCTATGAGTAGGTTCTCTTCTGGTTCCTCGTGCAGCTGGTCACAGCTGTCCCTCCTAACCTTCAAAGCTTCACTCACACATACTGACAGAACACTCACGCATACTGACAGAACACTCACACACACTGACAGAACGCTCACATACTCTGTAGTTCTACTGGGAGAGAATTTAGTCCTTTTGTTTTATTGTTAAATTTAACTTGTTCTTAATTATTTGTCAGTTTGTGCTGAAGTAAATGACTAGTTGTGGATGACGTCATTAGAGGTTACGATGGGTCTGTCATCCCTTAGTTTACATAGTTTACATAGAGAATACTAAAGTCTTTATTAAGTCTGCTCTGCTCTCTCTATCGTCTCCACCCCTGCCCCCACTCCTCCACCCCTGCCCCCACACCTGCCCCCACACCTGACATGACTCTCCACCCAACAGGATCTGGAAGGACATGTCCCTGAACGACTCGATGAGTGACGTGGAGCGCGCCAAGCTGGCGGTGTGGGACTATCCTGTGAGTGACAAGTACACCAAGATGTGGCAGTCCATGCAGGAGGCCGGCCTGCCCACCTCCCTGGAGGCCGCCCTCGAGAGGGTCAGGAAGTCTACCTCCACCAGTGAAGGTTTTGCTTATCTCGGTACGTGTGTGTGTGTGAGGGGGATGTAGGTGCCACTGGCAACTGGTAGATATAACGGGAGGGGCGTGGTCAACAGGAGGCACTAGTAACAGTAGAATAAGGTGCCACTGTTCATTTGGGAGAGGAATAACCAAGTGTGGCGTGGTCAACAGGAGACGCCACGCTCATCCGCTATGCCATCCTCACGTCGTGTGACCTTATGACTCCTGGGGTCGAGTTCTCCAAGAAGCCTCTGGCCATTGCCGTCACCAAGGGGTCAGACCTCAAAGACCAGTTCTCGCTGGCGTGAGTTATAAGTCCCTGCCCGCTCATTTCTGTCCCTGCCCGCTCATTTCTGTCCCTGCCCGCTCATTTCTGTCCCTGCCCGCTCATTTCTGTCCCTGCCCGCTCATTTTTTGGAATGTGTTTTTGAAGTTTTTTGGTATTTTTGGAGTGTTGCATCTGTAACACCATTTTTCCTATTAAGAGACATGTCACTTGTATTTTTGAAGGTAAAAAAAGCATGTTTAACCCTTTTGAACTAAACCAAATAAGGTTTGCTGGATTTTGTTTTTGGCGTGAATATAGTTTTGCACTCGGCCGTTTTTGCTACCATGAATTTTTGTACATTTTAGCATGGTTTTTTGTATGGTTGAGTGCAGCCACGATCCAGCATGAAATTTTTCTCTATATCCATTTTTATAAGTAGATATTTTTTCTACTTCACAAAAGACTTTTGCAAGGATAATCCAGAGTTTTTTCCCTTTTTAATGTGGACAAACTTGCCAAACCGCTTAATGTGCACTACAAACTATAGACAATAACCTTTTATAAATTATGACATATCCGAGCGGGTCACATAAGACAATACAAATACAAAATTAACATGAAGTTAAATTGTACTGACATTTGTGTTTGTAACCAACAAAGCAATTTTTGTCATGTTTGTAAACATGAACGCCAGGCTGGGCCAGTCTAATAGTTTCCTCACACTAGATTGCACAATATTTTCCCAGTTTGCAGAAGCTGACCTTTCTGAACCGACAGAAACAGGCAAGTATATGTTTGCATCCCTCAATCTTGTTCATGTATACCATCCTATCAGGGCATCTTGGTAGGTGTGCCGCTGTGGCCACCAGACACAACCTGCCTTCCCCAGGTGACCTCTGAGCCACTGACATGAACTGCTACCAGTGTTCCGTCATTGACCTCGGACCCTTCCCTCCCAACTCCTCCTCCGCAGGTGACGCTACAGATATCCGCTACCAGGTGCTGACCAACTGCGACCTGCAGATCGTGGGAGAGGAGTTCTCTAGGAAGCCCTACGCTGTCGCTGTCCAGCAAGGCTCCCCTCTAAAGGACCAGTTTAATGATGCGTGAGTCTGCCCTTGCATGGTAGGACGTCCTCATTCCAGTGTGGTTTATCCTTCCTCACACTGCGGCCTTTACCCCGTGCTATCCATCGCTTGCACCCGGTATCCTCCGTATCCTTGACGCTGGATGTATCTGAGCCTCGCCTCGTGTTCCTGCCTTGTGTATATCAACCTCCTTTGTGTAGTCAAAAGCTATAAATAGTCCTGAATGTGTAGTCATAATAGTAGTAGTCACCTTGACCCTCCTTAAAGCTTCTTTGGTGTGTTGTGTTGTAGAATCAGTGGTAGATCCTCGAGGATGGCTGAACTAGGTGACAGGAAGACGAGTACATTGTGAATGTTTGTCTAGAGACTGATTGATCAGTCAGCGAAACATTTACATTTTAAAACGGTCATCTGATGACTCGATAATAAGGCGACAATATGAAAAATCTATTATTGGAATAACACAAAAACAGTTTTCAGTTTTGAGGAAACATATCTTTGATTAACTACGTGTGCTCGAGGATTCAAAGCACTTGTTACCAAGAACTTACATTCTATCACAAATGTTGATTCTCAACCTGTGTGAATTTACTTCACATGTTTGTAAATGAATATTGAGCCTCTTTCCCCCTTCACTAAAGAACGTGCCACTCGCAGCACCAGGCACCAGGTGCTGACAGTAAACAGTCTGGAAAAATGCTGGCAAACGCCTGAATCTTTCATTCCGTTTCGGGAGGCCAGTTCGGTGCGAACACACATGTAAGGGCCAGCGCGGTGGGCCGCAGGTCTTATCATAGGCCTAAATGTGAGATGGAAGATTTACGTCTTCACAGTTACTCTTGACACACACTTCTTAATGTCGAAGATGACTCATTGATGATGAAGCCACCCAAAAGGTGGCACGGGCATGAATAGCCCATAAGGTAAGATGACCCATAAGATTGTGGGGTATATTTTCCTCCCAGACAGAGCACCTGTCCTTTATCTCTGCGGCTCTATTGTTGTGGGACCGGTGTTCGTGACCCAGCGAGCATTATCTAGTTTTAAAACTTTTAAAACGTCTCTCCAGATGTGCTCCTAGCAGCACATCTTGAGAGAAGAGACTAGGTGACAAACCACTAACATGGGTTCAGGGATGGCAAATCTTACCTCACTGGCTTAATAGAATTCTACGATCAGGTGACAAAGATTAAGCAAGAAAAAGAAGGGAGGGCAGACTGCATTTTCTTGGAGTGTCGGAAAGCCTTAGACACAGTACCCCATAAGAGGCTGTAAGAAAAGCTGGAGAAACAGGCAAGAGTAACGGGTATGTTACCAGTGGGTAAGGGAGTACCTAAAGCAATAGGAAGCACAGATTACATATTGCTCGTCTTCTTCAGCATTAATGTGAGGTAATATGCATGCAGATGATCATGTAAATGAAGTCAGTTTTAACATTAAAATGTGTACAGAACAATTTTGTTTATTAATTTGAGAGAAGTCTGTGAAGAGGTTTTTGTCTCCTCTTTCTTTATTTTATATATCTATGTTTCCAACATTTGTTACTTACATAAACTTTGTTCAAAATCTTCACTTGATCGTTTAATTTTGTCTTCTTTGTTATCTTTTTCGTATCTCTTCCTAATTATATAATTTTTCTAAAGTCTCTTTTTTCACTTCAGTTGGTTATTATCTAACCTTTAACTTACTGCATTCTTCTGTCTTCCCTCCGTCTACCCGTTGCTGCTTACCCCCCCCCATCACCGTGGGATGCCCTGCCCCCCCATCACCGTGGGGTTCCCTGCCCCCCATCACCGTGGGGTGCCCTGCCCCCCCCCCATCACCGTGGGGTTCCCTGCCCCCCCCATCACCGTGGGGTGCCCTGCCCCCCACCACCGTGGGATGCCCTGCCCCCCCCATTACCGTGGGGTGCCCTGCCCCCCCACCACCGTGGGATGCCCTGCCCCCCATCACCTTGGGGTGCCCTGCCCCCCCATCACCGTGGGATGCCCTGCCCCCCCCCCAATCACCGTGGGGTGCCCTGCCCCCCCCCATCACCGTGGGATGCCCTGCCCCCCCCCAATCACCGTGGGATGCCCTGCCCCCCCCCCCATCACCGTGGGATGCCCTGCCCCCCCATCCCTCGTACCCCCGCTGCAGGATCCTGAAGCTGCTGAACCAGAGGAAGCTGGAGACGCTGAAGGAGCGCTGGTGGAACCAGAAACCGGCCAAGAAGGTGTGCGAGAAGGATGACGACCAGAGCGACGGCATTAGTATAGAGAACATCGGTGAGAGTCCTTGTGTTTTGGTGGGGGGTGGGGGGTTGAAGGGAGAGTGTTGGGGTGGGGGGGAGGTGAACGAGGGTTGGGGTCAAAGGTTGAAAATTAAGGGAGGTGGAGATTGAAACGGAAGATGTAGAATGGGTAAAGGGGCGAGCTGAGGAAGGGAAATGCAAAAGTGAGAGGCCAAGATAGAGGCAGGCTAGCAACGGTGCTGTGTTCACCCTTCTTAAACTGTGTTAACCCTCCCTGTGCTGTGTTAAGCTTCTATGTGCTGTGCTAACCCTCCCTGTGCTGTGTTAAGCTTCTATGTGCTGTGCTAACCCTCCCTGTGCTGTGTTAACCCTCCCTGTGCTGTGTTAACCCTCCCTGTGCTGTGTTAAGCTTCTATGTGCTGTGCTAACCCTCCCTGTGCTGTGTTAACCCTCCCTGTGCTGTGTTAACCCCCTGTGCTGTGTTAACCCTCCCTGTGCTGTGTTAACCCTCCCTGTGCTGTGTTAACCCTCCCTGTGCTATGTTAAGCTTCTATGTGCTGTGCTAACCCTCCCTGTGCTGTGTTAACCCTCCCTGTGCTGTGTTAACCCTCCCTGGGCTGTGTTAACCCTCCCTGTGCTATGTTAAGCTTCTATGTGCTGTGCTAACCCTCCCTGTGCTGTGTTAACCCTCCCTGTGCTGTGTTAACCCTCCCTGTGCTGTGCTAACCCTCCCTGTGCTGTGTTAACCCTCCCTGTGCTGTGCTAACCCTCCCTGGGCTGTGTTAACCCTCCCTGTGCTATGTTAAGCTTCTATGTGCTGTGCTAACCCTCCCTGTGCTGTGCTAACCCTCCCTGTGCTGTGTTAACCCTCCCTGTGCTATGTTAACCCTCCCTGTGCTGTGTTAACCCTCCCTGTGCTGTGCTAACCCTCCCTGGGCTGTGTTAACCCTCCCTGTGCTATGTTAAGCTTCTATGTGCTGTGTTAACCCTCCCTGTGCTGTGCTAACCCTCCCTGGGCTGTGTTAACCCTCCCTGTGCTATGTTAAGCTTCTATGTGCTGTGTTAACCCTCCCTGTGCTGTGTTAAGCTTCTATGTGCTGTGCTAACCCTCCCTGTGCTGTGCTAACCCTCCTGTGCTGTGTTAACCCTCCCTGTGCTGTGTTAACCCTCCCTGTGCTGTGTTAACCCTCCCTGTGCTGTGTTAACCCTCCCTGTGCTGTGTTAACCCTCCCTGTGCTGTGTTAACCCTCCCTGTGCTATGTTAACCCTCCTGTGCTATGTTAACCCTCCCTGTGCTGTGTTAACCCTCCCTGTGCTGTGCTAACCCTCCTGTGCTGTGTTAACCCTCCCTGTGCTATGTTAACCCTCCCTGTGCTGTGTTAACCCTCCCTGTGCTGTGCTAACCCTCCCTGTGCTGTGTTAACCCTCCCTGTGCTGTGCTAACCCTCCCTGTGCTGTGTTAACCCTCCCTGTGCTGTGTTAACCCTCCCTGGGCTGTGTTAACCCTCCCTGGGCTGTGTTAAGCTTCTATGTGCTGTGTTAAGCTTCTATGTGCTGTGCTAACCCTCCCTGGGCTGTGTTAAGCTTCTATGTGCTGTGTTAACCCTCCCTGGGCTGTGTTAACCCTCCCTGGGCTGTGTTAAGCTTCTATGTGCTGTGCTAACCCTCCCTGGGCTGTGTTAAGCTTCTATGTGCTGTGTTAACCCTCCCTGGGCTGTGTTAAGCTTCTATGTGCTGTGCTAACCCTCCCTGTGCTGTGTTAACCCCTCCCTGTGCTGTGTTAACCCTCCCTGGGCTGTGTTAAGCTTCTATGTGCTGTGCTAACCCTCCCTGTTCTGTGTTCTGCAGTGGCGTGTTCATCGTGATCTTCGTGGGCATCGGCTGGCGTGCGTGACCCTGGCCTTCGAGTACTGGTGGTACAAGCACCGGAAGGGGCCGCAGGTGGCAGACTCCAGCAAGGTGGTGGCCGTCAGGGAACTGCCTCACAGCGACACCAAGGCCAACAAGGCCAACTTCAGCACACAATACAAGTATTGGCTTAATTCACACAGTTTTGTTAGTGGGTGTTTACCAGCAAGACCACAGTGGCAGTATTTGCTTGAAATGGTCTTTAAATTGTTTGTGGGAAACTTGTACGGGTAGAGGAAGAGACACGAACAGAGACGTAGATAGGTAGACACACGCACGCACGCACGCACACACACACACACACACACACACACACACACACACACACACACACACACACACACACACCACACACGCACGCACGCACGCACGCACGCCCGTGTTTGTCTCTCTCCCCCTCCCTCCCGCTCTGCCCTCCTGACACATCCTATCACGGCACAAGTATAGGAATAGGGGCAAGCATGACAGCCAGAGGTCTGAACAAGCACCCACAGGTGTGAAGAAGCACCCACTGGTGTGAAGAAGCACCCACAGGTGTGAAGAAGCACCCACAGGTGTGAACAAGCACCCACAGGTGTGAACAAGCACCCACAGGTGTGAACAAGCACCCACTGGTGTGAACAAGCACCCACTGGTGTGAACAAGCACCCACAGGTGTGAACAAGCACCCACAGGTGTGAACAAGCACCCACAGGTGTGAACAAGCACCCACAGGTGTGAACAAGCACCCACAGGTGTGAACAAGCACCCACAGGTGTGAACAAGCACCCACAGGTGTGAACAAGCACCCACTGGTGTGAACAAGCACCCACTGGTGTGAACAAGCACCCACAGGTGTGATCAAGCACCCACAGGTGTGATCAAGCACCACAGGTGTGATCAAGCACCCACAGGTGTGATCAAGCACCCACAGGTGTGATCAAGCACCCACAGGTGTGATCAAGCACCCACAGGTGTGATCAAGCACCACAGGTGTGATCAAGCACCCACAGGTGTGATCAAGCACCCACAGGTGTGATCAAGCACCCACAGGTGTGATCAAGCACCCACAGGTGTGATCAAGCACCCACAGGTGTGATCAAGCACCCACAGGTGTGATCAAGCACCCACAGGTGTGATCAAGCACCCACAGGTGTGATCAAGCACCCACAGGTGTGATCAAGCACCCACAGGTGTGATCAAGCACCCACAGGTGTGATCAAGCACCCACAGGTCTGATCAAGCACCCACAGGTCTGATCAAGCACCCACAGATCTAAACAAGCACCCACAGGTCTGAACACAACCCGTCCTCGCAAATTCGTATAGTCAATATTGACTTATTAAATACGTGCATAGGTGACATACTAAACATAATAGTTTCCCTTGAAAAGCTTCATAGAAAACACCGACCTTACTTAACCTACTTAGCATGTTAAGATAAGCATCTTATTGCTTCGTAATTATTGGTAACAAACTGCGTACTTTTAAAGAGTCGTGTGTCCCAGTGGCCTTCCTCCTGCCACCGTAACCGGCGGTTGTCTAGGTACGTATTGGCCATACCCGTTTAACTCGCGGTCACTTAATGGAGCGCCGCCCTGCTCCTTATTGTCCACATTGCATTGTCCCTCTTACGGTCGTGCATATCCTTGTTGAATGTCCTGACTTCCAGGACGAGCGTGTGTCTTGTTTTCCGACCGTCCCTCGCGGTCACGTGTCCCTCGATAGAATTCTTGGTGAATCAGATACTTTTGATATCGTTCACCTTATGCGTTTCTGTTCTCGTATTGGCATCCTTGGTGATATTTAGCGCCCTCTGATTATCCCGCACATTTGATGGTGCTACATAGCCTTCCCGGTTTGGTGCCTTCTATTGATAATTACTTAACAAAGTGTGGCCAGCCGCCGGAGGTTAATGTCTGGCCTCGTGGGAGGAGACAGGCGCCGGAGGTTAATGTCTGGCCTCGTGGGAGGGAGACAGACGCCGGAGGTTAATGTCTGGCCTCGTGGAGGGAGACAGGCGCCGGAGGTTAATGTCTGCCCTCGGGGGAGGGAGACAGGCGCCGGAGGTTAATGTCTGGCCTCGTGGGAGGGAGACAGGCGCCGGAGGTTAATGTCTGGCCTCGTGGGAGGGAGACAGGCGCCGGAGGTTAATGTCTGCCCTCGGGGGAGGGAGACAGGCGCCGGAGGTTAATGTCTGCCCTCGGGGGAGGGAGATAGGCGCCGGAGGTTATGTCTGCCCTCGTGGGAGGGAGACAGGCGCCGGAGGTTAATTTCTGCCCTCGGGGGAGGGAGACAGGCGCCGGAGGTTAATGTCTGCCCTCGGGGGAGGGAGACGGGCGCCGGAGGTTAATGTCTGCCCTCGGGGGAGGGAAAGTTATATTTGTATTTAAGCTGCATATGAAACACGGAAGTTTATGTTGTGTCCGCTTTCTAATTTGTTTCCCCCGTCCCTCGCCTAGCAGTGGCAGAGATGGCTACAACATCTCTCCTGTGGCCAATCCATGGTAGTACCGAGAGACCGCAGCCTTCACTTCTCCCGTGGTGAAGCCGTGGCGGTGACTGATGCGACAGAATGTGTGCCCATGTTACCATCTCCGCTGCTGCGTCTCTCCTTAATGGAAATATTCATCTCGAGTCACCTGGAAGATGAAACAAGAAGCACTGGGTAACATCAAGTTCACGAAGTATTCGTTGGTAACTAAAATGACCATATCTACGTAAAATGTATTTACATGTACCTTGCGGTATGTTGTTTGAGACTTACCAGCAACAATGAGCTTAAAGTTTGCTATTTTCCTATGTATTTTTGGGATTAATAATGTGAACTTTCCCCACTGGCTGTAAGAGCTGTTTCATACACATGTGAAATACGCATACTAATGCATTGTATTTACGTATAAATCATTTATAATCTCGCATTAATCTGCAATATTTAATGGTATCAATCTTACAAACTATATATCATTATTTAAATTTAGTCAAAATTTACTTATTTCAACGTTCTAATTCAATATAAAACGTAATTTCATAAGTTAATTGAATCTGTGTTGACGTGTTTGTGTAATAAAAGAGCAAATGTATAAAACTGGCACAAATTTGTTTTGTGACTGATACTGACCTTGATCTCTGTATCAGCTTGATACTTATCAGTTATGAACAAATAATATATGGTCTATAACCGAGTCATTTAACAGTCAGATAAACTGAGATTTCTGGGGAAACTCATAGAATTCAGCATCAGTATACTAATCTCTGGATCAGCCTTATACTGTGTAATGGTTTCTGTATCAACCTGCTACTGTATCGATCGCTGTGTCAGCCTGATATATTGATCGCTGTGTCAGCCTGATATATTGATCGCTGTGTCAGCCTGATATATTGATCGCTGTGTCAGCCTGATATATTGATCGGTGTGTCAGCCTGATATATTGATCGGTGTGTCAGCCTGATATATTGATCGGTGTGTCAGCCTGATATATTGATCGGTGTGTCAGCCTGATATATTGATCGGTGTGTCAGCCTGATATATTGATCGGTGTGTCAGCCTGATATATTGATCGCTGTGTCAGCCTGATATATTGATCGGTGTGTCAGCCTGATATATTGATCGGTGTGTCAGCCTGATATATTGATTGGTGTGTCAGCCTGATATATTGATCGCTGTGTCAGCCTGATATATTGATCGCTGTGTCAGCCTGATATATTGATCGCTGTGTCAGCCTGATATATTGATCGGTGTGTCAGCCTGATATATTGATCGCTGTGTCAGCCTGATATACTGATCACAGTCCGCCTGATATATTGATCAGTCAGTCTGATATATTGATCAGTCTTCCTGATATATTGATCAGTCAGCCTGATATATTGATCAGTCAGCCTGATATATTGATCACAGTCAGCCTGATATACTGATAAGTCAGCCTGATATGATTGGTCACATTGATCACCTACAGTAAAACAACAATGATATAAACACCTGCAATAAGAATGTATTGTATATAAATGTTGAATTCTGTTGTCACTCGTTATTTAATAGCTTAGTAATACTTATTAAAAGGAAGCCATTATAAACTAATACAATAGCTTAGTAATACTTATTAAAAGGAAGCCATTATAAACTAATACAATAGCTTAGTAATACTTATTAAAAGGAAGCCATTATAAACTAATACAATAGCTTAGTAATACTTATTAAAAGGAAGCCATTATAAACTAATAAAATTCAAACTTCCATTGCTATACAAATATACAAAAATAAAAATTTGTTAAGCTCCATAAAAATGTGAACTTGTAGGTACTGTATATTGTAATCTGCGTGTTGATATATTAGTCTATCTTCCTAAAATGATAATGTTTAAAGGAATTATTTGTTCGAATATGTACTGTTCGACCCTAGAACGTTCGCTTTTTCATACTTTTAAAACTTATTATTTTGTACTATTAAAACTACTACTATTATGTAGTCAGAGAACAAAAGTTTAAAACCAAACTTGAACATTCCTAGGCCTACTCTGGCATGCACACACACGCACTATATATATATATATATATATATATATATATATATATATATATATATATATATATGTACGTACCATATCATGGCTTGGATATAGTATTATGCCTAAATTCCCTGGACAGGTTAGGTTCTGTAGTTCAATTTCAGAGGTTCTTGAACGCTATCAAAGCTAATTAATAAAAAGCGTTAACCTTTTTTGAGGGTGTTTCAAGAGCACATATTGCCACGTATGAACAAATGACTGCTATAAGAACTCATTTTGAGATGATGGGCTGATGTATAGAGGAGTGGTATTATTACGTCAACATTAGAGCGGTGTTTAATGACTTGTTCTGTAAAGTCTGCTACGCTCAGTGCTTTGCGTGGATTTTGGCGAGTTTGTTTGCCTTCAGCTTGTGGTATGATATTCTTGAAGTGACCAAATGCATTAGGCAAGAGAAGGTGGTTTTGCCTGCAATATAATACTGCTTATAAAGCTCTAAACTTTAGGTTTATTGAGCGCGGCCAAAATTGGCTGGTAACTTAAGTAAATCTTCTATGGCTGACTGGTAACCTATACTGAATAAACAACTAGCTGTCAGTGAAGTCAGTCTTATAGATCGTGACAGTCCGTCACTCTAATAACTAATCAGCTTAAAACCAAATTGGTTTATACTGTATTAGGTTTATCAAGGAATATAGCTAATCAGGCTTTTATCCACTCTCACTTTATAACACTATACCGCTCCTTCGTGGTATGTTACTCACATTTATGCTGTCATATTTGCTTGCAACACCTCATATCTAAGCCCTGTGATAAAAGCATGCAACACAATGAAGGAAAACTCCATACATTGGCACATGGGTTTTTCATATATTTCTCACCCGTGTTGATCACTCCTTTTATCTACTGAGTGAGAGATAAGACCACAAGTATGAGCTTGTGGTGTACTGATCTTGCAACACCCAGGTTCAGTATACTGATCTTGCAACACTCAGGTTCAGTGTACTGATCTTGCAACACTCAGGTTCAGTGTACTGATCTTGCAACACCCAGGTTCAGTGTACTGATCTTGCAACACTCAGGTTCAGTATACTGATCTTGCAACACTCAGGTTCAGTGTACTGATCTTGCAACACCCAGGTTCAGTGTACTGATCTTGCAACACTCAGGTTCAGTATACTGATCTTGCAACACTCAGGTTCAGTGTACTGATCTTGCAACACCCAGGTTCAGTGTACTGATCTTGCAACACTCAGGTTCAGTATACTGATCTTGCAACACTCAGGTTCAGTATACTGATCTTGCAACACTCAGGTTCAGTATACTGATCTTGCAACACTCAGGTTCAGTGTACTGATCTTGCAACACTCAGGTTCAGTATACTGATCTTGCAACACTCAGGTTCAGTATACTGATCTTGCAACACTCGGGTTCAGTATACTGATCTTCCAACACTCAGGTTCAGTGTACTGATCTTGCAACACTCAGGTTCAGTGTACTGATCTTGCAACACTCAGGTTCAGTGTACTGATCTTGCAACACTCAGGTTCAGTGTACTGATCTTGCAACACTCAGGTTCAGTATACTGATCTTGCAACACTCAGGTTCAGTGTACTGATCTTGCAACACTCAGGTTCAGTGTACTGATCTTGCAACACTCAGGTTCAGTGTACTGATCTTGCAACACTCAGGTTCAGTATACTGATCTTGCAACACCCAGGTTCAGTATACTGATCTTGCAACACTCAGGTTCAGTGTACTGATCTTGCAACACTCAGGTTCAGTGTACTGATCTTGAAACACTCAGGTTCAGTATACTGATCTTGCAACACCCAGGTTCAGTATACTGATCTTGCAACACCCAGGTTCAGTATACTGATCTTGCAACACCCAGGTTCAGTATACTGATCTTGCAACACCCAGGTTCAGTATACTGATCTTGCAACACCCAGGTTCAGTGTACTGATCTTGCAACAATTTAATTCTGATTGTAAAGCCTTTCATAATTTTTTTTTTACCTGTCTTAAGTTATTTACGGTAATCATATATATTTAAGCCTATATCAAGGCTTATATTAACGTTATGTATATAAATGTTATACCGAATGTTTGTGTTATGTAGAATATCAGTAATTTATATTGGTCATATACAATAGGTATATACATTTTAAAATAAACTATACGTCTGGTATGTGGTTTTAATAAAATATTTTCAAATTGTACATTTTATACAGTGTTAAGTTTTGTAGGTTGTTTAACGCGAAGTGATATATGCTCTAGAATGGCGACCTTTGATATAGGGGTCACTCTTCACTACAATGTGTCAGGTTTAATTATGTCATTTTATTCACCAATTCTCTATGGTAAAATCATGTACCCAACTTAAAATTATCTTTAAAACTTTTAAGTGCATTTTTGATGCTTTGATATGCTATAATCTGTTTTAAAGCCCCTGTAACAAGCAATTATATACAAAGTTGAGAATTCTTTCTTAAAGTAGTACATAGATGAATGATGGTTGTGGCGTGTTGTAGCATAGAATAAGACGGCACTTGGTAGGCTGTATCAGAGCTCTGTATAGCAGCTTCCTTCAGAGTCTTACGTGAGATTAGGTTACCTATTTTATCTTTTTTGGATTTCTAGTAGGATTTCTATAGAAGTTTCTAGTAGGAATTATAGTAAGAATCCTAGTTGGCTTTCTAATGGATTCCTAGTAGGATTTCTAGAGGAATTTATATTGAAAATTCTAGGAGATTTCTATGGGAATTTCTAGAGGATTTCAAGGAGAATTTCTAGATTTCTACTAGGATAGAGGATTCCAAGTAGGATTTCTTGGGNCTCCCCCCTACCCCCCACATCACTACACACGCGTGTGCCCACAGGACGCGACGGGGAAGTTCGCGCTGGTGGGCAGGTACGCCGAGAAGCACGACGAGGCCAAGCAGGCGCAGCTGCTGGACCGCATCCGTACCACGGACCATGCCCTGCTGGGCTGGAAGACCACGCTCCTCTCCTCATGAGGGACCAGTTTCTGGCCACCAACACCTGCGACTTTCTCCCTAGGTGAGAGAGGCAAGGAGGGAGGGCCAGAGAGAAAGGGAGTGGTCCGTGGTACGGACCACTCCCCTTTCCTTCGAAAAGGTAAAAGGAAATACCTTCGAAAAGGTATTTCCTGACCACCTTTTGCGTGCAACCTTTCTAAGGCAAATGGGGTGGGGGGGGGCTATGACAAGCCGCCGGCTTTCAGTATTCCTCGAGGCCTTTAAGTTTTAGTGGCCCTCGGGTAAAAGTCCCTGCTGGAATTTTTGCTATTGTAATATTAACGTTGTATTTAGTGCTGTATCCCACTACAGTTCTGAGAACTTTTGCTGAATGTTGACATTTTGTGAGCTGTGGCTCTTGGTATTTACGTGTCTCTCTGATCGCTGTTACTTGCTATGTCCACAGGCACAGAGGAGTTCTATGACGAGAACGTGGCCTGGCGGTCCCACAGGGAAGTCCATTCCTCGACAAGTTTAACGCAGAGTATGTTTATATTCTTATTTGTAGCTTGTTAGTTTCAACACATCAAATGCCAGAATATAAAATAAAAGAATTGCGCCTGCAGCAAATTTCAGTAGCAATAACTCCTATTTATTGCTAATTTCAACGTATTTGTAACCACATTCCCGGTTTGTCATCTCCTGTCGTGCAGCATCTTGTCATTTGGACAGATGTGTTCAGGCGCCCACATGCCGTCTTTCCTCAGGCTGAAGAGGATGCAGGTGGGCGGGCTGATCCAGAAGTGGAAGATGGACTACTGGCCCAGGAAGGATCGGTGCTCCGTCACAGCTCAGGGCGGCGGCGACGACGCTACCAGGACCGTCTCTCTTGCTGACATGCAGGGATCCTTCGTCCTTCTCTTCCTCGGTCAGTTCCTGTATGTGCGCGCGTGTGTGTGTAGGGTGGGGTTGTATGAACGGATGTGTGCGTGTGTAGGTGAACGTATGACGATTGACTTGCCTGTGGTGTCCCTCCCGACAGGGTTCCTGCTGGCGGCCATCTTCATCGTGGTAGAGTGCGTTTACAAGGGGTGGAAGGACAAAAGTAAGCCAGGTGCGCACTCCACAGCAACGATGGTCAAACCATTCATGGCCTAAGGATCTGGAGTGCCTGCTTGCCCGCCTCTACTCTCCTTCATGCCTGCCTCACACCGCCGCCATTACCAACACCACCAATATTACTTAATGGAGAACGCGTGTGACTTGCAGCTCCAATACCACACTGAGCATTATTTACCATTATTTACCTGTGCCATACCTCACTATATATCAGTGACAACTCAAGTCCATTCTTCCCACACTATACACCTTTCACCAGCACCATACCTCACCAGCACCATACCTCACCAGCACCATACCTCACAAGCACCATACCTCACCAGCACCATACATATTCCCACGCACGAGAGACCTGCGTACCCCACGCCACACACCCACGCCAGATGCCATCAGCTAGCTAGACACATCGCATGACGGCTATCGTTGCAACCCGTCCTCGCAAATTCGTATAGTCAATATTGCCTTATTAAATACGTGCATACGTGACATACTAAACATAATAGATACCCTTAAAAAGCTTCATAGAAAACACCGACCTTACCTAACCTTGTTAGTATGTTAAGATAAGCATCTTATAGCTTCGTAATTACAATTGTTACTTAATAATAATAAGTAATAATTGTAATTACGAAGCAATAAGATGCTTATCTTAACATACTAACAAGGTTAGGTAAGGTCAGTGTTTTCTATGAAGCTTTTTAAGGGTATCTATTATGTTTAGTATGTCACCTATGCACGTATTTAATAAGTCAATATTGACTATACGAATTTGCGAGGACGGGTTGGTCAATCACCCGGTGACGCAACTCATCCCAAGACCATTAAGTCTACTTGACTATCAGTAGTATTGTAATGCCGTGCATGTATGACTAATGCCGTGCATGTATCACTAATGCCGTGCATGTATCACTAATGCCGTGCATGTATCACCAATATCTTCGTAACTAATCAATGGAGTAAAGTCTACCATTGTGCCAGCGAGACTTTTTGTTTCATTATAAAACAAATGTTGTCCATAATATCTGGTAAAGGTCCGTGATGGGTCCGCAGTATGGGTGGGTGTTCTCTCTGGTTCAGTTCAATGTTATGACACTAACCGCATTAAGTTCTATATACACACTGGCTTAGCGCTGTCTTGTCATTATTGAACACTTCATAGACAACGAATTAGAGAAAAGTTAGACGTTATTTCAGGGGATGTGATTCCTTGGAGGTGGGGGTGTGTCCCCCATTCGCCAGCACTAACTAGGACTCTTTCCTCAACAGACTCCAAGAATCAATGACATTGCCTTGGGTGGAGAGAGACCTCCACCGCTCACCGTAGGAGACACCTCCGCCTGTCACAGCAGAAGACACACACCTGTCACCGTAGAGACACCCACACCTTCCTCCCCCCGCCCACAGTGCCTCACACCCCAGGCCTGCCTACCACTGTAGTAGTGATGGTAGTAGAGGCACCAGCACCCGTGTGTGTGGTAGTGTGGTAAGGGACCAACAACGCCGCCCCGGATACGTTCACCTCTTGACCTAAAATTGATCGACTTGGTGTTTTGGTAACTATTTGGGTGCAACAAATAATATATATCTCCAAGAGACGCTAAGATGATAATGACAGTAATTATGAGCAATTACCTTAATTAAACTGTGATCTGAGCCGAGTAGAAGGCGCGCTGCCATGATGCCAAGGTGAGAGAGCCCCCTGCGGCTGCCTGGGGTCCTGGAGGGGTGCCGGGGTCCTGGAGGGGTGCCTGGGGTCCTGGAGGGGTGCCTGGGGTCCTGGAGGGGTGCCTGGGGTCCTGGAGGGGTGCCGGGGGTCTTGGAGGGGTGCCTGGGGTCCTGGAGGGGCGTCTGGGGTCGTCACTTCACAAAAAACATCTCGGGTCTGTAGAGGGTAGAAATAGCCTAAGCTACTCTATCCCTTTGAGATGTATTTCTTTCTTGTCTCAATAAACATACTTGAACGTGATTTCGGGTCTGCATATTTGGTCGTGTTTCAACGAGCAATTCGATTGTGTAACAAAGCTGGCAATTGATATATAGATGCTGTGTGTGTGTGTGTGTGTGTGTGTGTGTGTGTGTGTGTGTGTGTGTGTGTGTGTGTGTGTGTGTGTGTGTGTGTTACTCGCCTAGTTGTGTCTGCAGGATCGAGCATTGACTCTTGGATCCCGCCTTTCGAGCATCAGTTGTTTACAGCAATGACTCCTATCCCATTTCCATATCATACCTGGTTTTAAAATTATGAATAGTATTTGCTTCCACAACCTGTTCCTTAAGTGCATTTCATTTTCCCACTACTCTCAAGCTAAAAGAAAACTTCCTAACATATCTGTGACTCATCTGAGTTTCCAACTTCCATCCATGTCCCCTCGTTCTGTTACTATTCCGTGTGAACATTTCGTCTATGTCCACTCTGTCAATCCCTCTGAGTATTTTATACATTCCTATCATGTCCCTTCTTTCTAGTGTCGTAAGGCACAGTTCCCTCAGGCGCTCCTCATACCCCATCCCTCGTAGCTCTGGGACGAGTCTCGTTGCAAACCTCTGAACCTTTTCCAGTTTCATTATATGCTTCTTCAGATGGGGACTACATGATGAGGCGGCATACTCTTAAGACTGGCCTCACGTAGGCAGTGTAAAGCGCCCTAAACGCCTCCTTCCTTAGGTTTCTGAATGTGAGAGTGAGTGTGTGTGTCGGTGGTAGGGGGGGGGGGTGTTGTCCACTGCCTACATAGTCTTCTCCGGTAGTCAAGAACCAGGGGGAGAAAATCCCACTCCAGATGTCACCCTGTATTCGGCCGTTGGTGTTGATGATTTGTTACTTAAGTAATCCAGTTCATTCACTCTCCCCGCTACATAGTGGGGGGCCCCTCAGACCTGGGCCCTCCCTCACACATACTGCCTTCTACATGGTGGGGGCCCCCCTCCCTCTCGCATAGTGCCTGGTACATGGTGGGGGCCCTCAGACCTGGGCCCCTCCACCCTCTCTCACTCCCTGGTACATGGTGGGGGCCCTCAGACCTGGGCCCTCCCTCACACATACTGCCTTCTACATGGTGGGGGGGGCCCCCCCTCTCGCATAGTGCCTGGTACATGGTGGGGGCCCCCCTCCCTCTCGCATAGTGCCTGGTACATGGTGGGGGCCCCCCTCCCTCTCACATAGTGCCTGGTACATGGTGGGGGCCCCCCTCCCTCTCGCATAGTGCCTGGTACATGGTGGGGGCCCCCCTCCCTCTCGCATAGTGCCTGGTACATGGTGGGGGCCCCCCTCCCTCTCGCATAGTGCCTGGTACATGGTGGGGCCCCCCTCCCTCTCGCATAGTGCCTGGTACATGGTGGGGGCCCTCAGACCTGGGCCCTCCCTCTCGCATAGTGCCTGGTACATGGTGGGGGCCCTCCTCCCTCTCGCATAGTGCCTGGTACATGGTGGGGGCCCTCAGACCTGGGCCCTCCCTCACACATACTGCCTGGTACATGGTGGGGCCCCTCAGACCTGGGCCCTCCCTCACACATACTGCCTGGTACATGGTGGGGGCCCCCCTCCCTCACACATACTGCCTTCTACATGGTGGGGGGCCCCCCTCCCTCTCGCATAGTGCCTGGTACATGGTGGGGGCCCCCCTCCCTCTCGCATAGTGCCTGGTACATGGTGGGGGCCCTCAGACCTGGGCCCCTCCACCCTCTCTCACTCCCTGGTACATGGTGGGGGCCCTCAGACCTAGGCCCCTCCACCCTCTCTCACTCCGTGCTACATGGTAGGCCCTCAGACCTGGGCCCTCCCTCACCACTCGCAACATATTCCTTCACTATCAGTTAACCCTACAACAAACTCATCTATCCTCACTGTATGGATAATAATTTTTGTTCATACAAAATGTTCCCCCCTCATGACCTGGGTAGATGGGCGTCGAGAGTCTATCAAACGATAGATTAATGCCGTCAGAGGCGAGGTTTGGTTGCTGGTATCAACATGGAGACAAAATATTGACATTTAGCTTTAAGTATAATCAAAATAGATAAATTTATATTTATATATCACATTAAATAAATATTAATAAACATTAGATGATATTGGTTTAAATAATAAATTATATAATAAAATATTCGTACATCGAAATGAAATTAACGTGATGTATGAGGGAGAAAATGAGTAAAAACCGTGAGGAGGATTCGAACCCATGTGCTCTAGGGACTCGGGTAAACACCATTATACCACGACATGGTAAAAAAAAATTGCAAATTGGGATTGAACTGAATCCTCTAGGCTTCCTGAAACTTCCACTGAAGCCTAATCAGGGTTACACACAGTACCCCCGCATGGACTGTGAAACCCTAATTAGGCTTCGGTGGCAGCCTCGGAAACCCTAGAAAATTCAGTTGAATCCCACTTTGCGAGTTTTTTTGTCATGTGGTGGTGTGTGTGTGCCTTGAGCACATGGGTTCGAATCCTCCTCACGGCTCCAACTGATTTTCTCAATATTATTATTATTATTATTGATGCACAACTGACTACCTTGCCAGTATATCTATAATAATCGTGTGTTATTGTGTTGCACATTATATATAAAAATTATATATTGTGCAACAGATAGGTATGTAGTGAAGATTTACTATGACTCAATTCTATAGTACTTAGTACGATAGTTCCATATGCATTCAACCATTTTAATCTCTATTTTTTTTAATTATTTAAGCAGACAGGAACTCGAATACAAATCTTAATTGGATGGATTATGAATGTTGATCAGTTTGCAACACTAGTAATTGCAATGTGTTAAACAATAGACTGACGCGAATTAAATAACTGACAAAATATACCAGAATTTGCAAAGGCTTTAGGCTTTGCATGGCACATTGGAGAGTTGAACGAATGCAACTTGCACAATGTTAGTGTTACCAGATCACTATATAATATTGTCAGGTGTAAAACACCGATGTCACTAGAATGCTCGCCACTATTGCCAGATCAGTGTACAAATATTAGACAGATGGACAACTGTTGCAAAGATGAACAGACCACACACTAGAAGGTGAAGGGACGACGACGTTTCGGTCCGTCCTGGACCATTCTCAAGTCGATTGAGAATGGTCTAGGACGGACCGAAACGTCGTCGTCCCTTCACCTTCTAGTGTGTGGTCTGGTCAACATACTTTAGCCACGTTATTGTGACTCATCGCCTGCAACTGTTGCAAAGTCTGTGCTCAAAGTTGTCGTGAGACCAGAGTACAAATGTGATACCAGTTCGGTGAGAAGCCTAACCATTCCTCTCTTCAACACAGTTGCCAGATCAATGTATAATCATTCTAGAAAAGGATGTTCCCAATTTTGATATTTCGTTTCCTTTATTCATGTTTAATGTCCTTATTGGTTTCCTCTATTCGTATTGTAGTCATTATTTGCTTTAGGTTCTATTTATCCATGTTTTGGTATATCTGTCTTTATCCTATTTAGTTTTCCGTACATTTTTATCCTTATCCATGCATCTTGTCCTTACTTGAATTACTAATCTTCTATTTATATTTTCTAATTGCTATTTATGCCTCCTAGTTACTTTCATTATACTAATTATTCTCTTTAACTTTTATTACAATGTATTTAGCCTGAATATTTATTCTCTAATTTTCTCATAGTTCCTATTTACCGTCGCTTCATTGGCTGTCAAAAATTGGTACAGAATCTGGGATTTTCTATATCATTTTCTTTGGCGTCTATTGCATTATCTCTGTTGTATAGTACAACATCAGGGGCCAGATTCACGAAAGCACTTACGCAAGCACTTGCGAACGTGTACATCTTTCCTCAATCTTTAACGGCTTTGGTTACATTTATTAAACAGTTTACAAGCATGAAAACTTCCCATTCAACTGTTGTTGTTATAAACAGCCTTCTGGTGCTTCGGAGCTCATTAACTGTTTAATAATTGTAAACAAAACCCTCAAAGATTGAAAAGATGTACAGGTTCGTAAGTGCTTGCGTGAATCTAGCCCAAGGCTCTTATGCTCTTAGCTCTTATGTGCGATGCTTCTCTGGAGTGTGACGCATTCTTAAGTATGTGTCGTATTGATGTATGATCCTTCATACATGTGTATTATAAGTCAAGTTTAATAGCTTCGTATACTTAAAAATTGATGTATTCACAGTGTTTACACTCTGGTTTAATGTACATTATCAACAGTAATTGATTCTTACTGAAATATGTCTTTTTCGAAATGGAATACATTATTACCAACCTGAAATTGTGTTTCCTGTAGTCTGGCTCTGGTGTAGACTGTCCTTGAAGACTTATAATTACTGTAGTTCTTAACCTACTTTTAGACTGTTAAACTAAGATACAGTACGAGACCTTACATGTAACCTCTGAAGCCTGATATAATCTCAAGTTCAAGGAATAGTCTTAATTTTCATAAATGTTAGTTTGGTTTGTATTATATCTGGCATCTACTAGTCTTAACATATCTTGACCTTTCCTGTATACACTCCCTGAAGTGTATGTGAAATGTGAGTATATCTTTTGAAGTATATTGTCGCCGGGGCATATCTGATACCCTGAGTTGTTGTTCGTATGGCCTGAAGAATGTGTAAACTCTCATGATAAGGCATTGTGATCATGCGAGTATGATGCACGAAGTATAATGGTTTAAACACGTGTATTTTATATTGTAAGGTCATTGAATATTTTAATTTATAGGCCTATTGTACCGAAAACATTAACATTAAAATCAATCTGAAATTGCCGATGTTTGAACCATTTTCGCGTAAGAATCAAAAGTGTTTTGTAAACACGCAAAACTTTGAGGATGTTGACGCTTGAAACACGGCTCCACTTCCTTCCACGGACAGTACGGTCTAAAGGACTGTCTATAGACTAATGGACTGTCTACAGGCAATCGGTTAGACTGTCTACAGACATATTAACGGACTAACATACTACGTCTCAAAGTATCACGACAAAGTACACTGAATATAGCTCAATAATAGTGACTTAATTAATGTATTTATACAGATGTTACTAGTAATGTTTTATGCTGTGTAAGGAAAATGTTAGTTTTATTAAACGATTCAATATTGTGTTTGGTGACAGTTTATTAATGCCAAATACGCAAAAGTACAGTCTTGCATAGGTTGCTGTGCAGCCTTTTGAAGCATAATTACCTTCCTGTTTTCTTTGTATAATTTTGCTCGTTTTCTTTCTTAATTTAAGCGCAAACTTTTTAAGATTAAATAAACCCTAGTTGTTTGTTATAAACTCAAAAATATATATATTAATTTAGATGATAGTGTAGGCCTGAGACAATATTATGTCAATATAGTGAATATACATAATAGAGATGAAGCATTTAGAATAGAAGTATATTAGGTCAGGGTGATTCACCTCATATTAAGCTATAATTAATTAGAATGTATTAAAAAAACTGCATTAACTTAAATTTTCAGGCGTTTCTCGTTTTTAATTAAGATTTACATATCCTTGTACATATTAATTTATGCATATTTAGTCAACTGAAGCAAGAGTCTGACTTGTTGTATGTGATCTTAGTCAACTGGAGACTGTTGTATGTGATCTTAGTCAACTGGAGACTGTTGTATGTGATCTTAGTCAACTGGAGACTGTTGTATGTGATCTTAGTCAACTGAAGATATTTATCTTATCGAAAAGATGAAATCTGTGCTCAATACATTTTGACTAAATACCATTATCTTTAATTTTTAAACTACAGTATATATGCAAGTTCAATAATTTTTAATAATCTATAAAATATTCTAGTTATTTTGTTCAAATTCAGACAAATCTAATATATTAATGCAGCATAAATCAGAATATATATGAATTTTTTTAATTAAGATTAATTACCCTCAAGGATTTGTTTTCAGAAAAAATATTGACCTGGGTTGCTTGTAATCAGGGATGGATATATATATATATATATATATATATATATATATATATATATATATATATATATATATATATATATATATATATATATATATATATATATATATATATATATATATATATAACGTATCAAAAAATAAACTAGTTTAATCACCCCAAATCCTGATTTTTATTTATTTCTTAATCCACTGACAGCTGTTGCTGGGTTACAATCTGGTGTCTGGCTACCACTACTGGCCGGCTGATTGCATACAAGGCTGTATAACATCGTTTTTATGGAAGGCTGGATAACTTCGTTGTATGGCTGGATAACGTTGCAGTGTGTGGCTGGATAGCATCGTTTTATGGAAGGCTGGATAACGTCGTTGTATGTATGGCTATGTTTTGTATGTACGTTGTATGTTTTGTGACGGTTTTGCGTACGTGGCAATATCCTATTTTCTGAAAAGCCACTACTGAATTCTTGATTCCTATTATGATTCTCTCATGATTATTAATAGATTAGTAATTTTAGCATGCCCTAACATGACCGTTTTGGATTGGTATGTTAGAGGTTAGTAATTTCGTGTCTGAATTTCCGACAAGTGGAGTACTTTAAGGATTGGTGCCGAGACCAGTTCTATTTCTAATATACGTAAATTAAATGTTTGAGTAGTTGCCTATATGTCGATATTCGCGGATGACGCAAAATTGAGAAGGATTGTGACATGAGGATTGTAGGACCCTCCAAGAGGATTTGAACAAGTAACAGAAATGGCTACTGGAGTTCAACACAACATGTAAAGTTATGGGAATAGGATTAGGTGACAGGAGACCAAAGGGACAGTACACAACAGAACAAGGGGACATAGGTGAAAGCTGGAAACTCAGATGAGTCACAGATGTGTTAAGAAGTTTTCTTTTAGCGTGAGAGTAGTGGAAAAATTCAATGAACTTAAGGAGCAGACCGTGGAAGCAAGCTATTCATAGTTGTAAAACTAGATATGATAGGGAAATAAGACAAGTCATTGCTATAAACAAATGACGGCTAGAAAGGCGGAATGCAAGTCAATACTCGATCCTGTAGGCACAAATAGGCGAGTCCACACGCGCGCACACACGGCTCGTTCCTCTCAATGTTTGCTGATGATGCAAAAATTGTGAGGAGGATTAAGACCGAAGAAGATAGTATGAGGCTACAGGATAACCTTGACAAACTGAAGGAATGGTCCAACAAATGGTTACTAAAATGCAACCAAAGTAAATGTAAGGTAATGAAACTAGGCGAAGGAAACAGGAGACCAGACTCAAATACCGAATTGGAGATGGAATCCTTCATGAAACTGAGAGAAAGGTCTAGGAATTCATATCACACCAAACCTGTCACTTGAAGCCCACATAAAAAGAATAACATCTGCGGCGTATGCGAGGCTGATTAACATTAGAACTGCCCTCACAACCTGTCTAAGGAATCCTTCAGAACCTTGCATACCACATGTGTAAGACCACTCCTGGAATATGTAGCCCCAGCATGGAGCCCGTACCTTGTCAAGCACAAAACAAAGCTGGAAAAAGTTCAGAGGTATGCCACTAGGCTATTCCCAGAACTAAGAGGCATGAGTTACGAGGAAAGGCAATGTGAATTGCACCTTACGTCGCTGAAAGACACAAGTGCTCGGAAAGACATAATCACCACCTGTAAAATTCTCACGGGATTGACAGGGTCGACAAGGATGGATTATTTAACACGGGAGGTACACGCACAAGGGGACACAGGTGGAAACCGAGTACCCAAATGAGCCATAGACACATTAGAAAAAACTTGTTCAGTATCAGAGTAGTTAGTAAATGGAATGCACTAGGAAGGGATATGGTGGAGGCAGACTCCATACAGTTTCAAATGTAGATATGATAGTCTAGTAGGCTCAGGAATCTGTACACCAGTTGATTGACGGTTGAGAGGCGGGACCAAAGAGCCGAATCACAACTAGGTAAGTACAACTAGGCGAGTGTACACACAACAAGGCCACTGTTCTTGACATTTATAATCAACCTTTTCCGAATTACATATTTTATATTTCGTTTATTGATCCAGTTTCGCTACACATCCGGAACACGCGACCTCGTCCCTGTGGTTGTCCTGGACCTCTGTCAAGTCCTGGACCCTTGACAAGTCCAGGATATCAAGTCCTGGACCCTTATCAAGTCGCTATAGACAGTGTTGCTGGACAGGGCATCAAGTATCTGTCTTGAGATAACACTTAACTGTTTGAATGCTAGTTAATGTTTGAATGTGATTCAGCAATTATATTTACACTCCAAATGTTTGCACGTACAGACTCAAGTGTTTGTACTTAAGACTAATTCAAAGAGACAATTTAAGCACAGCAAGAGTTACGAGAATATTCATTACAATTATATTATCGTTCTACCCTCGTGGAAACTTTGTAAGAGAGTGAAGCTGTTGCGGCCTTGGATTGAACACTAGACTTTAATGTGTAAATGGTAGCTGACTCGGAGTCCGTCAGCTGTGGTCATCATGTTTTGAGAGTGAACTACTTGACACATGGTTCGTTAATTGAAAAGCATTTACGGTTCCCTATACACGCAGCAGATATACATGTTGGATTATACAATCAACCCCGTGCCGTGTCATATTTGTAAAGAAACATCATAGCCTCTGATTTTAAATTGATGTATAGAAACGACATTACACACAAAATTCCTGATGTGTCGGGGCGACATCTGATTGGTTGGCAGTTTCAAAAGGGGAGGAGCTTAAGTGAATGGAATGCGGTGATTGGTGGAGGGAGAGCTGCCCGTCCCCGACCCTGCGCATCCCGACGGCTCACAGACTGGTCCTGGCCCAGGCTTGAGCTCAGTCATCGCCTGGAAAAGAGCAACAGAAGGGTGTTCGCCGCTTGTTCCTTGGCAGGTGAGTTTTTTATTATTATTGCAATTTGTAGGTTACATTTTATTCTGTAAAGCGGCGTCATTGTGTAGTTTTTCGTGCGACCTTGCTGGCGAAATGTTTTGGGAAGGTTTAGGTTTTTATCATGGAAAAATATCGATAAGGATATTGGCTATTGGTCAGTTTCAGAATCTGGCAGTGCATATAGCATGTTGATTTGCAATGTGTATGTTCAAATAAGTTTGATAGAGCACGCAGGACAATAATCGTGTTTATATCGTAATTTATTAATAATTTTTCACTTGAGTTTACGGTTATTGTTGCCTAATAATTTTAGATTTATGAATCAAAAACGAAGATTACATTAAGACGGAGCCACGCTAGTCATATATTTGTGCTTTCTAGATCATTGTGGAGACCAGCTGAAGATCTTGCCCTCTCCCCTCTCTCTAACGGCAGCTACTGTGACGTCTGTGGTGCGAAGATATCATTGGAGGGCAAGTTGAAGATACGAGGGAAGCAATATAGTGTGGGAGTGAACTCAGTCACGCAAGAAACTAAAAGTACAGCAAGCCAAGAATCTGGAGAGGAGATACGTGTGAGTGAGGGTCACACTGGCCTGGGGGAGGTGGTCACGGGCTGGTCCCAGAGACGTTTAATGTCAGGTGACCAGCCACACTGACGCTTGCCATGATCTCACAGCAAGATAACATCTTCCATACGATGATGAGGCCCGACGCAGCTCTGCGACTCTCCCTAATGCTGCTGCTGGCAGCCATGCTGCTGCTCCCTGGGACCCACGCTCAGCAGAAGGTCAACATCAGTGAGTACACTTAACCAGTACCATCTTGTTCGCTTTCTCGAACGCTGTTAATGACTTTCCGTGACCAGTTGCTGATCTGTGGCTCTGTAGGTACACTCTCATGGAACAGTAACATGCTAAACGGGACTACAGATGCTACAAGGTGGTGAAACTGGACCTTTACCGTGACAAGAGCAGCGCTCTTTTGCACATTTCCTGTCGTATCTTTACCAGGTGCCAAGTCCTTAGGAGGGGGGGGGGGGCCGGACAGCCCAAAATCAACACATGCTTCTGGTATGACGGTATTGAGTTATTGCTGGTACCGGTGTTAGGTACTATTAGTACTGTAACACACTGTATTAAAGGGGGAGGGGCGTCATAATGCCTTACTTGCCCTCCGTCTACGTAAATTGCTCGTTATCTTGAATGGGTTTGCAGATCGATAAATGAAGGTCATCTTTAGCTGTGTGTCAAGGATAACAGGTTTGGTTGAGAGAGACCGGAGTGAGAGGCAGTGGGTGAGGGGCCACGCTCGGCCTATCATTGGCGAGAGGCTGGCACTTGAACACATCAGTTCAATGTGCAAGGCTGCTGTTGCAACTTCATGGGATTTTATTTTGATGCAACGCGCTGTGTTATGCGCTTGCTTCTGTTAGTCAATACACAAGCATATACATAGCCTATGCATGAATGTAACCACCTGAATGTGTATACATAGTCTAGTGTGTTTTCTTAAGCAGTGGGGAAAGAGAAGGGGAAGTTATACTTGACAGGGATGAGCTACAGCTCCCAAAGTCCCCACATTTTCTTTAGTTTTAGTTTTTCCACTTCAGTTGTGGTGTAGTTTCCAAGCGTACAGTCATATCATATCTACATTTGAAGCTGGTTATGAAGCCTCTCTACTACATCAGTTCTTAATGCTTTCAACGTGTTTGCTTTTTTTATACGTTTTGTATCAAAAAGATACTTTACGATAGGAGATAAGATAGGTCGATACTTTTTTATCTGTATTCCCTAATTAATCGTGTACCATCCATGGTACATGGATGGTACATACAGACTTATCAGTGGAATGGGGCGAACACATGAGGAGAGACCATTTACCATGGATGGTACACGATTAATTAGGGAATACAGATAAAAAAGTATCAACCTATCTTATCTCCTATCGTAAAGTATCTTTACTTTACGATAGGTAAAGATAAGATAGGTTGTATCTTATCTTTGTTTCTATATATGCTAATATATATATATATGCTAATATATATATATATATGCTAATATATATATATATATATATATATATATATATATATATATATATATATATATATATATATATGCTAATATATATATATATAGATATTTTCTCAAATACAAATATATATTATTTTTAAATGAACAGCATGTTAAAATGCATGAATGCGTCTTGGGGGTTGACCTCTGGATGGAATGGATTTGGTCTGAGGACGGGTTGACCCAGGGGCATGTGCACCCCAGGAGCATGTGCACCCCAGGATGGAAATTACCCTGATCTACATAACCCTCTAGATCAATACATATTTGAAATTTATATTTCTGTATGTGTGTGTTGTTGTCTAGTGTGTGTGAATATTTTCTCTGCAAGATTTAACACGTGTGGCTGCAACTTTCCTTCGGTAACAAAACACGTAGATCATACAATGATGAAAAACACGTAGATAAAACGGTAAAATAATACATATAGACACCATCAACCCTAAGGGTCCCTGGCACCGATCCCTGATGACTTCATGGTGCCAGGAGAGCCGTTCAGTGGCACTAGACCTGGTTGACAGTGCCTGGACGACAGTGTCCGTCAAGGATCGTATGGTAGGGGGGCGGGGGATAGTATTGGCCAACTAAACTCAAGGGTGCCATACGTCTCGGCTCCCTTGATATTGATCCTCCATGGTGTCCACGCACCATTACTGATTTGCATCTCTGTCCTTGTGGTATCTGGATACCATGAGCAACTTGACCTGAAGCACTACTGGTACCCTTATGGTACGACGGTAACAACTCATTACGGTCCCTATGCTTCCCTTGTTACAACTTATAACAAGATATTACAAGTTTTTTATGACTTATTAAAACGTTGTTACAACTTACTATATTGGTTGTCGCAATTGTTAGATGGTGAAAGTTGTTAGAATGGTGTAGAAACGTCAGAGTTGATCATGACTGCCAGGGCCGTGATTGGCCGGAGACCTGTTAGGTGATGAGCCATAATAATGACTCGATTAGAATAGTTTTATACCAGCGGCTTCACGGGTCGTTAGGTTAATGCGGAGGACATAACTGATCAGTTATGTTGTTGTGGCTGGATTTTTTTATTGTATCTTGCAGTAGGGTTATTGTGTAATGGCACTATATGAACCGTTGTGGTGGGACACTATGAACCGTTGTGGTGGTGGGACACTATGAACCGTTGTGGTGGTGGGACACTATGAACCGTTGTGGTGGTGGGACACTATGAACCGTTGTGGTGGTGGGACACTATGAACCGTTGTGGTGGTGGGACACTATGAACCGTTGTGGTGGTGGGACACTATGAACCGTTGTGGTGGTGGGACACTATGAACCGTTGTGGTGGTGGGACACTCTGAACCGTTGTGGTGGTGCGACACTGAACCGTTGTGGTGGTGGGACGCTATGAACCGTTGTGGTGGTGGGACACTCTGAACCGTTGTGGTGGTGGGACACTATGAACCGTTGTGGTGGTGGGACACTATGAACCGTTGTGGTGGTGGGACGCTATGAACCGTTGTGGTGGTGGGACACTATGAACCGTTGTGGTGGTGGGACACTATGAACCGTTGTGGTGGTGGGACACTATGAACCGTTGTGGTGGTGGGACACTATGAACCGTTGTGGTGGTGGGACACTATGAACCGTTGTGGTGGTGCAACACTCTGAACCCCCATTATTAAACTAGCCCATGCTAAGAACTTTAAAGTGCCAATATTGTACAATAAAGCTTTTTCCACCGACCATAAACAATCTTGCCCTCTTGACAATTTAACCGCCTGATCTTTGAAAGCTGCTGGAGTGATTGTACAAGCGATGTCGTGGCTCCACCTTCACGTTTATACGTATGTGTGTGTGGGTAGCGTGAGAATAGGTGGGTAACGCGGGCGTGTAACAACGTAACATCCACACAAAGAAGTGGAAGATGGGTATTGATCAGCGTGAAGGAGCAGCCATGAATAATGTATGGCTCTGCCAGGGCTGCAATATAGCACTGGGAAGTCCTAGGTAATGTAACTGGATTTGTAAGTGTGTTGGTGGTGGAGAGTACACTAACGCTCTCCTAGTTGTGCTGGCGGGTTTGAGCTTAGACTCTTTGGTTCCGCCTCTCGACCGTCAATCAACTGGTTCCTGAGCTTATTGGGCTCTTATTGTCTCACTTTCTAGAACTTGAAACAAGATAAATGTCGAAATGATAGTAGGTTAGGCTATTTAGCCTAACTTAGACTAATGTAGACTATCATCTGTACATTAAAACCTGCGCATGGTGTCTGCCTCCATCACATCGCTGACTAGTCTTAAGTCTGACACAGCCAACAAAAAAATGGTCTCTAATATCTCCTTGGCTCATTTGGGTACTGGGATTAGCGTGTGTGAACCTGTGTTAGTGGAATGTTACAAAGCCTTCTCTCCGGATCTCGACCGCCGCCACCATGCATGATATACCAGTTAGGGACACCGGCCTGTAGCTCAGGAGACAGAAGGCTATAACCTTCTCCTCTCCAGCAGCACATCGCATTTTGACGACTAATAAATTACTAACGGCTAAACCATAGTTTTCGATTTGTGGATCCTCGATTAAGGTCGGGCAATTTAGTACATTATTTGTGACGTTTTGACCACTGGAGAGGACTGGGTGGTGGACAAGTGGTACTGGACACTGTGACAGAGGGTAGTTCACTCCACACATATTGACAATGTTCAATTCCTTGAAGAGTAATGAGTGACAGTTTCCTCAAAACGTATTGTCCACACTGGCACACGCGCCCTGGCTCCCCCCCCCCCCGCCACACGCCCTGTGGCGGGGATGCACACTGACTGCACAAATATATTATTGAAATCGTTTCGCACAAACATATAAGATGACATGGCCAGCTGGGTAGGTAGTTTTGTAGATTGTAAGATCCTCTACCATTGCCCTCTCCCTCCGCCCCCTCTTCTCCTCCTCCAACCTGCCATGTAATGAGCTAGTTAGACTGGTGTCAGAGAATCTGCGACTATGGTATTCGTGGTTAGTGTCTAGATGGATTAGTGCATTTTGTGCCAAAATGTTGAAGGGTGTTAAAGTGGTTGAAGATCTCGAGGCTGCATCAACTGCCTCCAACGTAAACATGACGATCCCCAACACTAGCCCAAGAGGCAGTGTGTGCCTCTACAGGCCAAGTACAGTCACAAGTACAGTACAGACTTGAAGACCAAATTGGAGAGTATAAGGGAAGTGTTCCGTGGCGCATGTCGGCGCACCCACCTCACCACCGTCGACCTTCAAGACAAAGGTGTCTCGATATCCAGGAATGACGACACCGATGCGCTCATCAGAAGGCTTTTGACCTTTTGGGGAAGACTTAATCACGTGTCTACTCATTTTCTTTTTTTAGATATTAAATTACTGTGAAATTATGGGGAAATGATCTGTAATAACTGACCCTTCCCAAGGATCATAACAATTTCTTTCTGGTCCGTGACTTATAATGCCACGATACACTCGGCCTTCATTTGTTTAGTGGGCTTTTGGGCCACACGCCCTAGGGTCGGCCGCCCTGGGAGCCGGTCGGCCGAGCGGACAGCACGCTGGACTTGTGATCCTGGGTTCGATCCCGGGCGCCGGAGAGAAACATTGGGCAGAGTTTCTTTCACTCTATGCCCCTGTTACCTAGCAGTAAAATAGGTACCTGGGTGTTAGTCAGTTGTCACGGGCTGCTTCCTGGGGGTGGAGGCGTGGTCGAGGACCGGGCCGCGGGGACACTAAAGCCCCGAAATCATCTCGAGATAACCTCAAGATAAGGTTACTCTGCTCAACTTGGCATAGTTGTACCCAGTCGTTTGAGCGCGGTATCAACCATTGTGTTGAGGGCAAGCGCATTCTTGCTCCTCATTTAGTAAAGTAAATTTTATTCATGAAAGTACATACATAGTTGATTTACAACCATAATGTTGGATTTATAGATAGAGCTAGTACATACAATACCTAAAGCCACTAGTACGCATTTAACACCTGGTGTATCAACTTGCGCAGTAAGGGGATAGTATCAACTACGTTTACCGAGACCTTAAAATACATCTCAAGGATATAGTAGCTTAGGCCATTTCAACCCTCCAGTTGTAGTAACTGGTAACAGGTACCGGTAAGTCCCGGTGACACAGTGGTAAAGCACTCGTCCGGCGCTTCACGAGCGCTTTAGCCTGATTGGTTGATGTTTTAGATTAGCTCCTCGGAACAAAATGTTCCAGGCAGCACGGGCTATGGTGAGCCCGTAGTGGACTTACCTGGCACAGTAGTCCACGCCAATCCTTAACTGTTTGCACTTCATAACTTAAGGAGTGCAGTTGGCACTCCTTGGGCAGGAGTGCCAACTGAAGCCATGGTCAGGGTTGAGTCTACCCTCCTGCCTCTGGGGTGTGACCAATCGGGGCAGCTAAAGTATTCCCAATCACAGGGTGGCGGCCATTAACACTGCATACTTCGGTAAAGTTATTACGTCCATATTCGACCGAACGACGAACGACCGGCCCCTTGTCTCCGTGCCCTCGCCAGCTGGCAAAAAAGGCGGTCAGCTCCAGGCTCCCACCGCAGCTGCAACGAGATGAGTCTTGTAATTCCAGTGAGTTTATAAAGTTCACAATGACGTGAAATAGGGATTCATTCGCCAGGCCACTGGTGGGGCTGGGGGGTCGACCGAGGGTGTGCAGGACGCTGCTCATGCTGCTCAAGCCACCGGAACATGAGCTGATGAATGAAGTTAAGTAAAAGTTATTGCCAACTTCACCTTTAAAAATCATAGTTCAGCATTCCGCAACATTACAAATGGGTAAATGTAAACTGGTGTGTGATTCGATCTGGAATCTAACAAGTGATCCATCACTGCCCCCACGAAAGGTGTGGGCACGTGTTTGAGCAGGTGTGGGCACGTGTTTGAGCAGGTGTGTGGTGAAGCCGGAGGTGTGTAAGATAGAGGATTCCAGCATGCCGGTCTGGTGAAGCGACAGTAACCTACATTATTCAATACGTCCACCAGCCACCCAGCTCTACTCATCAATTATTGCTGTGTACACACTTGCGTAGGTGTGCTTGCGGGGGTTGAGCTTCAGCTCTGTTCCCGCCTCTCAACCCTCAATTAATCTACTGGTGTAGAGGTTCCTGAGCCTATAGTTATATTATATCTATATATGAAACTGCATGGAGTCTGCCTCCACCACATCACTGCCTAATGAATTGCTGCTGTTCCTGCTGCTCTTTCTCCTCGTCCTCCTCCTCCCCCTTCTTCCTCCTCCTCCTCCAGTGGTGTTGGTGAGTTGGTACAGGTGTGTGTGTGTGTGTAATTACCTAAGTGTAGTTACAGGATGAGAGCTACGCTCGTGGTGTCCCGTCTTCCCAGCACTCTTTGTCATATAATGCTTTGAAGTTACTGACGGTTTTGGCCTCCACTACCCTCTCACTTAACTTGTTCCAACCGTCTACCACTCTGTTTACAAAAGTGAATTTTCGTATATTTCTCCGGCAGCTTTGTTTCGTTAGTTTAAATCTATGACCTCTGTTCTTGACGTTCCGGGTCTCAGGAATTCTTCCCTATCAATTTTATCGATTCCTGTTACTATTTTGAACGTAGTGATCATATCGCCTCTTTTTCTTCTGTCTTCTAGTTTTTGCATATTTAATGCCTCTAACCTCTCCTCATAGCTCTTGTCCTTCAGTTCTGGGAGCCACTTAGTGGCATGTTGTTGCACCTTTTCCAGTTTGTTGATGTGCTTCTTAAGATATGGGCACCATACAACCGCTGCATATTCCAGCTTTGGTCTAATAAAAGTCGTGAACAATTTCTTTAGTATTTCTCCATCCATGTATTTAAAAGCAATTCTGAGGTTATAAAGTGAAGCATAGGCTCCTCGCACAATATTCTTAATGTGGTCCTTAGGTGAGTTTTCTATCTAGAACCACCCCTAGATCCCTTTCTTTGTCAGAATTCTTTAAAGATTTCTCACATAATTTATAGGTTGTGTGGGGTCTATGTTCTCCAATTCCACATTCCATAACATGGCATTTATTCACATTAAATTCCATTTGCCAAGTGTTGCTCCAAATACTTATTTAATCCAGGTCTTCTTGAAGGGCATGACAATCATCTAGGTTTCTTATCTTCCCTATTATCTTAGCATCATCAGCAAACATGTTCATGTAATTCTGTATTCCCACTGGTAGATCGTTTATGTAGACAATGAACATTACCGGTGCAAGAACTGAACCCTGTGGTACTCCACTCGTAACATTCTTCCAATCCGATACCTTGCCTCTGATTACGGCCCTCATTTTTCTGTCGGTTAGGAAATTTTTCAGCCATGTTAGTAGCTTACCTGTCACTCCTCCAATATGTTCCAGTTTCCAGAGCAATCTCTTATGGGTAACTCTGTCGAAAGCCTTTTTTAGGTCTAGATAGATGCAGTCAACCCAACCATCTCTTTCCTGTAAAATCTCTGTGGCTCGATCATAAAAACTGAGCAAGTTCATTACACAGGATCTTCCAGATCGAAAACCATACTGTCTGTCTGATATTATATCGTTTTCCTCCAGGTGTTCTACCCATTTAGTTTTAATTATTTTTTCCAATATTTTGACTATTACACTTGTCAATGATACAGGTCTATAATTAAGGGGGTCTTCCCTGTTTCCACTTTTGTAGATTGGAACTATGTTAGCCTTTTTCCACACATCAGCTACAACTCCTGTACACAGGGATGCCTGAAAAATCAGTTGAAGTGGAATGCTGAGCTCAGGTGCACATTCTCTCAGAACCCATGGTGAAACTCCATCTGGACCAACTGCTTTGTTCTTACTTAGCTCCTTGAACATTTTTTCCACTTCATCTCTAGACACCTCTATGTGCTCTATGTTGTTGCCTGGAATTCTTATTGTGTCTGGTTCCCTAAAGATTTCATTTTGTACAAACACACTTTGGAACTTTTCGTTTAGTGTTTCACACATTTCCTTTTCATTATCCGTGAATCTATTTCCCATTTTCAACCTCTGAATATTATCCTTTACCTGCAATTTGTTGTTTATGAATTTATAGAATAGACCTGGTTCTGTTTTACATTTGTCTGCAATCCCTTTTTCAAAATTTCTTTCTGCCTCTCCTCACTGCCGTGTAGTTGTTTCTCGCATCTTTGTATCGTTGGTATGTTTGGGGGTTCGGCCTCTTCCTGTATTGATTCCATTTTAGTGTCTTTTGGTCTCTGGCCCTCTCGCAATTTCTATTGAAACAATCCTGTTTCCTAGTTCTGCATCTCTGTTTTGGCATAAATTTTTTTGTGCCTTTTATCTTATATTTCACAAAACTTGACATACATCTCGTTCACTTTCTTGTCTAGCATCAAGTCTGTCCAATTATATTCACTAAAAAAATTTCTAAGGTGGCAATAATGTCCTCTCCTGAAGTCAGGTTTTTCAACTGCTTCAACTTCCTTATTTTCTTCCAAATTATAACGCATTGCATACTTTATTCCCAAAAAGACATGGTCACTTTTACCCAAGGGAGGAAGGTACTGAATGTCAAATATCTCTTCTTCCTTCCTGGTAAATATCAAATCTAGCATGGAGGGAACGTCCCCTTCCCTCATCCTCGTAGCTTGTTTAACATGGTGATACAAGAATGTTTCCAGGATGAGGTCTACAAATTACAGGTCCAAAAATCTTCTGTTTTAGCTTCATATGCTTCCCAGTCTATGGATTTCAAGTTGAAGTCACCGACTATCAACAGACGTGATCTATCGTTATCAGCTCTCGCTATAATCTCTCTCATTATTGTTATAAGACCTTCGCATTTACTATCTATCTCCTCCTTTGACCATGTGCTGCTTGGCGGTGGACTATATGCATTTATGACCATTAGTTTATCATCCTCATGGCAGATCTCTAGTGCTATTATGTCAACTTCTTGTGGATTGGTAGTCACTATTTCGTTCACCTTTAGGTGTTCTTTCACCAGCACAGCAACGCCACCGCCTTTCCTAATTTTTCTGTCCGTCTCCAAATTGTAGCCCCTTGGGAATATGACCTCATTTAAAATAACA
>WNGS01109749.1:6091598-6101765 GCA_020271785.1 Procambarus virginalis
GAGTGCGGGAGAGATGAGAGTGAGGGGAGATGAGAGTGAGGGGAGATGAGAGTGAGGGGGAGATGAGAGTGAGGGGAGGCGGCGCTGGTGGGAGAAGGCTGGACACACAGTGTCTCCATGGAGACTGTCCACGGCGCTTGACTTTCTCTCTCTCTTTACGGAGTTTCCCCTCTTCCTCTCACCTGGCTCTTCTAGTTCCTCTTCCTGGTTATTAGATGTGCGCCGTCGCTTATCTTCACAAGACCATCACACAGGTACGTATAGCAGGGGTCCGTGCCCCCAGTGGCGTACCCAGCAGGGGTCCGTGCCCCCAGCGGCGTACCCAGCAGGGGTCCGTGCCCTAGTGGAGTACCCAGCAGGGGTCCGTGCCCCCCAGTGGCGTACTCAGCAGGGGTCCGTGCCCCCAGTGGCGTACCCAGCTGGGGTCCGTGCCCATAGTGGAGTACCCAGCAGGGGTCCGTGCCCCCCAGTGGCGTACTCAGCAGGGGTCCGTGCCCCCAGTGGCGTACCCAGCTGGGGTCCGTGCCCCCAGTAGCGTACCCAGCAGGGTCCGTGCCCCTAGTGGAGTACCCAGCAAGGGTCCGTGCCCCCGCCCCCACTCCCAGATATCACTATTAGGCTCCAGTACGACTGGAACACACGTCAACAACCTCGTTTTAATTTACATACAGATATTTAGGACCACATCAACTGAAGAAAAATCCTAAGAAGTTTATCATTTAGTTATTGAAAAGCTGCACAAAACAAGTATAGAAACTAGCGACAACTAATGCGACTTATGTTGTATGCGTGCAGTCAGAACTAGGGTGATAATTAACAACTTCAGTGAT
Source organism: Procambarus virginalis (assembly GCA_020271785.1). NCBI lineage: Eukaryota > Metazoa > Arthropoda > Malacostraca > Decapoda > Cambaridae > Procambarus > Procambarus virginalis. The sequence goes on from WNGS01109749.1 coordinate 6,092,429, forward strand.
ATACAACCCATCCTTTTTTTCAGGGATATTCCTGCGTGGGCCCTAAGCCTCTGGCTGGCCACTAAGTGTTGCTTGTTTCTGTTTTACTTGGGCGGAGTATGAGTATTTATGACTCGTATGGTCGCTTCAGTAAGATTTTGTCATATGTGTTTAACAACGTCTTTTGCTCTGTTGAATCTAAGTTGAAATCTTAATGGGTTTGTAACTGTGCACTGTGTTAGATATTGTTCCAGTGGTGTGTCGGGCATTTCTCCACAGTGCTGACACTTCCTCTCATCTTCCCTAACTATATATAAACCTACAAATATATATTATATTATTTATATTTGAGAAAATACCGCTTTGGATTACTCCATGTATGCAAAAACACATTAATGACGGATATAGCCTGATGACATCTGTCTGTCGGGTGTTGGGTGAGGTTATGAACCTTGCTACCTTGAGCTTGAACATGGTTGGGTGAGGTTGTGAACCTTGCTACCTTGAGCCTTGAACATGGTTGGGTGAGGTTATGAACCTTGCTACCTTGAGCCTTGAAACTGGTTGGGTGAGGTTGTGAACCTTGCACATTTGAAGGAAAACTCATCTTTTATTAAGCAAGTTTAGTGGGATTTTATGCAAGGATTTGTTGATGCCTTTAAGGGTAGGCTACGGGTATTATCATGACAATGTGTCCCAATAACGTGGCTGAAGATATCAGAAGATAAGGGGAGGACGACGTTTCGGTCAGTCCTGGATCATTTTCAAGTTGATTAATGCTCTACGGTCATTAATTTAAATAACACGATTTTATCATTTGAAAAGGTGAAGGGGGGGGGGGGGTAGAAATAGCCTAAGCTACTCTATCCCTTTGAGATGTATTTTTTTTCTTGTCTCAATAAACTTACTTGAACTTGAACTTGGGAAGGTGAATGTTTTAGCTTATAAATACAGTATCTTGGTGGTATATGGATATTCAAGGTTTCCCATAACTTCCTTTTGGATTTTGCTAAGCTTCCGTTGAGACACTAGATCAACATGGAGTATGGTCAGATACTGTGGCTCCCACTCTGCTCTCCTGCTATATTTCTCACAAATCTATCCCTATCTAACATACGGTATCTGCGCATGGGGTTCAACCACTGCAAACTATCTCAAGCCTATCACCACCCACCGAAAATCAGCTGTCAGAACTTATAATAAAATCTGTCGCCAGACAAATTTTAAGATGAACCAGCATAGCAATACATGAATTTGTGGGGACGTCAGTTGGTCCAAGCGAACACCTCTTGTTTACATCCAACCACTCCCACCCGTGTATTTATCCAACCAGGAAGCCAACAGGCTAGTGTGGGAGCCAGCAGGCTAGTGTGGGAGCCAGCAGGCTAGTGTGGGAGCCAGCAGGCTAGTGTGGGAGCCAGCAGGCTAGTGTGGGAGCCACAGGCTAGTGTGGGAGCCAGCAGGCTAGTGTGGGAGCCAGCAGGCTAGTGTGGGAGCCAGCAGCTAGTGTGGGAGCCAGCAGGCTAGTGTGGGAGCCAGCAGGCTAGTGTGGGAGCCAGCAGGCTAGTGTGGGAGCCAGCAGGCTAGTGTGGGAGCCAGCAGGCTAGTGGGAGCCAGCAGGCTAGTGTGGGAGCCAGCAGGCTAGTGTGGGAGCCAGCAGGCTAGTGTGGGAGCCAGCAGGCTAGTGTGGGAGCCAGCAGGCTAGTGTGGGAGCCAGCAGGCTAGTGTGGGAGCCAGCAGGCTAGTGTGGGAGCCAGCAGGCTAGTGTGGGAGCAGCAGGCTAGTGTGGGAGCCAGGCTAGTGTGGGAGCCAGCAGGCTAGTGTGGGAGCCAACAGGCTAGTGTGGGAGCCAGCAGGCTAGTGTGGGAGCCAGCAGGCTAGTGTGGGAGCCAGCAGGCTAGTGTGGGAGCTAGCAGGCTAGGGAGCCAGCCAGCAGGCTAATGAGGGAGCTAGCAGGCTAGAGAGGGAGCCAGCAGGCTAGTGAAGAAGCCAGCAGGCTAGTGAAGGAGCCAGCAGGCTAGTGAGGCTAAGAGCCAGCAGGCTAGGGAGGGAGCCAGCAGGAGCAGGGGCCTCCCTCCCCGTACTCACCGTCGTGTTCCACTGGAATATGTGTGAGTAACCATGAATAATTTCTCGAGAGAGTCGATATTATCCAAGACAATGGAAGACTCACGAAGATGCAATATTGACAGGTATGTCCCTCGGTGACTCGTGGTGAGTAGGAGGCTTGCTGACTGACTTCCTAGTTGACCGAGTGACTGCCTTGTTGGCTGACTGCCTGTGTGGCTAATGACTGCCTGGTTGGATGACTGACTGTCATGTTGGATGACTGACTGCCTGGGTGATTGGCTAGCTTGCTGATTGTTGGGCTGGATGGATTAGAATCTTGTTAGTAAACAAATCCACAAGGGGCGTGACGAAGGTACAAGCCTAGTAGACCAAACTTGCTCTACTTATGCAAGTTTTTTCGGACAATTCCCTACCCAACTCCAGATTTTTCTACCCAGTAGGGATTCTCTTGATTTCCTCGCCATATGCATTTATTTTCATGTTATTTGTTAAAATTCACCCACTTCAATTGCCATATTTTATTTTCTTCCTCGAATTGTTTGATATGTAATTCCTGTTTCTTCACCTTGGGAGTCATGCTGGCAATTTCATCCTGCTGTTGAGATATGTTTCTTTCAAATATAGAAAATTTTCCTGCATAAATATTTATCAACTCCTCAATTTTCACTAAGTAGCCCATGAAACCTTCTTATCTCAGAAAATCCATTGAAATTTTTCTCACATTTTGGCAGATCAGTTTCCATGATGGGGTCATTTTGTTTGTTTTGATTTCAAGTTTGCTTCAGATAATAATGAACGAATTCGTCCTTCAGCTCCGTGTGACGAGACCCCTTCCTACCAGTGATAGAGGGAGAAGGTGTGTGTGTGTTATTACCTAAGTGTAGTCACAGGATGAGAGCTACGCTCGTGGTGTCCCGTCTTCCCAGTACTCTTTGTCGTATAACGCTTTAAAACTACTGGCGGATTTGGCTCTCCACCACCTTCTCAGCTTGTTCTAACCGTCTACCACTGTTTGCAAGAGAAAACTTTCTAATATCTTTACGGCACCTTTGTTTCCCTAGCTTGAATCTGTGTCTTCTTGTGTTTGAAGTTGCTGCTTGCTGGAATTCCTCTCTGTCAATTTGGTCGATTCCTGTTATTATTTTGTAAGCGTTGATCATATCACCTTTTTTTCTTCTACCTTCTAGCTTTGGTATATTTAATGCCTCTAGCCTCTCCTCGTAACTCTTGTTGTTCAGTTTCTTGTGTGCGACTGTGTGTGTACTCACCTGTTTGTGCTTGCAGAATTGAGCATTGGCTCTTGGATCCCGCCTTGCTAGCCGTCAGTTGTTTAAAGCAACGACTCGTGTCCTACTTCCCTATTATACCAAGTTTTAAAACTATGAATAGTGTTTGCTTCCACAAGATGCTCCTTTAGTTGATTTCATTTTCCTACTACTTTCACGCTACATGAAAACTTTCTAACACATCTATGACTAATGTGAGTTGACAGCTTCCACCTATTTCCCCCATGTTCTGTTGGTATTCAGTGTGAACATTTCGTTTATTTCCACTCTGTCGACCCCCCTGAGTATTTTATATGTTGCTATCATATCTTCCAGCTCCCTCCTTTTTTCTAGTGTCGTCAGGTTCAGTTCCTTCAGTCGCTCTTCATACCCCCATCACTTGCAACGCTGGGAACAACATTTTCCATGTAGCACGGGCTATAGTGATCCCGTAAGTTTCTTCCGGGTGTCGATCTCCCCCCCTACCCTTCCACTCTCTTATCCAGCAATCTGTCCCCTCTCTAGTCTCTCTTCCCTCCCCTCCCTCACTCCTCCCCTCGCCACCTTTCTCTTTCCCTCTATCTGACCCATGACACTCACATGCTTCATGTGTGAATTAAAATTGAAATAAGTTTATTGAGCCGTTACATGTGTGAAAGTTGGAGAGACTAGCCCCTAGCGTCTGGCCTCGTACTTCAAACATTATGTTTTTGTATAGATGTAGAGATTGATCACAGATATTTGGTTTGTGCAAGAGACTTGTATTGTTTATTTTGCTCTTCAGAAATGTAGAATAAATCTCCCGCTGACACACTGTATTACGCGCAAAATGTTGCCTTGAAATATATTATTCATAAGATTTTGATCATCTAATACAGACTGAAAATAGATTTTTTAACCGCCTTTTTATTACTGTGTCAGAAAGATAATTTAGTGGTGTGGGTTTGCACATCATTCTTGCCACTTGTTTTTATAGGTAATAAGTTCATTATGACAGCCATATATATTGGAGGGGGGGGTAGGGCCCGCCTGTCCCTTGTTCCGTGGCTCCTCCACCAGTTTCTTGGTCCACCCTGACACACACGCTTCCTCTTTTGTGTTTCTCCTCACCCTACGGGCTATTCATGCCCGTGCCACCTCTTGGGTGGCTTAATCTTCATCAATCAATCCTCCGCACCCTGCAACATTTCCTCTAGACGTCTCTGAAAAACAAAGAATCGAGGAGGTAGCAGAATGATTGAGCAGGCGAACTCAGACACATGTATTAATAACCACGAACGACCATACTACATATTACTCTCAACACATGCAGGACGGGACAAGTGGAAAAAATGAAAGAGAGGCTTTATGTTAGTAGTGATTAACACACTCGCCTCGATAGCAAGTGAACCTGGGTTCGAATCCTCCTCCTCCTCTTACACAGGCGGCAGTAACTTGCGTGTCAAAATGCACACGATTGGTAGATACTTTTTCAAAAAATAAGACGCAGAATTTTCTAAGAGGTTGTGTATAACTTATCAACAAGTCAGTGGAGACTTGCTCCTTCAACTGACACCAAACTCAAAACTTAAAGGTTCATAATCTGAACAGAGAAAAATGTTACATATGAGATTATTACTTTTCTTTCTTTCTTAATCTAATTTCATTTCTTTCTCACATTTATACTGTATTCATATTCTATTTTCCTCTCATTCTCTTCTCCCTTATCATTTGTTCCTCCCATCGTACTGTCTCTCTCTCTCATTCTACAACTCTTGTGGATCTCACTAGAGGGCTGAAGTTGCCCGTCCTCTGCCACAATGTAGAGCATAGACATTAGTCTAAAGCCACGGGGCGAGCTTTATTAGTCTTGGCGAAGTCGTCAGTGCTGTCAAGAAGTCAACAGGTCGTCAATGGTGTCCACAGTGCTGGCGTGGACACCATGCTGGCGTGGACACCATGCTGGCGTGGACACCATGCTGGCGTGGACACCATGCTGGCGTGGACACCATGCTGGCGTGGGCACCATGCTGGCGTGGACACCATGCTGGTGTAGACACCATGCTGGTGTAGACATCATGAGGTAGTGTTCAGGTCTTTTTCTACGTAGCCTAACGTTAAAGAAGAAATTTAACATACAGTATTTTTGTGTTACAATTTGATTATAGGGAAAACCAATACGGTAAGAATATTGGATACTTTCATTTTAATTTTGAATCAATGAATGATTTTCGAAATGGCATGCTGAACATAAGGAGAGAAACTTAAGAATTATTTTCGACGTAGCCTAAAAATCTATTTATTGACATTGGTCTGTATTTAGGCCAATAATATTTGTTTAAAATACGTTCACTATAGCTTTACAGTGCGTTTGATTTATGATGACCAAACCAAACTAGAAGATGGAGAAACGACGATATTTCGGTCCGTCTTCAGCCACGTTATTGTATCTCATCGTGGGATGAGGCTATGGTTTGGTAGTGTTAACTGGAGTAACGTAGCCGGAACCCTTACATCTTCACTCTTGTGCCAGGTAAGTCCACTATGGACTCACCATAGCCCGTGCTACTTGGAACTTTTTGTCCCGAGGAAGTTTTGAATCATTTTAGACTACACTACCTTTCCTGCATTCCACTTGTTCGCTGCTCGTGTGTCGAAGGAATACTTTCTTATTCCGTATTTCTCTGGGCCATCTGAGATTGTAATTTATATGTTGTCTTGTTCTATTTCCTTCTAGTGCTAAACAATTTGTTCGTGCCCACTATGTCTATAAACGTATCCCTGGAAACACAAACCGTAACCGTCTCTATTTTCCGCTTGTTACCACTTGTAATACAGTAGTTACATCTTGGCTATGACGTATTAGAACGCTGTTACAACTTGCTATATTTTAGTGGTTGCTTTCAGGTATCCTGAAAGTTGCATCTATGTTTTTCAAACTGAAACAAAGACTTATTGTGAGCCATAGATCGATTAATGTAGGTAGTACATTGATGGTGAACTGTTGCGCAGGCGAGGCTGGTGGTGGGTGCGCCAGGCAGTGTGCACCGGCGCCAATTGGTGTCTGGTGGGGGAGCTTCCACAGTGTGTAAACAAAGCAGTTCTTGGTAGGTCATGTGGACGTGCGGACTCCTTAACTCGATACAATGATTCTCATTTCAGGGAAAGGTAGGGTATCAAGTTTGTATGAGCATCTTACGGGTAAATTGTTAAGACGTTTGAGTTATGCAATATTCGTGAATTTGAAGTTGTTTGGTAGTAATAGGCTTGAGATTGAAAGTTTGCCGCGAGGATCACTCTCACACACGGCACATTCATGGGTGGTATAATGCAACAATATGCAGATGATGAGTTACAATAATGGCTGAAGATATGATGATCAAACCTCACGCCACAAGATGAGACGACGTTTCGGTCCGTCCCAGACCATTATAAAGTCTTGAATTGGTCCAGGACGGACCGAAACGTCGGCGTCCCTTCACCTTCTAGTGTGTGGTCTGGTCATTATAATACCACATGCACTTGACTACACTTAAGGTACATTATCAGGTGCATATATAAATTCGTCCTTCTAAAATGAAAGTACATAAAAGTAACTATGTCGATCCTACAAATATGGACGTGATTGACCAATAAAAAGTTAACTTGTATTACTGAATTGGACAAACCGGAAAGAAAGTTTTTCTATTTAATTGCTAATGAGACCTATGTTGACCAGACCACACAACTAGAAAGTGAAGGGACATTTCAGTGAAGGATATTTCAGCCACGTTATTGTGACTCCCTCGCCTGTAATGAGACCTAACCTAACCATCCTAGGCCTAATGCACGCTGGCTGAAACCTATTATAGTACATATGGGAGATCCTATAGTACATAGGGAGCCGGTCGGCCGAGCGGACAGCACACTGGACTTGTGATCCTGTGGCCCCGGGTTCGACCCTGGGCGCTGGCGAGAAACAATGGGCAGAGTTTCTTTCACCCTACGCCCGTTACCTAGCAGTAAAATAGGTACCTGGGTGTTAGTCAGCTGTCACGGACTGATTCCTGTGGGGTGAGGCCTGGTCGAGGACCGGGCCGCGGGACACTAAAAGCCCCGAAATCATCTCAAGATAACCTCAAGATATGTGCTATACTAGTTTGGAACATTGAAATTTGGTGTTAGCATATCTTTTTCGGACTATAAAATGAATAGTACTAAATTCTATTTGTCCAATTCGATCATATATGTACGATCGTCACATAGAGGGCCTTACGGCGAGTGGACAGCGCTCTGGATCGTAGTCCTAAGGTCCCGGGTTTGATCCCGGCTGAGGCAGAAAACAAATGAGTTTTCACCATGATGCTCCGTTCATTAGCAGTAAATAGGTACCTGGGAGAGTTAGATAGCAGCTACGGGCTGCTTCCTGGGGGTGTGTGTAACAAAAAGAAGGGCCTGGTGGAGGACCGGGCCGCGGGAACGCTAAGCCCCGAAATCATCTGTAATAAAAGTGTTCCGTCTGCCCTTGTCCAGTTGTTCCGTCCATTCCTCATTGAGCGTATTATGGCCGTCCACATTGGGAAGTAGTGTTGTGTCAGCTGTTGAATTAAGTATCACTGCTTCAGAGTGTAACAATCGATCACTCCTGCCAGTGAAACTGCCTCTGGCTTTGTTTTAGGACGTTTGTCTAAATGTCAGCTTCTTTAAGCTGTCTTGTCTTATGCTCTCTGTTGTCTTAAGCTCTCATATCCGCCCTCCATCTCTTAGGGTGGCATCTCTTGTCCAGACAGAGTTTCCCGCTCTGGCTTACTCCCAAAAAGGGAGGGAGGGGGGTGTCCATCTTGTCTGGCGAGTCGAACGTTAGTTCTTGGGTCCGCCCCCTAGATGTTAATCGTCGTCGTAATTTCGTAAGTTACAATGAATCTTATTGAAATTTTAAAGTTGCCCGCAGAGACGGAGTTATAAGGAAAAGGACAAGTTCTTGGGCGCCGGTTCGTGCACCAAGTCGTAGTTCATCACTCTAATTTTATATGTATCTGCGGACAGTTATGAAATTTAAGATATTTATAACTGTTAAGAATAAGATGTAGTTCTTGGGCGCTGGTTCTCGTCCCTACTCAGTTTATCTCTGTAATTTCGTAAGTATCTGGCAGACGGGATATAAAATTTAAAACTATACTTTGGGACCTTCAGACATATATTATCAACAAGCATTTTATACCAACAAGCACGTACAAGCGTAATGACTGCGAGCAAAATAATAGTTGGGAATATTACAGATAGTTTCCTTCATACGCAAATCTGCCTTGCCTACACCTGGAGTGCCCATACTCCTCTTCACAGCAAGAGGTGTGGCCCCTTGCTGTGTGGTGTGGCCCCTTGTGTGGTGTGGTGTGGCCCCTTGTGTGGTGGTGGCCCCTTGCTGTGTTGTGGCCCTTGCTGTGTTGTGTGTGAGGCCACTTGCTGTGTTGTGTGGTGAGGCCCCTTGTTGTGTTGTGTGGTGAGGCCCTTGTTGTGTTGTGTGGTGAGGCCCCCTTGTTTGTGTGTGGGTGAGGACCCTTGTTGTGTTGTGTGGTTGTGGCCCTTGGGGTGAGGCCCCTTGTGTGGTGGGTGGTGATGCCCCTTGTTGTGTTGTGTGGTGAGGCCCTTGTTGTGTTGTGTGGTGAGGCCCTTGTTGTGTTGTGTGGTGAGGCCCTTGTTGTGTGTGTGGTGAGGCCCCTTGTTGTGTTTGTGTGGTGAGGCCCTTGCTGTGTGTGGGGCCCTTGATGTGTGGTTGTGGGTGAGGCCCCTTGCTGTGTTGTGTGGTGAGGCCCCTTGCTTGTGTTGTGTGGTGAGGCCATTGCTGTGGTTGTGGCCCTTGCTGTGTTTGTGTGGTGAGGCCCCTTGTTGTGTTGTGGGTGAGGCCCCTTGTTGTGGTGTGTGTTGAGGCCCCTTGCTGTGTGTGGCCCCTTGCTGTGTGGTGTGGGTGAGGCGCCTTGCTGTGTTGTGGCCCCTTGCTGTGTGGTGGTGGTGAGGCCCCTTGCTGTGTGGTGTGGTGAGGCCCCTTGCTGTGTTGTGTGGTGAGG
>WNGS01109749.1:6112377-6135218 GCA_020271785.1 Procambarus virginalis
TATTCCTGGCATAGGGACCAAAACATTTCCAGTTTTTCATTGAAAGCTTAACATTTTCATCATTTAATGAAAAATCATTAATCCTTAATGAAAAATCCTTAATCCTTAATGAAAAATCATTAATCCTTAATGAAAAATCATTAATCCTTAATGAAAAATCATTAATAAAAAAATCCTTATCCTTAGCTACTTTAGCAGTGTGGGAGAAACTGATCTTACCAGTCTGAATGCTGCAGAAATAAGAATGCACGTGTAAAAAACATTTAACATGTAAATTCCAATAATTAAATTACTTACATTAATGTATGTTGTACTGAAATTGTTTGTTTTGGACAGCATATATGGTCTCTTTTTTTTTGGAAGCTATGCAGACCTTGATGCATTATTGGGAAGGGGAATATCTCCCAACAACAGTCACCTTCACGTGGATCAGCAGTGCTCGCCTCCTCCTTATTGAGGTATTTGCTTATATACTCTTGTCACTTGATTTGGAGTAGGCCTACTTACAAAAATGATGATAGTACAGTAGTGCTTATAAATTTTTAACACTGAAGTAAATTGTTTTCTGGGAGGGGAACCTCCTAGTAGTTGCCCCTAGTTTAGCTCTCGGCAACACCAAAGCCTTAGTAAACGTGGCAGGTTTTCTGAGACCAAAACTTTGCCTTGGTGAAGCCAGGACAAAGAATATGGCATGCACACTGAAGCGTGAAGAGCATGTGGATCAGAGATCACCCAAAAACCAGGAAGCATAGGTGCAACAAAATGAGCTAACTGGTTTAAAGATAATAGGCACCATGAGGGTAAATGAGGTTAACGATCCATTTGGTAAATACCCTGACAGTGCATCCTGACTGCCACCAGATGGCACCCTGAGGCTCCCTCACTCTTCCAATGGTGTCAACAAATCTCTACTGGCTCTACAGGGCCTGTTGATAGCTTCCCACATTCAGCTGGTGGTGCGGGCTTTTCCCGGTACATTAGTTCTTGCAGATACCATTGCTTTTTTATTCTATTTTATGCTTCATGATGTGCTTATGCCACCCACATTATGTGCAACCTTAGCATTTAATTCCCCTGTAATAGTTGAGTGTGTTACCTTCCCTGGAATCAGGTTTCCATTCCCTATACCTCACTAAAAACATCTGCTCTGAGAGGTTGCAGGCTTCCTCCTTCATGGGTTTGAATCTTCTCGAGTCATCTCACTTCTGGACAGTGCATAAGAGTTATTCTTCCTAGTTGATGGGGAGAAGACAATTTTTTTTATTTAAAAACTATTGAGACTATGTGCTTATGCACATTAAATAATTGCCTATCATTCTCAGCCCTGATCCTAGGGCATGTTGGGGCCTTTCACTTTAACCAAAAGCACGTGCTTCAGTTGTGCATGTGATTTATTGAAACAGTTTGGGGACATATGCCATCTTTCCCTAAGTAGTTTACATTGAAGTTTGGTGGTGCTTTGATGCATTGGTCAGTCAGATGTTTTTGAATTTGCTTGTGTTGTAGGTCGCTGCTAGACCATTTTTTAGTGCTCATCCTGGTCTAGCATGTGGCAGGCTACCATGTCCTAGTTGGCTCCTATGTGGCTGATTCTGCTGCTCTAGTTTCAGACCCTTCATTTGTGGATAGGGGTGGGGGGGGAGGAAATGGTCTAATCCTTGTCCTAATGCTCTGTTCTAGCTGGTCTTTTGGTTATTCTTTATAGTCTCTATTATGAGTGCTGTCTTGTGGCCACAGTCTTACTTTTGAGTGCACGCCTCATGCTATTGGGTTTAGGGATCTGTTTGTCAACCCCTGTTCAGGGAATGTGCGGTTGTTTGCTGCTTTGTCAGCAGCTGATATTTGGGGTTGATGATAGCCTTTCCTTCCTTGTTGAATGTCCTATAGTCCCACAGCACTCAAGCATGTTTGGTGTGCACACTGTTATTTTTGCCCTGGGTCTTCCTTGCTACTGTTCTTCTCCCACAGGTCAGTTCTTTGGAATAGCTGGTTTCCTCTATTGAGGCACTGTTAAGCAAGCTCGGAGCTACTGAAGGGTCCCTCCCAGAAATTAAGCAATGAATGTGATGAAACAACATTTTCTGGTAGGCCCCAAGTATGCTTCCCCTATCTCCAGCCCGTTCCCTTTTTTTCAGTGGGAGTTATGAGGTGAGGCAAGGCGCCTCCAGAGGAAGGGAAGAGGCTGGCTGGGACAGCAGATGTTCTGGTCTGCTACCTAGTGGTAGTCAGGTGCATTGTAGTCAAGGTATTTAATCTACAGCAATGATTGCATGTCTTGTTTACCATGGTATGGCTGCTGTCCTTCAAGAAAGCAACTTGTGTTAGTTGTGTACTCACTTAGTTGTACTCACCTAGTTTGTGCTTGCGGGGGTTGAGCTTTGGCTCTTTTGGTCCTGCTTCTCAACTGTCAATTCAACTGGTGTACAGATTCTGGAGGCTTTTGGGCTCTATTAAATCTACTGCAAATGTATATGCTTTCCAGTCTGTTTCTCAATTTTGTGGTTGATATTTGATTCAGTGCTCACCACTCACCTCATAGTGAGTTAGGTTCTGGTCCTGGCTCCTGGTATGTGATGAAAGGATGTTAGAGGCTTAGTGTATTGGGGCTAAGACTTAGTGATATTAAAAATAGAGCTCAAGAGCCACTAGGGAACCAACCCACAAAAACTGTATTATATTCCTGCTTAATTTTTTGTTCTACTTCGTCTCATTACACAATACACATGCAATAACATTCACCACTTTTCCTCTTTTTGACATGAATTTCACACATTTTAACATCTTGAACTATACAGGGGTACTTCAGTTTAAGAGTTTAATCCATTACTGGAGACAGCTCGTAACCCGATCAAATTTGTAAACCGAGTGAATTTCCCCATAAGAAATAATGGAAAATGAATTAATCTATTCCACACTCCCTAAAAAATTAACTTCAAAGTAAAATTTATATCAAATTCATCAAATTCTCAGTACTAAAGTATGTACAAGTTATTTACTTACCATTATTGATGACTCTTGTTGGAGTATAGAAGATGGTGAGGAGAGGGGGGGAAGGAGGAGAGGTGTCGGGTGTTTGATAGGGGAGTCCCCTTCCATTAAACATTAGGCAGATAACATCAGGCAGATAACATCAGGCAGATAACATTATAACATATAACTGCCTGACACACTGAACAAACCTTTTGACATTTTGTCTTTTTTTTCAAATTTTATAACATCTTTTGTTTTTTTGTTTATTTATTTTTATTATATAAAATGGAGCAGCCTACTTGTCACTCACCGAACGAACATTTTTAACATTTTATTTCTTTTTTCAAATTAAATAAAAATAAAAATATATTTTTTATAGAAACGTGGAGGAGTCTACCTGACATACACTGAATGAATCTTTTTGACTTTTTTTTCAAATGTTTTCAATTTTTATTTTTTATTTTTTCTAAACATCAGGCAGTGATGAGGCTTCTCTAGGGGTACAACTGGCACGTTTTGCCTGCATACCACGAGGACCTGCTTGTGCTCACTGCTTGTTTTCCTCACTAAAAACCCTGTCTAGTGACACTTGTTTTTCCCTATGGTTTGTAAACATAGGGAAAAACGTTTTCTCTATGTTTACAAAACATAGGGAAAATATAGGGACAAACATAATCCCTAAAACATTGTCCCTATGTTGTAACACTTGTCTGAAGTGAGACATCACATTGTCATTAAAAAGGTTAACACAGTGGTCTACTACAGCTTGCTCTGGGTGAATTAATAGCAACTTTTCAACATCCTTCAAGTGTTTGTGTTCTTTGTTTACGTAATTGTTGATGTGCCTTTCGCCACTTTCACACTCATAATGTCCTTTTTCTTAGAAATTACAGTGCATATCATTGACATAGATTGGTTGTCCTGCCTAGCTTGTTCAACAACCTGTGTACCATTTCTCATGTTTATGAATGATCTCTGTTTTTCCTCTATGGTCATCTTCACATGTGATTTCTGTGGCTTGAACCTTACCACTGGTTTCTGGGACCCATGGGGTGATATATAATAACAAATTTTATGTTCAAATAGCCAAAATCCAAAAAACTGTAAATCTTTTGCAAAGAATTCAGTCGCGATAGTCACTAGGCGGGGAGGCACTGGTAAAGTGAGGGGCGATCGCCATGTCCACATTGCGCTAGGTCGGCCCACACGAGTATCGACAAACTTGTTTCCCGAGGCAATGTTCGAACCCCGATTCATATTTTCTGAAGAAATTGGGCTCGTAAACCAAAAAGTTCGTAAAGAGGGGCATTCGTAAGCTGAGGTGTCACTGTAATAAGAGAATTTTCATATCCCTTACTGCTCTCTATTCATTAATAAGCATTCTCCTTCCTTCCTTTTCTCTTATTTTTAATTCCTGTTCTTATAACATGTACTCCATTCTACTTTTCATTAGTGTTTTATTTTATCTTAGTCTCTCATAAACCTATCACATTGAACTTTGCTTCTTTAAAAACTTTTGCCGCTACCATCTGTTCTTAATTTGATTTCTGTTGTATTTCATGGCTGTACAAACCTGCCTGTGCTGTCTGAGACCTGCGAAGGTGCAGACCTCAAATTTGAGGTTATTTTGACCTTTATTAGGAATAAAGTTTGGGGGAAGATAGGGCCCAACCACCCCTATAGTGCAGGGAATGTAAGGCTGACAGTGCTGCAAGGTTATAGGTGGTGTAGACACCACATCCCTGTGCTCGTATGTTAATAATGATTTAAATAACAAATGCATTTCAAGTTTTAACTTTCTAATACTATTTTGTGTTTCTTTGGTTTCTTGCAGATTACTGTGACATGGGTTTTTCACCCAACAAAAACGAAGTAACAATTTAACTGGATGGTATAAGAATATGCTGTGAGCAAGGACCTGGCAAGTACCCTATCCAAATAGCATGCTCAGTTTATAGAGACGATGTTTGTTTTAATGGAACAAAGAGATACTCAATTATGGGTAAAGATGAAAAATCAGGAGCATGTAATGATGCCTGTAATGTTGAAGGTAAAGAAATGTGCTGCAGTGTTAGTGACAATGACAGTTGTTGTGTTGAGCATAAGAAGGATATCTCACTAAGGAAAGATAAGGACTGTAATGAAGCAGATAGTGATATATTAGGCTACAGAGTAGTAGAGAACCATGCTTCTGACTCGTGCCTTACAGTCCGCATTGCTGTGAAGAAGGGGAGTTCAACAATAATTCCTGAAGATCAGAAGCCATTTAATGATATTACTCGTGTAGATGATAAAGAGAGTGACCGGCTGACAAAGTACGGCATAATTCCCGGATTGTGGAAACCGTCTAAACGAAGAAAACGGAACTTGTACGCAGAAAAGCGGAAAAAGAGCTGGCGGTTAGAGTGCATGGTCCCAGGGTGCTGCACTAGAGCTTACACTAGTAGGTTTGTTAAATTTCCTGATGAGCTTGAGTGGAGAATTAAATGGGCCAGTAAATCAAAATTAAATGAAAAGTTTCCTGATGTGGACCCTAGAGAGGTTCTGCCTAAAAGAATTGGGATCTGTATGGCACACTTTAGGGATGATGATTTTCATGTAATTTGCAGAGGGGATGGAAAAGTGTGTAGACTTAAAAAAGGGGTTGAGCCCAGTATTTTTCCTTGGGTTGAAGTGCCATCAGATGTTACTTCAGCGATGAAGCTCTTTGAAAATACAAAATTTAGCAGGGAGATGAGATTGCTAAATTTGATGAAAAATGAATTGCATAATATGATGAATCCTCCTACTAGATATTGTAGCATAATTCCAGAACATACTTTTAACCTCAATGAAAATAATACCTTGAAAACTGATGTACATAGTATAGATTATAGAAACCTCCCAAATGGGAGTAAACCTGGAGAAGCGAGTAACTACGAGCAAAGTTACCTGAGTGAATGTAATGGTGTCTTATCAGAGGCATCAGATATAGGGCAAAATAATCAAAGTTTTGGAGCTCACCGCGAAGCAAGTTCAGGGATCCAATTAATTACGATGAAAGTATTTTAAGAGAAGAGATTGAAGATTTAGAGAGTAATGAAAGTACTTCCTATTATTTTTATTCAGCAAGAAAAAGAGAGCTAGAGAAAAAAAATATTCAGAGTCAAACATCATAAGTGAAAGAAGTAATAATATTCTAAAGGATTCTTCAAAGATTGATGAAAATAAAAAAATTCCTTACGAGCTCCCAAGGCATAGAATAAAAACAGATATTTCTGAGTCCAGTAATGCAAGGGAAGGTTACGAAATTGTCCATTACCCTTCAGACCAGAGGGAAACTGAGGACATGCTTGTAAATTTACAAGAGGACAAAGTTAGGTTCCCACGTAAATGTAAGTTGAATAGTGGACTTTGTACTCCATTGGAAGGTCATGAAATTGTTCATTATCCATCAGACCAGGGGAACACTGAAGACATGCTTGAAGATTTACAAGACAACAAGGTTAGGTTACCACGGAAATGTAAGTTAAATAGTGGACTATGTAAGTCAAATAGTGGGCTTTGTACTACTCCATTGGAAGGTCGTGAAATTCTTCATTACCCTTCAGACCAGAAGAACGCTGAAGACATGCTTGAAGATTTACAGGACAGCAAAGTTAGGTTACCACGTAAATGTAAGTTAAATAGTGGACTTTGTACTCCGTTGCAAGGTCATGAAATTGTTCATCATCCATCAGACCAGGGGAACACTGAAGATACTTTTGAAGATTTACAAGAGAGCAAAGTTAGGTTCCCACGTAAATGTAAATCAAATAGTGGACTATGTAAGTCAAATAGTGGACTTTGTACTACTCCATTGGAAGGTCGTGAAATTCTTCATTACCCTTCAGACCAGAAGAACGCTGAAGATTTGAAAGAGAGTACAGTTAGATTCCCACGTAAGTCTAAGTTAAATAGTGGACTTTGTACTCCATTTATAGCTGAGAAAAATAATGGTAGAATGTCACAAAATAAAAAGTGCACAAAAAAAACAAAACATTATGACAAAAAGAAAAAAAGAAAGAAGCCAGTAAATTTGAGCTACAATGAAGAGTATGTGTATGATGTTAAAATTGAAAACTGCGAAGTGGAAATGCCTGAAGGTGATTGCAATATTAAAGTGTCCGATGGAATTTTCTCTGAAAATCAAGAAGAAATGTGTGATGAATTTAATCATTTTCTTGCACCAATTTCAAATACATTTTCTAATGAACATCCATGTGAAGATGTTCCTGGGTCTCTCAATGCACAAATGATTGCATCATGTATTGAAGTTGCCTTAAATCCCGTGATAGCCAAATTAGAGCTGTTTCAAGGAAAGGTGGAAAGTTCAATTGAGCAGTTGGAAGGAAGAGTGAATTCTCGTCTTGAAAATCTAGAAGGAAGAGTTAGCTTGTGCTTGGAGAAACTTGAAAATCTGAACAGCAGTGATCGTGCTAAAGCTTCAAATATATCTTCAGGTATTTGGTTCAATAGGTGTGAACATATAGCAGAAAATTCCACTCTTTTAACCCCCTCAAATGGTATGGCAACTCCTGGTCATTATACAGATGTCAGTCTCAAACCATTTGCTATCAGTGAAAAAGAATATGAGATGATGGAAGGATAAAAAAGTGCACCTTGCAAAAATATGTTAGCGTAAGTGATATAAAATTGATTGTTAAGTAATGTTTTAGCTCTCTAATTGAGTAAACTTAGTAAACCTCTCCAAATTGAGTTACCAACGAGATATACAGGTTTATCAGAAAAATAGGCCATAAAGTTGACTAAGAGAATAAAATGCAGTGCAGTGCAGTGCTAGGGTGCAGTCCCTTCACCTTCTAGTGTGTGGTCTGGTCAACATACTTTAGCCACGTTATTGTAACTCATCGCCTGCAGTGCTCCTAATATTGTACTCCCAAGAAATTTGTATGTATTTAGAGCTTGTATTTATGTTTTGTGTAGCTGTGCTACTGAGTTGGAAAACTAAATGCATTGGGCAATGAAAGTCATGGTTTAGAACAAGAAAATGAGATGCTGCCAGGAGTGGATATACCTACTCTTTTGTATGGAGGGGAAACAAATGTGGCATTATCAGGAAATATCAAGTTAGATAAGTTGCGAAGGACAGTCAGATTTTGAGTTACATTAGAGGAGTATTAGAAAGAGAGAAACTATTGTTACAGAGTAGTGATGAACACTCTGAAGATCATATTGTATTTGGAGGATAGATAAAGAAGTAATATGCGTTGAGAACACTTGAGAATTGTTTGTGTTGAATGATTCATTGTTGACAGCATGGTAGTTTTGTGAGTGAATAGGATTCTGAGAATAAATGAGTAAGTGAATTTGAGGGTGGAATAAGGTTAATAAGACAAGTCAAAGATGGGCTGATAGTATAAGTTTTTGGATTGAATGTGAACAATGCATGTTAAGTGTTGGGAAACATGGCTGAGTGGTAACACTGCTAACAGGAAGTGAAGATTTGATTTTTTTAACAAGAAAGAATAGGAAGAACTTTATATTTAGTCTATGAACCAGTAAAGATGAAACTGGGAATGATTTTCTAAAGTGTGGCAATGTTCACATTCACAAAGATATCTCATCAACATTTTCTGTGGCAGTGTTGGTTCTCTGTGATGCTGGTGTGGGTGTGGGTGTGTGTGTGTGTGTGCGTGTGCGTGTGCACGTGCGTGTGTGTGATGATGTGAATGAATGAGGATATTATTTTTTTTTCTTTAGCCTTTTCTCCTTATGTTGTGTGTTCCTGTCTTGAGGCAAATGCCTTCCCACCTCATGAAAGTGGAAAGAGGGAATGCTGCTGGAAGCAGTACTAAATGAAAAGAAGTTAGGGAAAAGCAATGTGTTTAGTATTGTATAACAATAAAATATGGTATTTTGTAGGAAAAATACATTATGGACCAATTAACATATTTTTTTGTTGAACATTTAAAGAATTAGTGACCATACCTGAAATAGTAAATAAGAATGCAGTGTGTGTGTGGTCTGTTAAAGAAAGATAAAGTCAGTTTGAGAGATTGTGGTATGAAATTTCAGCTTTTCTGGGAGGCTTTCTCAGTAGCTCCTTGGAACTCCTGCACTGGTGTAGTGAAGCCTTAAGAATTGACACCAGATTTCAGAAACCTATTCTTGCCTACTGAAAGCCAAGACCAGAAACAGCTCTCACCCTGGTTTTCTGGTCCCCAAAGTAGGTTTCTGATCCCTTTTCTGGAGGGATCATCCTGTGGCTTCTTGAAACTTTTTTTTTTTATTTATTTACAAGAGTTCTTATATTGTACAGCCACTAACATGCATAGCATTTTGGGCAAGTCCTTAATCCTAATTTTCCCCAGAATATGACTAGCTAAATCTTTTTCTAGTGGGCCCTGAGGCAGCTCTCTGTGGCTGTTCTGATGCCATCTCTCCCATGGGGCTCTTCAGTACCAGTGGCCCACGAGAGGTGGGTGACTGGACCCTGGGTAACTTGTGCAGTCATCTGAGGCTGGTTAGACACATCAGTGTTAGTATTTTTCTCCCACAGCAATAGTCATTTGCTTAGTTTGCCTCAGGATTTCTTTCAATTTCTCAAGCAGTAACCTATATTGTTTTTCCCCTTTCCTTTTCTGGGTATAATTTCTTGGGTTTTGGTAGATTTCTCATTCCCAAGCTCATGTACACAAGCTCATGAACCTGGACGCAGGTTCGAATCCTCGTCACGGCCCTTGTGGATTTGTTCATGTACCCTGACTTTGAGCCAGATTCCCAGTAGGCCAGTGTGGATCTCAGAGGTCTGGGTCAATTCTTAAGTCATGGCTATTACAGCATGCAAGCTCCGTCATGCTACTGACAACCAGTAGGCCAGTGTGGATCTCAGAGGTCTGGGTCAATTCTTAAGTCATGGCTATTACAGCATGCAAGCTCCGTCATGCTACTGACAACCAGTAGGCCAGTGTGGATCTCAGAAGTCTGGGTCAATTCTTAAGTCATGGCTATTACAGCATGCAAGCTCCGTCGTGCTACTGACAACCGACCAGAAAAGGGCACTGCATACTTTCATTATCTTGAATGCCTTATTATTTACAGTGTTGTGCAATATGCTTTTAATATACAGTACCAGATAAGTTTTTATTTGGTATGTGTGTATCATTATCTTGCCATGTTCATTACCAGTCCTTAATTATCAATATTATATTTTTGTATGGTGCTTATGGATGATGATATTAAAATGTTAGTTTGTTTATTTTGTTAGGACCAGTGATTGAAATTAATGGCAATATTGTAGTTTTATTTATTTGATATTAATATTTAAGTATTTACCAAATGCTGTATATTTTAATTGTAATGCGGTTACATTTCCTGTGGACTTAAAAGTGATAAGGATTTTTCTGGGAGAGTTTCCTCAGTGGCTCTATAAACTTAACTTTGGTACCACCAAGTCTTTGCGCAACACACCAGGCTTCCAAGACTCATCTATCATCTACCAGGAGCCAGGACCAGAATCTGGCTCACTCTAAGAAGTGAGGGTTGCACGGACTCAAGAGATAAAGCACAAAACTTAGGAAAACCCACCAGAAATCATGGACACAACAAAACAAGCAACTTCTTGAAGGAAATTAGGCACCCCATGGTAAACAAGGTAATTGATCATTTCTGCAGTGTAAATACCCATACCCCAACTGTACTGTGCCCGACTGCCTCTGGATGACAACCCAGGTTATCTAAGATCTTGGTCAGCTAGCACTCTTATTCCTCTGCTTGGTAACACCAACCCAACATGTGTAACCTCTGGTGGGCCCTTAGTCTACTGCTTTTATTCATCTAGGTAGTGTTGACTTTCCCTGGAAAGTGATGTTCCCCTGAGAGAACTTGACCTAACCAGACGAGGTCCTCGGGCCGCGGGGACAATGAGCCCCAAAATCATTGCAAGGTAAACAAAGATCATCGGTTTATTGTTTTTTGTGTTTCACGGTTTTGTTTATACCACCCACAGTGTATGTTGCCTAGCATTCCATTTGACTCTGGGGTCAGGAATCCCTTCCCACCAGGGATGATTCCTCTTTAGAGTTGCAGGTTCTCTACTCTGTAATCTGACTTCTTTCGAGTTGCCACACTTCTGCACAGTGCATTAAATTTATTCTTTCCTGTTGGACCTGTTGATCGGAAGAAGACAACGCTCTCACCTTTATTTGTTTTTTTAAGAAAACACTGTTGAGACAATTTGACTTCGTTTTTGTGCAAGTTAATGAATTAATTATCTGCTGTAGATTTTAGAGATCTTGCACTTTAGCCAACGTCTTGCTACTTGCACCCTCCATCGCTGAGTGGTCAAGGTCAGGGATGCATGCATATATTGTACTGTGTTTATCCTGCACCCATCATGCCTGCTTGCACTCACCTAGTTGTGCTTGCAGGGGTTGAGCTTTGCCTCTTTGGTGTATGTGACAGTTTGGTTGCCAAGATTTCTTCGTCTATTGTCTCTATGGTGTGGTTTTTTCACATGCTCCTCATACTTTTGAAGTCGGGGGCTCAGTTTGTGGCCCCAGTTTGTGGCTCACATCCCTTGTTCCAAGGACTGCCTTTCTGTGATCCTACGTGTCGTGGTTCACTCCAGTCTCCCTTTTGATTGTCATTGGTCCGGGGATATGTAGATGCTTGTTGCTCTGCCAGTTTTCTTCCCCATTTTGTCCCCAGCTGAAGTTTGAGCTTGGGGGCTTTTGGCAGGTCATCTAATGATGCTCCATTGTTCCTTTGTGTTGTCTTTCAGTCTCACTGCACTTGAATGTTTGACGTGCGGCTGCCTTTTGATTCAGGCCATGCTGTACAATTGTTTCTTTTCCCATGAGTCAGTTCAGTTCTTTCTAGAAAATAAACATTTAATTTTTAAACATTTTCATTCATTTTTTGCCCCCCTCTGGTGGGCTAAAATTGACTCCCCATTCCTGCCATTACCTTCTCTGCCATGGGGTTATTGGGTTTTGTTTGGGCAGCTCCAGAGTAAGGGGTGGGCTGGCTGAGACCTCTGGTGACCTGGGCTACTGTCTAATGGCAGTTAGATATTTCTCAGCCTGTTGCCTGCGGTAATTACTTTTTGCCTTGTTTATCTTGGTATGCTAAAGTTTATTGAGTCTGTGCTTTCTGGTGGGTTTTGGCCATTTATATGGTTGATCTCTGATCCTCTGCTTCCTTCACCTCAGAGTGAGTCAGATTCTGGTTGTTTCCTGGACGGGTCTCAGAGGCTTGGTGTATTGGGCTTGGGCTTGTCGGTGCCAGAGTTAAGATCGGGAAGCAACTGGGGGCCCATCAGAAAAAAATCTATTTTTTCTGGTGGGTACTTTATTACATTCAACATTTGATTTATATATCTATATACTATACCTGTATCTGTAATACTGTATTGTTAAGTTTGATTTTTCTTAATTCATTGCTCCTCTTGTACAATATATATTGGTAAATCTGTATTATTTCTGGAAGGGCCCCCTCATTAGCTCGGTGATCTAAGCACTGGTCCAGCCAAGCCTTAAGGAGGTGCACGTGGCATCTTGAAATCTACTCTTGCTTACTGATAACCAGGATGAGAATCTGGCTCTCTTTAAAAAAAAAAAAGGGGCCGTGGTGATCAGCAATCAAGATGATTGCTGATCAACAAGAAAAAATCCAACCCGAAAGCATGAACAAGCTTTCAACATAACAAGCTACTGCTTGAAAAAAATTAGGTTGCCCTCGGGTAACCAAGCAAATGATTGGTTCTGTGGTGTAAACCTAATTGAAATGTACTAGACAGCCATCAGGTGGCTAGGTTACAATCACCCAGTTGCTACCTGTAGTTACCAAACTGTGGATATTTGACTAAAATTTCTGGTAGCAGATCTTAGCAGATTATATCACAGAACATAAAGAACATCAGTATGCAGAGATACATATTTGAGACACAAATATGAGCACAATATAATATTAGAACAATAAAATATAGTGTTTTTGCTGCTTTAGAACTGTATTCACATGTTATATATATATATCTATCGACATATTTATGCACTCCTATGAATGACTAAGCCATTCTGATGAGTATGATAATTTCATGTCCACTGCTCTAAGGTCAGCCTAGCCTCACACATTTTGCACCAAGTGGTACTGTAAATACGTGCATTGAATATATTTTATTTCATATATATTTTTAATATTTTTACCATGTTTTTTTTTGTCAAGTGTAATGATGCATTGGGCTGTCAGTACTGTTGTTTACATTACAGAGGGTGTGGACCACCAGTATGCACAGATGTATTTATATCACTAATATACGCACCAAAATTTTACATTACAACAATGAAACATACTGTTTTTGCTGTTATTAGACTGAATTCATACATTATATATAACTACAGTATCTACATGTTTATACACTGTTGCAAACCATTACGAGGTTCTGGTGAATATGATAATCTTGTAAACATTGATTCATGAATGGCATAGCCACACAGTCATTTGCCGACAGCACCTGACCCAGCAAAGTACCACCCAATACACTACACACTTCAATAACTCTACCCAAAACACCTTTTATCAGAATCTTGGTCACTAACTCCTGAATATGACAAATTTTTCACATGTTCATTTTCTAAAGTAACATGAAGTCCTGTTGCATGATTATATATCATGCAACAGGACCTCATGTGTGGTGTGGCTCTCTGCCTCACTTTGGGAGAATCGTCACCAATATCAGGTTTCCTGATATCTGAACTTTGTACATAATCTTTATCACTGTCAGTGTCTCTTATGTTACTCACCATCAGTAAATAATTGCAAATACTTATATATTTCATCGAGTGATGTTGTTAATATAATCTGCATGGCAGTGCAACGAGCTGCATAGCAGTGCTGTGAACTGCTGTTGCATGAGCTGCATGGCAGTGCTGTGAGCTGCTGCTGCATGATCTCCATGGCAGTGCTGTGAGCTACTGCTGCATGAGCCCTATGGCAGTGATGTGAGCTGCGGCTGCATGGCAGTGCTGTGAGCTGCTGATGCATGTGCTGCATGACAGTGCTGTGAGCTGTGGCTGCATGAGCTACACATGGTTGCTGTTAGTATTGATGCCCTCACATCCAAGAGTGAGGCCCACGATTTTTATTCAGTGTTATGCTACACCTAAAATCAACCCTGGTTCATATGTGCAATTGAAGGGTTAAGGGGGTTTGGGTTTCTTCTCTACAAGCTGACTCATCTTGAATCTCCTCACTTCTGGGTAGTGCATAGGACATGCTCTCTACTGTAAGTTCTGTTTATGGGTGAATGTAATAGGTAGCTGTGTGTTGAATTTATTGTTTTAAAGTACCACATAAGATTTACAACTCCTGTGGGTACACAAAGCTCACATCTGCTTCCTCAGGGCTCCAGTAAAAGAGATGCCATCTTGGAAAAAGTGATGGGAACCCCTTTGGGGTGTGAGGAGCCTCGGTACTCGGGCACCAACCATGAGTAGTAACATGCAACAACAGCTCACACTTTGCCATGCATCTCATGGCCCACAGCATCACTTAATAATGATGAGATAAATAAGTAACTGCAAATATTTATCGATGATAGTGATAATGACACTGTACAAGGTGAGCCGGTTGGCCGAGAGGACAGCACGCTGGACTTGTGATCCTGTGGTCCCGGGTTCGATCCCGGGCGCTGGCGAGAAACAATGGGCAGAGTTTCTTTCATCCTATGCCCCTGTTACCTAGCAGTAAAATAGGTACCTGGGTGTTAGTCAGCTCTCACGGGCTGCTTCCTGGGGGTGGAGGCCTGGTCGAGGACCGGGCCGCGAAAAGACCGGACACTAAAAAGCCCCGAAATCATCTCAAGATAACCTCAAGATAAGAAGGTTCAGATATCTGTTTACCCAATGCTGGTGGTGATGATCAGAGCTCGAGGCAGACATCCCTAGCACCCAGCTGTAGTTTGGTGCATCTACGCATCATGGCTCGGGACCTCATGCCTCATTAGAAAAGTAAACATGTAAAAAAAAAAAATTCATATTCAGGATTTAATGACCAGAATTCTGATAACATTAGTAGTGTTGTGGCTAGAGTTTGTGATGTGCGTAGTATATTGGGAGGCAGTTTGCTTTCTCATGTGCTATGGGTAACTTGGATCAATGGGTACAAGATTACCACACCCACCAGAACTGCTTAGTGGTTCGTAATGGTACATAAAATGTAGGTAGTTACGTACAATATCTATACAGTGTAATAACAGCAAAAACTGTGTTTTATTTTTCAAAGAATATAATATGCACATATCAGTGAAGTGAATATATCTGTGTATATGTATGTTAGACACATTCTGTGATGTAAACATTAATAACAGCCCAGTGCATCATTGCACTTAAAAAGCCATATTAAACAATATTAAAAATATTAAGAAAATATAGTACAGTACAGTACAGTATATTCAGTGCATGTAGTTACAACTTCAGGCAACTATGTGGGGGCTAGGCTGAACTTGTAAAACTGGTTATAAGATTATCACACACATCAGAACTTGTGTATGCAGCATAATAATAGCACAAAAAGTATGTTTTGCTCAAAGAATATAATTTTTGTTTGCATATTAGTGACATGACTACATCTTGCGTGCCTATATTCTACGCATTCTGTAATATAATAACATTATTGACAGCCTAATGCATCATTGCACTTCAAAACACCATAGTAAAACAAAAATACAATGAAAAGATAATATATCAATACATGCCGTTACAATTGGTGCCAAATACAGGGCTGGGCTGTTATTATCGGTTATGGTTATTACAGCCATCAGAACTGCTTAGTGGTTCGTAATGGTGCATAAAAATATAGCTACAGTATGTATAACGTGTGTGTATTCTAATTGACGTGTATTATGAATACACGTCAATTCTAAGAATATAATATGATGCGCTCATTAGTGACATGAATAATTTAGACATCTAGATTTCCACACATTTTATTGTGTAAATTTCTCAATATACTCTTAAATAATATTTCTGCTGCCCCCTCCCCTCAAAAAAAAAAAGGGGAAATCAAATCAGTGACTGAAATAATATGTAAAGTATCTTCGCTTCCCGTACCCGCCTCACGCCTGGTACGGGCAACCACCAGGGGCCAACTGCTCCATGAATGCCACAGCAACTTCTGTAGTCATCACAAGGTTTCTTCATTCCACCATCACCAAAGCAAATCACATAGACTATATTTTTTTATCTCAGATGTTTTTCTCTTGTGCATGGAGTGGTTGCCATGAAAATTTGATTTAATACTAGAGGTTAAATAAAGCAGTGGATTGTTTTGTTGTACTTAAGCTTTCTTTATTATTTTTTCTTGGTTTTGGGTTGATTTCTGATTCCCAAGCTTTCCCTTGCCTCAGAGAGAATGTAGTTCCGGTTAGGGAAGAGTGGGTCTCAATGTCTTCTTGCATCACCCTGAAGCTTGGCTGGACCAGCACTACCTTGGGAAGCCATTGAGTGCCTATCCAGAAAAGGATGTTTTGATTACATTCAACATTTGATTCTTAGTATACATATGGAGAATACATAGATATTTAGATTGCATCATCATATAAATGTACCTCATATGTTTTGTTCATGCAGCACCTTCTTTTGAATCCTCCAACTTTAATTGCATGATATATAATATATATATATATATATAATATATAATATATATAATATATATATATATATTATATATATATATATATATATATATATAAATATACATACATACATACACACCCACACACTGTATATACAAGAGTTCTTACAGTTTTGTAAAGCCACTAGCACTCCTACGTTTCGGCAGGTCTTTAATCCTAATTTCCCCGGCATTCAACCTGCCAAATCTTTAACAACCAGGTTGTTTCATTTACAATTTTGAAACCAAAATGTATTATATTTTGTGTTTAAGCAGCTGAGAACAATCTTCCATCTTCAATTGAATGAATAGGTATATTTTGTTGCCTACAGATTTTGTAAACATTAAATAGTATACATTACTGTATATAGTATTTTAAGAGCAGCTGGATGATTGGGGTATTCTTTATTTATTTTCATTATAAATTTAACATTTTAAAATTTTAAAATGTGTTTATCATGAAGCAAATTTAAAGAATATAGGTTGATCATGATCTGTTTTAACGTTAATGACTTATATCATTCAGGATCATTTAAATATGTTTGCAGGATGATGTTTTGTACATTAATACTGTATGTGATCTGACTTAAGAGAGCTGGTTGATTTAATAATATTTGCTCATCCAGTGAGTGTTATAGCCATGTATGCATGACTAAATTAATAATAAAAGATAAGTAAAATATTCCGGTCTCTTCATTGCTTCCATTAAACAGATTACTAATAATAACATTATGCTATTTATGTGTTTTCTATGTACTAATAATAACAATATGCTATTGTGTTTGCTGAGTTGCTTATGATAACAATATGCTTTTCATTTGTTTTCTTAGTTACTTGTAATAACAATCTGCTATGTGTTTAACCCTTAAACAGCACACATTGTATATATACATTTGAATAACTGTCACCAAACCGCAAACATCATATATATACAATTGTGGGTGCCACACATGATTTTAAATGTCCCACAGCTACACTGGTTCACATCACATCATTAGGGCTCTAGTTAACAGGTGCCATTTAAAAAAAAAATTGTGGGTAACATTTCCGGGTATGAGAGCCTGGAAATGTTAGCTGGTGCTGTTAGCTCATTTGCATGCACCAGCCTGGGTTGCTCATACTGAATGAGCAACCAAGGCTGGTGCATGCAGCATGAGCTAACAGCACTGCTGTTCTGCCTTTCCTTCATAAGGAGGAAATAAGGCAGAGGCAAAAAATTACAGACCGATAGCATTAATATAACACACAAATCTTTGAAAGAGTGTTAAGAAGTAAGATCACAAACTACATGGAATCACAGTATCTCCTTAACCCTGGACAACATGGTTTCAGAACAGGGCGCTCTTGCCTATTACAGTTGCTGGACCACTATGACTTGGCATTAGATGCCATGGAAGACAAAGTCCTCGCAAATTCGTATAGTCAATATTGACTTATTAAATACGTCCATAGGTGATATACTAAACATAATAGTTTCCCTTGAAAAGCTTCATAGAAAACACCGACCTTACCTAACCTACCTAGTATGTTAAGATAAGCATCTTATTGCTTCGTAATTACAATTATGCCTAACCTATACCTATAATAGGTTAAGTACACATTGTAATTACGAAGCTATAAGATGCTTATCTTAACATACTAATAGGTTAGGTAAGGTCGGTGTTTTCTAAGAAGCTAAGGGAAACTATTATAAGAATGAACAGAATTAGTATAAGAATGTTACAACTCTTGTATATATCTCAAAAAAAAAAAAAAAAAAAAAATTATGTTTAGTATGTCACCTATGCAGGTAACTAATAAGTCAATATTGACTATACGAATTTGCGAGGACGGGTTGAACACACACCAGAAGATAAAGAGACGAAGTCTCGGTCCGTCTTCGACCATTTTGGACGAACCGAAACATCGACACCTCATCTTCTGGTGTTATTGTGACTCATCGTCTACAACAGTGTTACTTGATAAGATAAAGATTAAGCCACCAAGAGGCGGCACGGGCATGAATAGCCCGTAAGTGGTGGCCCTTTTGAGCCATTACCAGTATCAAGAGCTGATACTGGAGATCTGTGGAGGTGCGACTGCACCCTGCGTGACGTCTTCCGGACCAAATGGTGACCAAATGGTGAGTGTTACTTGAAAACTCTCCCATTTAAGATTCCTCAAAAGACCCCTTAGGAAGCAGAATTTCCTGAAAGAGTTGTGTGTGGCGCGACCTTTCCAGCGACTTGGATTACCACACGTCAGCTGACATTTAGTTATTGTTAATTTGACTCCCGTGCGGGGATAAAGGGCACTGGCACCTCCATGCAGTAAGGACCTATGAACTGGTTCACAATTTGTCCTCGAAACTGAAGGTGGTCGCTCGATAACCGTCAATACAAGAATCGGGAGGATGAGGTGGATTGGGTTCTTCTTGGACACGCACGCACACTGACATTTCCTCTGGCACTGAAATTATTCATGGCGACCCTGACTGACGCCATGATCCTGGGAGGTGTAGGATTAGTTTGGGATATGTGGTCACGACGGGGTGAGGTGGGCTGGGACGGGGTGTAAGGGATAGGCAATGGGATAAGGAATTGGAAGAGGATGGGATCGGTTGTATGGTGAAAGATAAAGGGTTTATAAAGAGTGGGATAAATATTTAAGACTAAGTTACAGCCCCGTTCCTGTGCCAGGTAAGTCCACTACGGGCTCACCATAGCCCGTGCTAGTTGAAACTTTATTCCGAGTAGCTGAATCTAAAACAACAACATAAATAATATATAATATTTAAGACATATTATATTTAACATATATTTAACATATTTAAGACTGAATAGCTACTGGGTATACAAGTTTAGTGGCAGAGATTCAAATGCACCAATATTAAGCGAAGATAGAAAAATAAATGTCTATTATTGAAACATTTATTAACTGAAGAAAGTCATCAAATGTTGTACATACAATATATACAGAGGTAAATACACAACATACATACTGAGGTATAAATGTCAGCGCCAATGGGAAGTGGCAGTACATAGTGACTGATGTGGGACAGTTTAGTTTAGTTCATTTATTATGCACCCCATACCCATCCCGGGGGCGGTAGTGGAAAGGGTTACAGAGGCACATAATGGGCTCAGGGACTGTCCCTGTGGGACATATACGTGAAATATAGAGTGAGACATTCACAACACTTCAAATTTTGTGATGTTGGCATTCTAAAGGCCATGGAAAAAAGGCATACCTGACCTATTCTCTCTCTTATTTATTTATTTTATTTTATTTATATATATACAAGAAGGTACATTGGATTTGTGAGAATACATTGAATAGTACAGTATTTACAATCTTGTAAAGCCTTAGATATAATCTTAGATATAATATAGGCAGTCCTACGTCTAATATACGTAGTATTAAGCCATAATATTGCACTTGGATTATATTTTGCCTAGGTTGTTGTTGTTAAAGATTCGCTCTAAAGCAGTTTATATGCCTTGTTCCCCGTCCAGCGGGGCTGCACCTTCTCGTACTTGGTCCAGTCTCCCAACACGGCGCACAATATTAATATTTTCCCGCTCTTCTATACAATTTTAATCATTATTGTAATACAAAATATATTTTACTGGTGTATTTACTAGTGTATTTACCACATAATATGTGTTTATAAATACAAAATCGCCATTTAAANCAGCCCTGATCCTAGGGCATGTTGGGGCCTTTCACTTTAACCAAAAGCACGTGCTTCAGTTGTGCATGTGATTTATTGAACAGTTTGGGGACATATGCCATCTTTCCCTAAGTAGTTTACATTGAAGTTTGGTGTTTGCTTTGATGCATTGGTCAGTCAGATGTTTTTGAATTTGCTTGTGTGATGTCGCTGCTAGACCATTTTTTAGTGCTCATCCTGGTCTAGCATGTGGCAGGCTACCATGTCCTAGTTGGCTCCTATGTGGCTGATTCTGCTCTAGTTTCAGACCCTTCATTTGTGGATAGGGGTGGGGGGGGAGGTAAAATGTATCCTTGCCTCTTGTTCTGGCTGTCTTTGGTATTCTTTAGTCTCTATTATGAGTGCTGTCTTGTGGCCACAGTCTTACTTTGAGTGCACTCCTCATGCTATTGGGTTTAGGGATCTGTTTGTCAACCCCTGTTCAGGGAATGTGCGGTTGTTTGCTGCTTTGTCAGCAGCTGATATTTGGGGTCTGATGATAGCCTTTCCTTCCTTGTTGAATGTCCTATAGTCCCACAGCACTCAAGCATGTTTGGTGTGCACCTGTTATTTTTGCCCTGGGTCTTCCTCTGCTACTGTTCTTCTCCCACAGGTCAGTTCTTTGGAATAGCTGGTTTCCTCTATTGAGGCACTGTTAAGCAAGCTCGGAGCTACTGAAGGGTCCCTCCCAGAAATTAAGCAATGAATGTGATGAAACAACATTTTCTGGTAGGCCCCAAGTAGCTTCCTATCTCCAGCCCGTTCCCTTTTTTTCAGTGGGAGTTATGAGGTGAGGCAAGGCAGCTCCAGAGGAAGGGAAGAGGCTGGCTGGGACAGCAGATGTTCTGGTCTGCTACCTAGTGGTAGTCAGGTGCATTGTAGTCAAGGTATTTAATCTACAGCAAAGATTGCATGTCTTGTTTACCATGGTATGGCTGCTGTCCTTCAAGAAAGCACTTGTGTTGTTGTGTACTCACTTAGTTGTACTCACCTAGTTGTGCTTGCGGGGGTTGAGCTTTGGCTCTTTGGTCCTGCTTCTCAACTGTCAATCAACTGGTGTACAGATTCTGGAGCCTTTTGGGCTCTATTAAATCTACTGCAAATGTATATGCTTTCCAGTCTGTTTCTCAAATTTGTGGTTGATATTTGATTCAGTGCTCACCACTCACCTCATAGTGAGTTAGGTTCTGGTCCTGGCTCCTGGTATGTGATGAAAGGATGTTAGAGGCTTAGTGTATTGGGCTAAGACTTAGTGATATTAAAATAGAGCTCAAGAAGCCACTAGGAACCAACCCCACAAAAATGTATTATATTCCTTGCTTAATTTTTTGTTCTCACTTCTCTCATTACACAATACACATGCAATAACATTCACCACTTTTCCTCTTTTGACATGAATTTCACACATTTTAACATCTTGAACTATACAGGGGTACTTCAGTTTATAAATTTAATCCATTCCAGAGACGGCTCGTAACCCGAAAATTTGTAAACCGAAGTGAATTCCCCATAAGAAATAATGGAAAATTAATTAATCTATTCCAGACTCCCCGAAAAATTAACTTCAAAGTAAATTTTATACTTAATTCATCCAAATCTTCAGTACTAAAGTATGTACAAGTTATTACTTACCATTATTGATGACTCTTGTTGGAGTATAGAAGATGGTGAGGAGAGGGGGAAGGAGGAGAGGTGTCGGTGTTTGGAAGGGGAGTCCCCTTCCATTATAACATTAGGCAGATAACATCAGGCAGATAACATCAGGCAGATAACATTATAACATATAACTGCCTGACACACTGAACAAACCTTTTTGACATTTTGTCTTTTTTTCAAATTTTTAACATTTTTGTTTATTTTTTATTTATTTTTATTATATAAAATGGAGCAGCCTACTTGTCACTCACCGAACGAACATTTTTAACATTTTTTTCTTTTTTCAAATTAAATAAAAATAAAAATATATTTTTTATAGAAAATGGAGGAGTCTACCTGACATACACTGAATGAATCTTTTTGACTTTTTTTTCAAATGTTTTCAATTTTTATTTTTATTTTTCTAAACATCAGGCAGTGATGACTTCTCTAGGGGTACACTGGCACGTTTTGCCTGCATACCACGAGGACCTGCTTGTTGCTCACTGCTTGTTTTCCTCACTAAAAACCTGTCTAGTGACACTTGTTTTTCCCTATGTTGTAAACATAGGGAAAAACGTTTTCTCTATGTTTACAAAACATAGGGAAAATATAGGGACAAACATAATCCCTAAAACATTGTCCCTATGTTGTAACACTTGTCTGAAGTGAGACATCACATTGTCATTAAAAGGTTAACACAGTGGTCTACTACAGCTTGCTCTGGGTGAATTAATAGCAACTTTTCAACATCCTCAAGTGTTTGTGTTCTTTGTTTCGTAATTGTTGATGTGCCTTTCGCCACTTTCACACTCATAATGTCCTTTTTCTTAGCAATTACAGTGCATATCATTGACATAGATTGGTTGTCCTGCCTAGCTTGTCAACAACC
>WNGS01109749.1:6140789-6227378 GCA_020271785.1 Procambarus virginalis
TTCACAACTGTGTACAATTTCAGTTGATTGAATGATCTCTTGTTTGTGACTAGAAGGGTAATACAGTGGGGCGATGTCGGGGCACAAATTGAAACTGCTGGAGTGGAATTCAGGGGTAGAGAGAAAGAAAATTGTGATTGTTAAATAAGGCCGCAAATACCTAAACATGGTACTACCTCGCTTATTGCACTACTGAAGAAACTCGAGAGGAAATAGCGGAGGAAATGGGAAAAATTAGGACGACTGGACTCCAATCGACAACATGCGATAGGCCGCGGAAAAAGAGTATACGAAAAAAGGGGGGAATCGAAATCTCGCGCAACAGGGATTGAAGGGCGGTCATTAGCAACTGGGGGATGATAACAAAAAAAAGGTAGTAATAGGGCGGCCGAGAGCAGGAGTGGTCAAGGGAATAAGAACAAGGTGCAAATAGACATAAAGTAGCCCGAGTGAGGTATATGAATTATCCGTAGGCCTGTGAGAGATGTGATGAACGGTTTCTGAGCTACAAGGTAAGCCATTCTACTTGGTCTTAAAGGGGACCGCTTGACTGGGGAGAGGAGAATATAGAAAAAGATCAGGAAAACAGTTTGTCGGACTTTAAAAACTGGGGGCCGGCGACCATCTGGTCTTAAGGGGGAGGTCGGGGGATGTCAGAGGCGGTACAACCTGCCTGTGCTGTACTGGTCAAAATGCGAATGGGCAGACCTCAAATGGAGGTGAGTTTGACCGTCATTAATAAGGGTGGGAAGAGGGGAAAACCAACCAGATATGCAGAATGAAGCGGACAGGGCGAAAGGTTTGTGTGTAAACCAAGCCCGGGTGGAAGAGGTGAGATGAGGAAATAACAAAGGCAATTTATCCATACTGTACTGGCTGTGACAATCATTATCTCGGGCATTGTTAAATATAGCATTTCGCTATTTTACCATGGAAATCTTCATTATTCTTCCTAGGTCTGCGTATGCAGAATATATTTTATCATACTGTACGGCTGTGCCACTCATTATCTTGGTATTGTTTAATTATAGCTCTACGTGTTTGCGAGTAATCTGCGTATGCACAATATATTTTATCCATACTGTACTGGCTGTGACATTCATTTATCTCGGGCATTGTTAATTATAGCATTACGCTATTTTACCATGGAAATCTTCATTATTCTTCCTATGCTCTGCGTATGCAGAATATATTTTATCATACTGTACTGGCTGTGCCACTCTTATCTCTGGTATTGTTTTAATTATAGCACTACGCTGTTTGCGAGTACTGCAACATTGCTTCGGTTAGCCGACTCTAGGCACGATTAACGTTCTAGGACTTATTCCCTTAGTTGCATCTTTGCAGTACTGGCATGCTACTCAGTCATGTTACGATTTATTTTATTGTGGTACAGCAGTCGCTCTGAAATATTAATTAATAAATTAAGGTCCCCCCGCTCCTGTGTGTTTTCTCTCCGCCCAGAAATGGCCCCTGCATAATTTAAATTAAGCGGGGGAATTCTGGGAGCGAGAAAAAACATATACGCAGCGCTCAGGAGAGCTGCGCGCGCCGTGGGGGGGGCGCACATTTAAGCAAACGCACACGCAGTTTCTCCTCTTTCCACTAGGCTCCGCTACGCTTCACACGAAACACCGCCCTCCTCCCTTGACTGCAGACTTCTTATGCTCTCCGAGCCCCACATGTTTCCCTACGCTTCTCTTTAATTTAGTAATTTGGGGGGTGCTGCGCCGGATCCCCCAAGTCTAGGGCTGCCCGCAGCTACTTACCATATGTCAAGTGCTCACTACTGGTGCAGTTGGGGGTTGCAGACTTTACATGTACTAGGCACTAGCATGTCATTACCCTGGAAAATCTTAATTAATTTTCATGCCCTCTGCGTATGCACAATATATATTTTATCCATACTGTACTGGCTGTGACAATCATTTATCTCGGGCATTGTTTAATTATAGCATTACGCTATTTTACCATGGAAATCTTCATTATTCTTCCTAGGCCCTCTGCGTATGCAGAATATATTTTATCATACTGTACTGGCTGTGCCACTCATTATCTCTGGTATTGTTTTAATTATAGCTCTACGCTGTTTGCGAGTAATCTGCGTATGCACAATATATTTTATCCATACTGTACTGGCTGTGACATTCATTTATCTCGGGCATGTTTAATTATAGCATTACGCTATTTTACCATGGAAATCTTCATTATTCTTCCTATGCTCTGCGTATGCAGAATATATTTTATCATACTGTACTGGCTGTGCCACTCATATCTCTGGTATTGTTTTAATTATAGCACTACGCTGTTTGCGAGTACTGCACATTGCTTCGGTTAGCCGACTCTAGGCACGATTAACGTTCTAGGACTTATTCCCTTAGTTGCATCTTTGCAGTACTGGCAGCTACTCAGTCATGTTACGATTTCTTTTATTGTGGTACAGCAGTCGCTCTGTAAATATTAATTAATAAATTAAGGTCCCCCCGCTCCTGTGTGTTTTCTCTCCGCCCAGAATACTTTCTCCTTTACACAAGTAGTATGGTATCAGACGTACTCATAAATACTTTTATGACCTAGGTATACTGTATACACAATTTGCAAGAGACATGCAGATAATTCAACAAAAAAATTAAGTCTTGGTGCAAAATTCTTTCTCTTCCAGAATATCATCAACCTTTCCGTTGTGACACATCCAGGCTATTTGTTCAGGAACATTCCTTATCTCAGTGTTCTATATACATTAATCAAGGGACAATCAAGAACATAATGGGCTGAGGGTGTGAGACCTTAACATATCACATAGTTTACACTTCGTAACCAAGATAGTTACAAGATACGAGCCAGATGGTGTTGAGATTGCAAAAGGAATTATGATTAGAACTTAAGCCAAAAAATCAATGCATAAATGTTCGCAAATATGAGACTGGGATTTATTTCTCGAAAAGTTAGCAATAAAATACGCTTTTTAGTTCTTTATTTTTAAAATTAAGACCAGGGATTCAGTCTAACGAAGCTGCAAGCTAAAACATCGTTATCCTATAATGTTCATCTGTACCTTGACCCTAAATACTCGTCTATTAAACGAATTTATTGTTAGAGTTTATTAGGAATTAACTTTCTTGAAGGCAGAGTTTCCAACAAATAATTTCCTGTGATTGGCTGTTGCTGGGAATGTCAACGCTTATATGAATAAAATGCAAAATAAGAAACACGTCCTTTTGCTCAATAACCTTGGTTGTTGTTGTACAAAAGAACAACAATTTCTGTTTTATACAAGACAATTTCCATCTAACTGAATAATGTAGACCACAAGAGGACGGAGGCATTAATGTATCGCCGATATTATTTGTGTGAGGCAACACCCACTGATGACGTCACAAGTTAGGTAGCCAGCCAATGTTTCTGTAACACTCGTTACATCCTGCAGTATTTAATTATCACTATATTAATACTTTTAAATACTTAACCCTTCACTTTTTAGGTAGGTTAATGTTGAAGCAGAATGTCATAAGCAAGGATGATGTGCTGAATAAAGATGATTTATTAAGTTGATGGAGCCTTTAGCTGATCCCTTCCTGTGATTGGCTGTGGTGTGAATGTCAACAAAGAATATCTACCAATGATATGCCATTTATTATGCACCCCATACCATCTGTGGGCGGAGCTAGGAACCTCCTACCCGAGCCCAACAACCCACCTTATGGGTTGCTGTTTGGCTATTTATAGTGCGTTGGAAAAAAAAGAGATGGCGCTAGTTGTATTTTGTGGGGTAATTTGTTATAAGTGTAATTTGATGTCAACAGATGGCGTAAGCTGTATCTTATGGCTACTATTGACCAGCCAGTTGATAGTGTTCTCTTCTGCCAACAGATGGCATCAGCTGTACTATTATTATTTTAATAATATTATTATATTAATAATAATGTATTATTATTACTTTAAACACTGATCTATACGTCTGGTAGCTTATAATAAGGTTTTATACCATGCTGGTATTAGGTAACTAGAATTCTGCAATTACTTTTTTTGTCTACTGTTGAGGCTAAGTAACGAAGATTGAATTGAAATTGAAATAAGTTTATTGAGGTAAAATACACACAAAGGGATGAGGTAGCTCAAGCTATTCTCACCCCGTTCAGTACATCGTGTTAATACATACATAGACACACATCACAAACAATAAACGCTTGTTTAAATAAGCTTTAAGCTGTTTAAATAAAACACATCACACAAATGCTGTATATATCCGAGCTATACTCGATTTTCCCACAAACTCCGCAAGGCACAGCATGAGAAAAATAGCCAGAAGGCTACACATGAAATAAAGTTACTTAACCTTAAATTACTTAACCTATTATAGGTATAGGTTAGGTAATAATTGTAATTACGAAACAATAAGATGCTTATCTTAACATACTAAGAAGGTTAGGTAAGGTCGGTGTTTTCTATGAAGCTTTTCAAGGTAAACTAATATGTTTAGTATGTCACATATGCACGTATTTAATAAGTCAATATTGACTATACGAAAGTGCGAGAACGGGTTGCAACAAGACACTAGAGCGGCAAGACCATTCATTACAGGGAGTGCATAATCCTCTAATATATGTACCTAACCCACACATCTTCACCATTGTAATCATTGCTATCATCTTATATCATGATTATTATAATAAATGCATATTTTACTGCATTATACCTTTTATTTTTATTATTTATATACAAGAAGGTACATTGGGTTCATGAGAGTACAGAGGCTTGAAGTTTCATATTCTTGTAATTAAGCCACTAGTACACACAGCGTTTCGGGCAGCTCCTTAATCTAACATATAATCATTAAGAAGGTAATTTCTAGCAAAATTAAAAAAATTACAGGTACATTATAAGTACAAAATTACATTGTGAGAAATTACAATAACACCTTCAAATAATCCTCAAAATATACCACAATGCACCTGTTCATAACCCTCAAAGTTTACTTTAATGTACATACTAATCTTTATCAAATTTTCTTACAATGTACCTGTTAAAAATTTTTCCAATTTTGCTAGAAATTACCTACTTAAAATTATCTGTTTGATTAAGGACCTGCCTGAAACGCTATGCTAGTTAGTGGCTTTACAAGAATGTAAAAAAATACAGGTTTATGCTCTCATGAACCCAATATACCTTTTTGTTTATACAGTATATAAATAAATACAAATAAATGAAGGGTATTTAATGGCCAAGGGAAAACGTGCCACGAGGCATATTGCAGATTCTAAAGCGTTAAAAGGCATAAATGGTAATTTTTTATTTTATATATATATATAACCAAAAAAATAAATAAGCAAAAGCGGACTTGCAATGAATTTCTGAGATATCTGTGAGAGGTGAGTGTGAGATGGCAAAATGAGAGAGAGAGTGAGGGAGAGAAACGCTTTGCGTAAAAGTGGCTTTAGCCATTGTATGTACTACCTCTATCTATAAATCCATCAATTTTTGTATTTCACCTTGTATGTATGTACCCTACCTGAATAAATATTTGTATTTTGTATTTGTATTTTCGAGAGAGGAGACCGGGCCGCCGCGGCTCCACCTGGAGGTAAACAAACCCTTGAGGGCTGTGCTGGCTCGCCCACTCTCCTCCAGACACAATGTTCTCTTATTTTGTGGTCAATTTACGCATTGGTCTCGACCATTTATGTGCTGGAGCTGTCAAACTGAACAGAATTACATAGGTGTTCTGTGTCGTCTTTGTACATGTCATTTTGTATCACTATTTGAATGTGGATGATAAGTTCCTGTAGGCTGGTGCAGCCTTAGGGTGTCCCGGCCCTACACCAGGCTGCCTACCACCACACCAGGCTGCCCACCACCACACCAGGCTGCCCACCACCACACCAGGCTGCCCACCACCACACCAGGCTGCCCACCACCACACCAGGCTGCCCACCACCACAAAAGGCTGCCCACCACCACACCAGGCTGCCCACCACCACACCAGGCTGCCCACCACCACACCAGGCTGCCCACCACCACACCAGGCTGCCCACCACCACACCAGGCTGCCCACCACCACACCAGGCTGCCCACCACCACAAAAGGCTGCCCACCACCACACCAGGCTGCCCACCACCACACCAGGCTGCCCACCACCACACCAGGCTGCCAACCACCACACCAGGCTGCCCACCACACAAGGCTGCCCACCATACAAGACTGCCCACCACACAAGGCTGCCCACCACCACACAAGGCTGCCCACCACACAAGGCTGCCCACCACCACACAAGGCTGCCCACCACACAAGGCTGCCCACCACACAAGACTGCCCACCACACAAGGCTGCCCACCATACAAGGCTGCAAGTAGTACCACCTGTTGCTTAAAGTAAGAAATTAATTATTAGAACGTGTGCTTCCAGGGTAAAACATTAGTAACAAACTAGTTAACCACATGTATATATTGCTTAGCTTAGAGACTGTAAATGTACTTGTGTATTGTAGATTGTACTTCGAGACTATTTGTGGCCGGTTTTGAACCCATTATTAATACAATAATATACATTAAATTGTGTGGTTGCAAGTATGACTAAACTTTAAATGTAAAGTTTTCATAGGTTATTACTCCCTGTGCCTCTGGGGTTATCTTGAGATGATTTCGGGGCTTAGCGTCCTTGCGGCCCGGTCCTCGACCAGGCCTCATTTTTGTTACACACCCCCAGGAAGCAGCCCGTGGCAGTTGTCTAACTCCCAGGTACCTATTTACTGCTAGGTAACAGGGGATTGATCCCGGAACCTCGACACTACGAATCCGAAGCGCTGTCCACTCAGCTGTCAGGCGCCCGAGGGGGCCGGGTTCTGGTAGGCCAATAAGAACTTCGCAACTGATGGCACCTAGTAGTATGGCACTGATCAGTGTATGATAGCTTCAGGGAGCCTCCAGGGGTTCACCCAGAAATGGGCATTTCATTTCATTCAATGATGATTTTTTTTGGAGGATTGATTTTTTGATGGGTGACCTGATAGCAAAATTGGTCCGTTTTATTGATGTATTCATTATATGGAGGTGCAGACTTTGTAGGTGCCACTATATAAATATATATTGATGAACAATTTTGCTCTTTAAGAATATTCATAAAATTATTTATTGGGAGATATTCCTGGCATAGGGACCAAAACATTTCCAGTTTTTCATTGAAAGCTTAACATTTTCATCATTTAATGAAAAATCATTAATCCTTAATGAAAAATCCTTAATCCTTAATGAAAAATCATTAATCCTTAATGAAAAATCATTAATAAAAAAATCCTTATCCTTAGCTACTTTAGCAGTGTGGGAGAAACTGATCTTACCAGTCTGAATGCTGCAGAAATAAAATGCACGTGTAAAAAACATTTAACATGTAAATTCCAATAATTAAATTACTTACATTAATGTATGTTGTACTGAAATTGTTTGTTTTGACAGCATTATTGGTCTTTGGAAGCTATGCAGACCTTGATGCCATTATTGGGAAGGGGAATATCTCCCAACAACAGTCACCTTCACGTGGATCAGCAGTGCTCGCCTCCTCCTTATTGAGGTATTTGCTTATATACTCTTGTCACTTGATTTGGAGTAGGCCTACTTACAAAAATGATGATAGTACAGTAGTGCTTATAAATTTTTAACACTGAAGTAAATTGTTTTCTGGGAGGGACCTCCTAGTAGTGCCCCTAGTTTAGCTCCGGCAACACCAAGCCTTAGCTAAACGTGGCAGGTTTCTGAGACCAAACTTTTGCCTTGGTGAAGCCAGGACAAAGAATATGGCATGCACACTGAAGCGTGAAGAGCATGTGGATCAGAGATCACCCAAAAACCAGGAAGCATAGGTGCAACAAAATGAGCTAACTGGTTTAAAGATAATAGGCACCATGAGGTAAATGAGGTTAACGATCCATGTGGTAAATACCCTGACAGTGCATCCTGACTGCCACCAGATGGCACCCTGAGGCTCCCTCACTCTTCCAATGGTGTCAACAAATCTCTACTGGCTCTACAGGGCCTGTTGATAGCTTCCCACATTCAGCTGGGTGGTGCGGGCTTTTCCCGGTACATTAGTTCTTGCAGATACCATTGCTTTTTTATTTATTTATGCTTCATGATGTGCTTATGCCACCCACATTATGTGCACCTTAGCATTTAATTCCCCTGTAATAGTTGAGTGTGTTACCTTCCCCTGGAATCAGGTTTCCATTCCCTATACCTCACTAGAAACATCTGCTCTGAGAGGTTGCAGGCTTCCTCCTTCATGGGTTTGAATCTTCTCGAGTCATCTCACTTCTGGACAGTGCATAAGAGTTATTCTTCCTAGTTGATGGGGAGAAGACAATTTTTTATTTAAAAACTATTGAGACTATGTGCTTATGCACATTAAATAATTGCCTATCATTCTCAGCCCTGATCCTAGGGCATGTTGGGGCCTTTCACTTTAACCAAAAGCACGTGCTTCAGTTGTGCATGTGATTTATTGAAACAGTTTGGGGACATATGCCATCTTTCCCTAAGTAGTTTACATTGAAGTTTGGTGTTTGCTTTGATGCATTGGTCAGTCAGATGTTTTTGAATTCGCTTGTGTGATGTCGCTGCTAGACCATTTTTTAGTGCTCATCCTGGTCTAGCATGTGGCAGGCTACCATGTCCTAGTTGGCTCCTATGTGGCTGATTCTGCTCTAGTTTCAGACCCTTCATTTGTGGATAGGGGTGGGGGGGGGAGGTAAAATGTATCCTTGCCTCTTGTTCTGGCTGTCTTTGGTATTCTTTAGTCTCTATTATGAGTGCTGTCTTGTGGCCACAGTCTTACTTTTGAGTGCACTCCTCATGCTATTGGGTTTAGGGATCTGTTTGTCAACCCCTTCCTCGTGTATTTTGTTCTAAGGCTCGGCTTTTCCAGGTCTTTCACATAGAACAGTAGTTTGATTCATCCATCCAGCTGTTTGTTCCTGTTCAGGGAATGTGTGGTTGTTTGCTGCTTTGTCAGCAGCTCATATTTGGGGTCTGATGATAGCCTTTCCTTCCTTGTTGAATGTCCTATAGTCCCACAGCACTCAAGCATGTTTGGTGTGCACCTGTTATTTTTGCCCTGGGTCTTCCTCTGCTACTGTTCTTCTCCCACAGGTCAGTTCTTTGGAATAGCTGGTTTCCTCTATTGAGGCACTGTTAAGCAAGCTCGGAGCTACTGAAGGGTCCCTCCCAGAAATTAAGCAATGAATGTGATGAAACAACATTTTCTGGTAGGCCCCAAGTAGCTTCCTATCTCCAGCCCGTTCCCTTTTTTTCAGTGGGAGTTATGAGGTGAGGCAAGGCAGCTCCAGAGGAAGGGAAGAGGCTGGCTGGGACAGCAGATGTTCTGGTCTGCTACCTAGTGGTAGTCAGGTGCATTGTAGTCAAGGTATTTAATCTACAGCAAAGATTGCATGTCTTGTTTACCATGGTATGGCTGCTGTCCTTCAAGAAAGCACTTGTGTTGTTGTGTACTCACTTAGTTGTACTCACCTAGTTGTGCTTGCGGGGGTTGAGCTTTGGCTCTTTGGTCCTGCTTCTCAACTGTCAATCAACTGGTGTACAGATTCTGGAGCCTTTTGGGCTCTATTAAATCTACTGCAAATGTATAGCTTTCCAGTCTGTTTCTCAAATTTTGTGGTTGATATTTGATTCAGTGCTCACCACTCACCTCATAGTGAGTTAGGTTCTGGTCCTGGCTCCTGGTATGTGATGAAAGGATGTTAGAGGCTTAGTGTATTGGGCTAAGACTTAGTGATATAAAATAGAGCTCAAGAAGCCACTAGGAACCAACCCCACAAATGTATTATATTCCTTGCTTAATTTTTTGTTCTCACTTCTCTCATTACACAATACACATGCAATAACATTCACCACTTTTCCTCTTTTGACATGAATTTCACACATTTTAACATCTTGAACTATACAGGGGTACTTCAGTTTATAAATTTAATCCATTCCAGAGACGGCTCGTAACCCGAAAATTTGTAAACCGAAGTGAATTTCCCCATAAAATAATGGAAAATTAATTAATCTGTTCCAGACTCCCCGAAAAATTAACTTCAAAGTAAATTTTATACTTAATTCATCCAAATCTTCAGTACTAAAGTATGTACAAGTTATTACTTACCATTATTGATGACTCTTGTTGGAGTATAGAAGATGGTGAGGAGAGGGGAAGGAGGAGAGGTGTCGGTGTTTGGAAGGGGAGTCCCCTTCCATTATAACATTAGGCAGATAACAGGCAGATACATCAGGCAGATAACATTATACATATAACTGCCTGACACACTGAACAAACCTTTTTGACATTTTGTCTTTTTTTCAAATTTTTAACATTTTTGTTTATTTTTTATTTATTTTTATTATATAAAATGGAGCAGCCTACTTGTCACTCACCGAACGAACATTTTTAACATTTTTTTCTTTTTCAAATTAAATAAAAATAAAATATATTTTTTATAGAAAATGGAGGAGTCTACCTGACATACACTGAATGAATCTTTTGACTTTTTTTCAAATGTTTTCATTTTTATTTTTTATTTTTTCTAAACATCAGGCAGTGATGACTTCTCTAGGGGTACACTGGCACGTTTTGCCTGCATACCACGAGGACCTGCTTGTTGCTCACTGCTTGTTTTCCTCACTAAAAACCTGTCTAGTGACACTGTTTTTCCCTATGTTGTAAACATAGGGAAAAACGTTTTCTCTATGTGTACAAAACATAGGGAAAATATAGGGACAAACATAATCCCTAAAACATTGTCCTATGTTGTAACACTTGTCTGAAGTGAGACATCACATTGTCATTAAAAAGGTTAACACAGTGGTCTACTACAGCTTGCTCTGGGTGAATTAATAGCAACTTTTCAACATCCTCAGTGTTTGTGTTCTTTGTTTCGTATTGTTGATGTGCCTTTCGCCACTTTCACACTCATAATGTCCTTTTTCTTAGCAATTACAGTGCATATCATTGACATAGATTGGTTGTCCTGCNTTTCCACTCTGACTTAACCCCATTTATTCTACCTCTGTTTCCTTTGGTATAGCCATGCCCTAATCCAGCTTAATATAGCATCCCCAATACCATGAGCCTCTTATTTTTTTTTAATCAGTCTTACATGTGGCACTGTATCAAAAGGTTTACTAAAGTGAAGGTGTTGTGACGGGTGAGTGTCTCGTGATCACCTCCCTTGTCTGGCTTATTGTGGTGGTGGTTAGAGGCTCTGGCGGCCCACAGCCTCCATGGCCTGCCACCCCCGTGGCCCTCCATCCCGTGGCTTGCCACCCCATGGCCCTCCACCCCATGACCTTCTATCCCATGGCCTGCCACCCCATAGCTTGCCATCCAATGGCCCTCCACCCCATGACCCACTCCATGGCCCTCCACCCCATGGCCCTTCTCTCCATGGCCCTCCACTCCATGGCCCTCCACTCCATGGCCCTCCACCCCATTTCCCTCCATCCCATTTCCCTCCATCCCATTTCCCTCCATCCCATTTCCCTCCATCCCATTTCCCTCCACCCCATTTCCCTCCACCCCATTTCCCTCCACCCCATTTCCCTCCATCCCATTTCCCTCCATCCCATTTCCCTCCATCCCATTTCCCTCCATCCCATTTTCCTCCATCCCATGGCCCTCCATCCCATGGCCCTCCATCCCATGGCCCTCCACCCCGTGGGCCTCCATCCCATGGCCCTCCATCCCATGGCCCTCCACCCCATGGGCCTCCACCCCATGGCCCTCCATCCCATGGCCCTCCACCCCGTGGGCCTCCATCCCGTGGCCCTCCACCCCCATGATCCTGTATGTATGTTCTATTACAGAGTAATAGAACAGTTAGTGTTAATACAGTTGAATCTACACTTAATACATTCATCTGCTGACAGAGATGTTGATAGAAACCCTATTTAGATCAACTTGAAGTGATAGTGAATCTTCTTCCATGTTAATTTCCCTGCCGATTTTTGTATCATCGGCAAATTTGCAAATGTTGCTACTCAAACCTGAATCTAAATCATTGATATATATTATAAACAACAGAGGTCCCAGGACGGAGCCTTGAGGCACTCCACTTACATTTTCCCACTCTGACTTAACCCCATTTGTACTAACTCTGTTTCCTTTGGAATAGCCATGCCCTAATCCAGCTTAAATTAATATAGCACCTCCAATACCATGAGCCTCTATTTTTTTTTAATCAGTCTTTCATGTGGCACTGTATCAAAAGCTTTGCTAAAGTCAAGGTACACAACATCACAATCCTTACCACTATCAACTGCCTCAACTATGCTGGAATAAAAAGATAGCAAATTTGTTAAACATGAACGGCCATTTATAAAACCATGTTGCGACTCATTTATTAATTTGCGTTTTTCAAGATGAAGACGAATTTTATTTGCAATTATCGATTCAAGTAACTTTCCCACAATAGACGTTAGGCTAATTGGCCGA
The DNA here is from genome assembly GCA_020271785.1 of Procambarus virginalis. Lineage (NCBI taxonomy): Eukaryota > Metazoa > Arthropoda > Malacostraca > Decapoda > Cambaridae > Procambarus > Procambarus virginalis. The sequence continues at coordinate 6,153,267 of WNGS01109749.1, forward strand.
TAGTTAGACGCAAGTGATCTATCTCCTTTCTTAAAAATTGGTATCACATTAGCAACTTTCCATAACTGGCACTCTGCCTAACTCTATTGATTTATTAAATATGGTAGACAGTGGCTCGGAAAGCTCCTCTTTGCATTTAGACATTGTTTAGCTTCTCTATCTTCCTTTGCAAGGTCTTGTGTAGGTGGGCGTTTGATTGTTTGATTTGGATAAGTATCTATATGTACCTGGATTGTACCTAGATAAGTTTCTGGGAGTTCTACTCCCTAAGCTCTGTCCAGTACCAGGCTTGGTTTATTAGTTTTATCAAACATGTTGCTGCTTGGGGTAATGTGCAGGCCCACATATCCGCTACAACCTGGTTGGTCCAGCACTTTTTTCAATTGAAGTCAAAGTATTTAGCATGGGCAGAACATGAACAAGGGGATACTGAAGGAAACTTAGTTCTTAAATGAGCCACAGATACATTAGAAATAATTTATTTTGTGTCAGGGTAGTTAACAAATGGAATCTACTAGGAAGTGATGTGGTGAAGGCAGACTCCATACACAGTTTCAAATATAGATATGATAGAGCCCAATAGGGTCGGGAACCTGTACACCAGTTGAGAGGCGGAACCAAAGAGCTGAAGCTCAACCCCTGTAAGCACAACTAGGTGTGTACTCTTGTTCTTGCAAAATTGTGTATATTTATATTTGCTTGGAGGATAAGGAACTTTTTTTTTACCTCTAATGTTCCTACAGTGTTCTCTGAATGAGCCTATGGCACCTCTACTCTTTACTGACTCTGTTCTTCATTTTCTGCCATTCTGCTTTTCTGACAGCTTATGGCTGCTCGATGCAGCTCCTCAACCATCTCTTGAATCACATCGATGATCACCTGCACCATTTCGGATGTGTCTGCCCCTTTCTGTACTTTCTCCCGCCTGTTCATATTCTGACAGCCCAGGATGGTTGAATACCCTCATGCAATCACATTTACTTTGACTTACGCCTTTTAAAACAAAAAAATGAGGAGGGGGCTGATTATGCATAATTTTGTTTCGCACTAATTGTTAAATGTTTGATTTCAGAATGAGGAATTACATAAGGACCTAGAAATTGTAGTAAAGATGTCAGTTCGCAGTGGTCGTGTGGTCAAGACGGTGAGGACTCTCAGCAGGCCATCCAATGAGGCAGCTTGTGCTTGCTCCACCTATAATTGTTCAATGGTATGTGGGGTTTGCTCACAGTGCTGAATACGCTTTGCATATTAGTGGCCCTTTTAATGCAAATTTTCTGTATAAGCTAATTAATTAAACTGTACTGTGCTAATTAAAAAAAAGATCACTGGCAATCATGGTCTTACGCATGTTGTTTATACAAGTTTATCATTATGGGTATTAACATTATGGGTATTTATACACAACAAACTTCAATGCCTGATCTCCAACAGTCCTTGGGCCAAATACTCTCTCTGACTGTGTTACCAACCTTTCATCCTACCCTCTTTCTATGCACCAGCAAGAACTTCTTGGTCTTTCTTTTGCTACTTCCCCTGGCCCACGCTGTGGCATTGATCTCATCAGTTCCTTTGACAGGTTTGTCAATTCTAACTCTAGTGGTCTGCCTTTAGAGGGGCCCTTATCCCCGTTCTTGACAGCTTGTTTTCTCAAAATCACCACCTTCCTCGTCGCTTCCAGCTTGCCCTTGCCTCCCTGAAATCTAACAACTCTATTCTTATCCTTCCTTCCGACAAAGGCAATTCGGTGGTTGTCCTTGACCGTGAGGACTACCTATGAAAAGCAGATGTCTTGCTCTCTGACTCTCGCACTTATGCTCCTGACTTCTAACCCTTTGGATCGCCTCAAAACTTCCTTTAACCGCAAACTAAGACAGCTCTCTAGTCTTTGTCCTCCTGACTTTGATCTCATTAAACATTTCTGTGTCATCTGCCCTTCTCTTCCTTATTTCTATGGTCTTCCTAATACTCATAAGCTGGTGTTCCTCTACGTCCTATCATTTCTTCACGGGGCTCTGTCAGCTATCCTCATGTCTCCTGGCTCGCTAAAACCCTGACGCCTTACCTTGGCACTTTTTCCCCTGCCCACCTTTGTCCCTCTCAGGACTTCATAGAAAGACTGCGCCTGCAACCCTCTTGTAAGATGCTTAGTCTTGATGTCGACTCTCTGTTCACTAATGTTCCGCTCGATGACGTTCTCTCTTTCCTTAGACAGAAGGCGTCTGAGGGCCTTCTTCCTCTCCCGCTTCTCACTGACATTTTCCTCGAACTCATTAGACTCTGTGTTGACTCTAACTCTCGCTCTTTCAACTGTAATTTTTTCACTCAAACTTTCGGTGTCGCTATGGGTTCCCCTCTCTCCCCTGTTCTTGCTAATTTCTACATGGAATACTTCGAAACTGTTCTTCTTCCTTCTATTGATACTCGTCCCTCTCTCTGGCTTCGCTATGTTGATGACATTTTTGCTTTATGGCCTCATGACCTTAGTCTTTTCCAGCCTTTCCTCTCCTCTCTTAACAATCTGACTCCTTCTATCCATTTCAAAGTTGAGTGGGAATCTAATTCCCTCCTTTCTTTTCTTGACGTTCACAGCTCTGTGTTCAGGTTCTCTTTCTCTGTCTACTGCAAACCCATGCATAGTGGCATGTACATTCACTTCTTTTCCTACCATCCTCCTTCTAATAAGAAAAGTGTCCTCGTCTCTCTTATCCTCCACGCTCTATGCCTCAGCGACCCTCAGTTTCTTGATTCTGAAATTGCCTTTATCTACAAATCATTCTCTCGCCTTGGTTATCCTTTGCATTTCATCAACTGTGCCTACTCTCAAGCTAAACGAAATTTCTTTCATCCTAAACCTGCTTCCAACACTAGTAGCACTGTACTATGCCTTCCCTTCATATCTGAACTCAAAACTTTTACCAATACCTTTCGTCCTCTTGACATTAAACTCGCCTTTCGACAAACTAACACACTTTGTAGCAATCTAGTTCACACTGCTCCTCCTACTTCTAATGCTGCTGGTGTCTACTCTATTTCCTGTTTGTCTTGTCCTCTCCAATACTTTGGCAAAACTGGCTGTACACTGAATGACAGACTTAAAAAACACGAGAGAAGTGTTAAGTCTGCAGACACTAACAATGCTCTCTTCTGCCATGTGAGGGATTCCAATCATCCTATTGATTGGTCTTCCTCCAAAATAATCTTTCCTGCCTCTACTCTACACAGACGCCGTCTTGTTGAATCGGCTCTAATGCACAATGTACCCAACATGAACTTGAGTCCTGGCTTTGTTGCTGTGGACTCTTCTCTTTCACAGTATATACTTAAATGCTCTAATCTTTCTAACAAACATGACCTAACATAGCTTACTCTTCCATTTATCTTTCTCTTTCCTTTTCTTTCTCTTCTCTTTTCTGTTCTTTGTTTTCTTTACGTTCCCTTACTATCCTCTTCTTATTCCTATTACTATCTCCTCATTGGGTGGTTATAATAGAAGCTGCCTCGTATGGGCCAATAAGCCCTCTGCAGTTCTTATTCCTACTACTATCTCCTCTACTACACTTTGCTCCCCACCTCTCTCTAGCCTATTTATTGTCTGCATCTACTTCATCACATTCGACATTTCAATGGTCCAGGACAGACCGAAACGTCGTTGTCCCTTCGCCTTATAGTGTGCGGTCTGGTCAACTAACTTTAGCCACATTATTGTGACTCATCGCCTGCATTATGGGTATTATTATTATTTGTGTGTATAGGGTATACAGTTATTTTTTACTATAATATTTAAGTTCTACAATACTCAGTAATTTAAAAGATTGATTTTATTTATTTCCTTCAGACAAGATTGGATGGTTTTGAGTATTGCAGCCGACATATTCTTGAGGACAAAGGAGCTCCATTTCGACAATGCAATTACATATATGCAAGCACTGGCAAGCGGTGCCTGCGTCCAGCACCAACCAGTGATAGGAAAGAGGGGTGAGTTAAGGCAATTATACAATCTTATTGACAACAGATATGTGTGTGGTTTGGTCAACATTCTTCAGCCATGTTATTGTGAATCATCTGCAATTTTAAGAAGCTTTTCTCTAATTTATGACTTGTCTTAAGCATACACATAACAAGCAGTAGCATATGTATAGTATTGACTTGGTTGAAATGAGCAGGAATTGTGTACCTTGGAAAACTGCACTGAGCTCTGGCTCCAACATTACGTATTGACATCAATGTTAGAAGTATGCAAAATATGCATAAATGTGTACCTTTCATTGAGATAAGATAAAGATCCATCTTTGATCAGAATGCACATAATTCGTAAAGAACAGTATAAATCCATATTTATCAAGGTGGCAGACTTACGAGGAAGAAGAGGAATAGTATCTACTTGAGACACGCACTGCTCACCAAGGCATCCTTTTCTCTTCCCTGCACTCCTCTACTTTTGTATCGAAGTCAGCACTTTACCCCCCATGTGTACCAGTCAAAACACAGGGACCTCAGCAACCTCCCTGAGGGCTCGCTAGGCTAAGATTCTATGCCCAGAGGGTGGGAGGTAGAGTGGTAGGTATTAAGGTGATATTTGCCAATCTTGGTGGCCTGGTCACCCAGTTGCTGATGGTAATAGTCTTAGATAATAGATAAGAGTAGATAAGATAAGATAAGAGTAGATAATAGTCTAATCTTACTGATAATAGTCTTCATATTCTTCCTCCTTACACTGTTGAACCATGAGTGCTGTTCTCCTTTCATCCACTTCCTTCTTGAGAGGTATGATGTGTTGTTTAGCAATTCCTTGTCACGAGTCCCATCATCTCGGTTTATCATTGACTGAGTAGTGATGTGAGTGTTGATGCAGCAAGAGAGTACATTACTTAAATGAACCCCACTGATTAAAAGTAATTTCTTAAAAGATATTGTTAAATATTACATGTATCATGTACAAATATTACAATATGTACAAGAATGTAACAACTCTTGTATATATCTCAAAAAAAAATAAAAATTACTGTATCGGGGCAGAGAGCACAATGGAGTGCAAAACTCGATCCAAAACAACAAAATTGTTCACTATGACACTGGTGGGGCCGGTGGCTGAGTGGACAGCACGCTGAACACATAATCCTGTGGTCCGAGGTTCGATTTCCCTCTAATCTGGCAGTAAATAGGTACCTGGGATTTAGACAGCTGTTACGAGCTGCTTCTTGGGCTCGGAAAAAATTTGTTTGTAATTAGTAACAGTTGATTGACAGTTGAGAGGCGGGCCAAAAGAGCAGAGCTCAACCCCCGCAAGCACTAGGTGAATACAAAGGAACGTATTGCACTTGCTGTTCTACAGAACAATTAAGGATAATGTTCTCTAAGCTTGTAGTTAGGTGGCCGTAATAGAAGGTTTAATATACTTTTGAATGGAAATTAACATTATACCAAGGTGAAGTTTCAAGCGTATTTTTTGCGTCTAGCAGGTACTGTGGCGATCACTCGAGGCAATCTCTGGTCTCCAGACAGCGAGCAGCACGCAGGAGTCAACCCCGGGAGACCCCAGAGACACTTCTCAATCAATTAAGTCACCATCAGATGGATACACAAACTGCTGGTCAAAATGGTAATTAAACTTGCTGCTTAACTTTGTACTCATAAAAACCTCTTGCTTAACCCTCAGATATGGATATTCACCCACGTATGCCCAGGTGCACAAAACGTATACAAAATATATATATATATATATATATATATATCTTTGTAGAATGATTAATTTGCATGTAAAATGTAAGGAAAAGTGTAAATGTAAATATCTACATAATTACTGGTTGAGCTGTAGAAGATTAGTGGGTGATGCGCCAAGCTGAATGTGTAAGCACTAAATCTGGTGTCATACTAGCACTGTAACATGTAGCAGAGGACTCCAAACTTGACCTTGGCTGTTTCTATGATTATTTCTTCACTTTCTAGCTCATTCACAATCATATTTGTATTGAATAGCTAGATTTATGTACATGTAAATTACAAAAACAGATTGAGTACATTACTAACTACACTGTTTAAGGATAATGTATTTAGTCCTTCAATTACTGTAATACATTGTCTAAGATTAGTATTTTATTCTTAGATTCCGTTTTCATATTTTCCATTACAGCTCCTGATGATTTCACCTAACATAAGTATTGCATAGAATATTTAAGGAAATGACATCATTTAAGTATGTTACTATTTTCAGCCATTCCTGACCCTGCAAGTGTGACTGGTGTTGCCTCGGCCTCCCTGGAATATGCAAGCGAGACAGACAGTGAAGAGGAATTAGCGTCACTTCCCCACGACTCTCTCCCACGGCGTGAGGCTGATAGCGAGTTAGACTCTGCAGATTCTGATGCTGACCCCCTTGAACATGCACAAGTGTTTACTACTGAGGAAATAACAAGAATATATCTGGAGAAACTCCAGAGATTAAAGGTGTGTGTGCTCTGAAGATTTATTGATGTAAAATGTGTGCTTTCTGCACATTTACTGTAAATGAAGGTGTGTGATGCCCCTTATTAAAGCAGTCGTGGCACATTCAGAATGGTCTCCAAATTTCACCTTTTACAGCTTGCTTGTAATAATGGCCATTATGCTATTACAGTATAAGTAAAGCACATCAATTTATCTCTCTCAAAATACTATTTGATGTGAGCTTGAAAGGGTATATAATACTGGTACATACATCTTTCCCACTTATGTCATTTGCAATGGGGTGTCATTTTAATAAACCTCTACCCTCAATATTGACTGATAAGAGGAGGAAGCTGTAAAATGTTTCGGTAACAACTCTGGTTATTCTGTAAATTTATTATGAGTGGATAACAGTTCTGTGGTAACATAAGGAGGAAATGTATGAAGCATTGAATGATCAATTTCAAAGCTTCATGCAAAGTATTGGATTAACAGCACCAGACATACCATGGGTTTTGGAGCATAACAGTAATATTTAGATTTAATAGATAATAGATAGTTGCTTGTGGACCAAGCTCTCACAAGTCGAGCCTGGCCTCAGGCCGGGCTTGAGGAGTAGAAGACCTCCCAGAACCCCATCAAGCAGGAATCAAGCAGGTATGACACCAAAAAATTGCTCATGGATTTAGGCAGAAACCAGGCTGTAGAACCAGATAATGTATCACCATTGGTGCTGAGAGAAAGTGCTCATGACTTAAAGCTATCCATTAAGGTTTATCTAAGAATGTTTGCAAACAAGAAATCTAGCAGTCTCATGGAAAATTACATATTTCATTCATATTTATAAAACATCCAACAGAGAAGAAACACTAAATTATATACTGCCTTTATTGACCAGTGTAGTAGCCAAATTACTTTTAAAGGCAACAAAACTAAATAGTGGAAAATTACTGAAGGAACGATATAACAATTCAACCTGTCATCCAAAAATTCTAGTACTACAGCTATGGGTAGAACATACAAAAATGGATTGTTGCACTGCCCCCCAAAAAATCGCAATTTGTACTGTTAATTTCATAGGACACGCGAAAGAAAACAGCAACTAAATCTAAATTTTATTAGACCTAGAATATATTACATGTACTGAATTAGCCTCAGGTGGTATGTATTATGCTTAGGGTTACTTGCCTATGCCCAGGATAGGTTAGGTTGTATAGGTAATGTTCCAGTGTGTGCATGCCTTTTGTGGTATTCCAGTAGTATGAAATGTGGGAGCCGGTCGGCTGAGCGGACAGCACGCTGGACTTGTGATCCTGTGGTCCTGGGTTCGATCCCGGGCGCAGGCAAGAAACAATGGGCAGAGTTTCTTTCACCCTAAGCCCCTGTTACCTAGCAGTAAAATAGGTACCTGGGTGTTAGTCAGCTGTCACGGGCTGCTTCCTGGGGGTGGAGGCCTGGTCGAGGACCGGGCCGCGGGGACACTAAAGCCCCGAAATCATCGCAAGATAACGCAAGATAAATCTTGTTTTTGTGTAAAACAATATATTTTTGTGCATTCCACCAATAGTTGCTATAAGTAATTTTCTTATTTTTAAGTGGGTTGCATAAATTGTTAGTTTTTATGGTAGCAAGACCATATCTCTTGGACTTTCTATAATTATAATGATCCCAGATTTTGCCAGAGAAATGGTAGGGTTGGCTGAATCTGTTCGGTCCCAAGATAAGCATTCAGTGACGTCCTACATGTGAGATTGCGCTGATATTTCGAACACATTGAATGCATAACAAGATTCTTACCTTTGAACAAGGAGATAACAGTTTGGAAGTTGTAGAGATGTCTTTGACATCTTTGACTTCCCATACTTAATTTAGCTAAGGCTTCATGTTCTGTTTAGTATTTTCCACCTTGGGAAGAATTTGGCTTGAACAAGTAGTCACATGTTCATTTCTGTCAGTAGTTTGCTAAAGCACAGCTGTAAAACCAATATTATCTATTAATAATTACCAATATTACCTACTATTACCAATATTACCTGTGTTTATGATAAAATTGGAGTTTTAGAGAAATAAAGTACAGTACTGTCATTTTTATGTATCCATGTACTGATATGGAAGACAAAGTTTCACCTGTTTTTTTAAACCTTTCTCTATCTGCTACCTGTAGAAATGTATGACTGAAAAATGCAAGATAATCGTTAATTTTGAGTAATTGCTGGTAAAACTAGCAAGCAAGGTTGGTTCTGCGGCACCATGTGGTCTGCATTGGAATTAATTTAAACGATTAAAATTATTAGTCTGTGGCACTGAGAGACAAATGTTATAATACTGTATTGTCCAGAAGTGCATTAACCCTGATGTAATTCTGTTTTGTTTATCTGGAAAGCATAGCTCCATTTATACCATTGTGAATGTCATACACACTCAACATTAGTGAATCAATTTGTTTAAGTGATCAAGGTGCAATCTGACAAGGCAGTAATAGTCCACATTAGGTTAATAACTGCTCTGATGCTACACACAAGGTGTTGTGAAGGGCTAGGTAACACAGTAGGTGGTGGTGTTGATGCTGCAGTACTGTTATGTTGCAGGCTGTTAGCATAGAGGTGATGGGTTGGTTGCTATGAAGAGGGCATTATACACAAGATGGACAGCAGGAAGCAGTAGCTTGGTACCTGGCTTGAGGAGAGAGTGACGAGGAGCGGGAAAGGTTGCAGAACAAGGCATTGCTTGTTGAGGTAGGCTTCTTGTGGAGGCTGGCTTGTGTTATTTGGGTAACTGTAAGGTACACAGGAAAATGATATTCCTCGATGTGTTTTCATTTTATTTATGGAATATCTTAGTACACCTTGGAGCACCCCACTTCTGGTTGTGTATTTAGTTGGTCATTTCCAGAGGAAGGCTGTGTGCTTCATGAATCTGGTTGACCAAGCCTTGTGTGCAGGGTGGGTATGGAGTTCTGTTGATTGTTTCACTCTCTGGCCCACTGTTAAAGGGAGTTAGGTTGCAGAGCACAACCTTTAATAATAGAGATCATCTAAGGGTTCAGCAGTGAAGCTCACTCAATAAATTGCTTAACAATAATTTTGGTTTGAAATAATGTTGAAAACAGACAAAATAGTATTTAAGTACCTTATATAAAACTGAAGTCTGCAGGCATGAAACATTCACCAGTTGACTGCCTTTCAGTAATGCTTCTTCCTGCTTACTCTGTATTGGCCAGTCATTACATCATGACACACATACAGTTACTTACTCTTTCACCCCCAATACCATCACCACTACTGACACCACTATCACCACCCGTGTTTTAGAGCAGCCTTAATATGTTGTGTGTGTTGGTTGTCATATGAGTGTTTGATATTTACCATGGCAAGTGTATGATAGAGAAGATGGAATGGAGAAGAGGAGATCAAAAGGAAGTATCATTTAGACACCTGCACATATCAGAATATATGTTCCCTGATCACAGGTAACTAAAAAAAAATTGTATGTAGTTTTGGCTGTGGTGGAGAGAGAGAATATAGTGATGTCACTGGCTTATGATCACTCATCATGATCATGGCCACTAAATCCTGAATATGAATAAGGTTCACATTCATTTTCTAAATGAACATAAGACCCATTACATGATGTTCAGAGGCGAGAAACTGCAACTTTGTGTTGTGGTCATTTGTCTCACTTTTGAAACAGCGGGATTGCTACCCAATGTTGCTGTTAGTACTGGGGCCTTCACACCAAGGATTCAATTTCAATTTCTCCTTTATTATGCACCCCATACCCATCCCGTGGGCGGTGGTGTAAAGGATTACAGAGGCACATAATCGGTTCAGGAACTGAACCCTCTCACACCAAGGAGGCATCTGTTTACTGAACACCTGATGAAGAGGATGTGAGACTGTGTACTTGCAGGAACTTTAAACCTGACCTGCTTGATGGGGGTTCTGTGAGTTGTTCTACTCCCCAAGCCTGGCCCGAGGCCAGACTTGACCTGTGAGAGCTTGGTCCACCAGGCTGTTGCTTGGAGCGGCCCGCAGGCCCACATATCCACCACAGCCCGGTTGGTTCGACACTTCTTGAAGAAAACTATCTAGTGTTCTCTTGAAGATGTCCACGGTTGTTCCTGAAACTGTCCCCTGGTTGCTGTGTGCATGTGATGAAGCAACCTTGATCACTATGTGCAGTTGAAAGCTTAAAGTGCAGGTATCATCATATGTTGATCCCTCAGGGTATTGCAGTTTTTATATCTAGGTTATTATTCCCCATTTTTTATAGAAATTATATATAGTTATAATACATCTATGTCGATGTAAGAGAGTTAACCTAGACTCATGAAAAAGTATGCCTATTGTTTTTAATTGCTTATAATGGAATGAGATTATATATTAGTGGCCTGTAATTATCATCAAATCACAATTTGGTTGTTTCTGCCAGTGTTTGAATCTCCACATTTCTGGATGACATTCCCAGACATAATGGCAAGCATCTTCCTTTGAGCTGGGCTGGCAACAGATTTAATTTCAATGTGGATGTATATTTTACATTGTATGCCTATATACAGTACTCCATTACTGTTTTTGTCATTTATGTTTACATAGAGTAATTCTGTATACTGTATTGTGTAAACTCAAGTGAAAGTGACCATGTAATTCCTTAAACTTGAACATCACAGCTCTCATTCCTACATGAATAGTAGCAAATTGCTTCTCCGGCAGTCCAGACCCAACGACTCGCCCATCTGGCTTCCTACGATGTGCACTAAAAATAAAAATACGTAGATTTTTTTGCTGTGAAACATATTGAAGGCCTTTTCGAGACATTCCTGGTGTTTTGAAAGAACATTGCAGAATGCTGTTGATGAAATACTGTAGTGTAATTACCTAAGTTTAGTTACAGGATGAGAGCTACACTCGTGGTGTCCCGTCTTGCCAGCATTGTCATATAACGTTTTGAAACTACTAACAGTTTTGACCACCGCCACCTCATTTAGCTTGTTCCAACTGTCTACCACTTTGTTTGGAAAAGAAAACTTTCTTTTGATATACTGTACTCAAGGTGTGGATGGGAGTCAACGAACTGTTACCTTGAGGTTACCTTGAGGTGCTTCCGGGGCTTAGCGTTCCCGCGGCCCGGTCGTCGATCAGGCCTCCTGGTTGCTGGACTGATCAACTGTTACCGAGCCAGTATAAACACCACCACCACACTTGTGCTTCTAGGCATCCAATCCAGCAGCTACATTATTGATCTTCAGCATCTGCCTGACAAAAGATTGAGCAGTCAAACAACAAAGTGTATTCATCATTTCTGAGTAAATGACTTTGCAAACTATAGCCCAAATACAAGCAGTAAATCAAAGAAACATCAGTGAAAGTTGTATCATTGCCTGTATTCTCTAATAAAAGATCAGGTTTTTTCTTTCCAATAATATACAGTATTTAAAAAATTAAGAATATTCTCGGTGTAAATTGTAAAGCCTGCCGAGTTGTGGTTGAAAGTGAGGGGGGGGGAGCTAGATTCAATGGCTGTGCCCCCTGTTTACACGAGACAGCTTCCTGGTGCATGGGGGGAGGGTCCCCAAAATTTGTTATTCAAGTATGGTTAAAATAAGTTTGAGCATCACAATGACGTATGTGGAGTAAGGTCAAGTTTTAGGTCAATATGTTTGTCAGGTTTGGTCTGAAGTAATGTTTTTTGTTTAATAGTAAACTGTACAGTACATATAATTTTAACAACTTCTATCCCTTATTAGGTGCAAATGTGCCTACATTGTTTAATATTTATTTTGTTATTAATGTCACTAGTGAAGAATAAATCTAAGTAAGGTGAACAAAACCACGAAACCAACCCGCAAATTAAAGAATGACTAATAATAGGTGTTCTGTCTTTTTGCTAACGTGTTTGTTTAGTATATTTGTTATTTATATACTTACACAATTTTCTTCCTCTGCAGTCCATGTATATAGGAGAGTATAAAAGGCTTGCCCACATCTTACGAGAGAGCAGGAGAAAATATCTACAGGCAATACGTCTAGAGAAGGAAAGTATGGGTAAGTTTTCATTATTGTGTTCTGCTCCTATCATATGTTGTAGCTATATGGTTTTGGGGTAGGTTTTTTTGTTTAATTAAAGAATATGGTTTACTAAATTAAAAAGTGATCAAGAATTATTCATGACTTGCCTAATTGTTGAATCATCGAATTAGCATAGGAGTCAACTGACCAGCAAGTATTACAAATATCCTGGAACAGCATTGCACTTCTTTAAGAACAAAATATTGTTGTGCAAGAAGTGTCAAACCAACTGGAGTGTAGTGGACATGTGGGCCTGTGGGTCACTAAGCAAATCTGTTGGAGCAATCTCTCATTAGTCAAGCCTGACTCCAGGCTGGGCTTTGGGAGAGCAACAACTCCAAGAACCCACTCTAGGTACAATCCTGGTACATGTGGGTTAACTAACCATATACAGCAACGGGTGGTATTTCATACAGCCCTTGTGACACATTAGTATATTCTGAGAACCTCGTCATAGATGCCATATGCTTTAGGCTGCTCAACCGTAGCACAACCCCAACAAATAATGCATCCCTACACTAGACTCAGCAATTGGCAATAAGCAGCCATTTGTATTGTTGGGGAGGACCCAGCAATTGGCAATAAGCAGCCATTTGTATTGTTGGGAGGACCCAGCAATTGGCAATATGCAGCCATTTGTATTGTTGGGAGGACCCAGCAATTGGCAATAAGCAGCCATTTGTATTGTTGGGAGGACCCAGCAATTGGCAATAAGCAGCCATTTGTATTGTTGGGAACCCAGCAATTGGCAATATGCAGCCATTTGTATTGTTGGGAGGACCCAGCAATTGGCAATAAGCAGCCATTTGTATTGTTGGGAAGACCCAGCAATTGGCAATAAGCAGCCATTTGTATTGTTGGGGAGGACCTAGCCAGCCAGCGAGCTCAGCCACCTTGCCTAATCTTTCCTTGCAATGATTTTGGGGCTCAACATTCCGCGGCCCGGTCCTCGACCAGGCTCCTGGTTGCTGGACTGATCAACCAGGCTGTTGGACGTGGCTGCTCGCAGCCTGACTATGAATCACAACCTGATTGATCAGGTATCCTTTGGAGGGGCTTATCAAGTTCTCTTGAACACTGTGAGGGGTCGGCCAGTACGCCACGAACACACTCCATGATTTACCATACAAGATTATGGCATTTTACTTCCAGCCAATGGGATTTTTATAACACTAGAATTATATTTACCTGTTAGATTTGTTTAATCTAAATACTGTAATAAGTAACCTCAGTTTCAGTGTCTGGCTTGTGGTTAAAAACACATTACTTATTATCCTCACATGCATTACAAAAACTTTCAATTTAATTTTAAATTTAGTGTGGATTTCTCTGGAATAAACATTGGCAATTGCATGGCATATGGAAATTTAAATAGTGTCGTTTTTAAACTCAGTGTGTTAATGTCATTTAGTTGCTATTTTAGCATGTTTTGCAATAGCTAAATATGTAATAGGTGCTAATTATAAACATTTTACCTCTAGCAGAATTGAGAATATTAAGAAATTGAAGTGAATTACATTCTAAGGAAATTTGTTTTTCTCAATCCTCAGTTAGTATACATGCTCAGCCTAAAACTACCCCAGAAGAGAGAGCAGCATATAATCAGCTGAGAGCTATGAATCGGTATCACAAGCACCTCGGAACGCATTCGCTCCTTTATCGGCAGCAGCTCGAACGTCGTCTCCAGGTGTGTAACTTTACCTTGTTCTGTCGTGGGTAGTTCTGACCTACTTATGCAACATACATCCTGGTGAAAGGTAGGAGCATGGGTGTCAAGAATTGTTCTGGTGCTAGTTAGGAGTTAAAAGATTTGCTGGGGTTCAGATAATTAACCATTTAGTTACTTATACAGATACCTCTAGCTATGCTAGTACATTTGCAATGTCGATTTGGTAAACTATGCTGGATTAAACATGATTCATTGGTGTTAGGGATTCGTTGCAACCAGAGATGTCTTCTGGCGAAAGCTTATTTTGTCAAGACAAAAATACATTACTTCCTTAGTTTTTTCTTTTGTCTAATCTGGCTCCCATCTAGAAAAATCATTAAAAATATGATTGGAGCCATATTAAGGGAGTTACCCTTCATATCCTAATATTTTCCATGCCCTATGGGCTAATTTCAGTGAGCAAAATTGTAATTTCAACAAATCATATGAAAGAATCTACCAAGAGAACCTGTCTGCAATGCGCTTACACCACATCTAGCATATTTCCCTTGCCCTAGCCTCAAAACCTCTCTCAAAAGGAAGGTCATGCATACACAAAAAAATTAACAAAATCCCAACATTTTTCTTACGTGATTATTCTTTTTTTTTTTTAATGTAAGAAAACAAAACATATAGATGTTTTACATTTCTACTGGTTAGGGGAGCTGTGAAGGGATGCAAGTGCTGCACTGTCCAACTTCAGAATCGCTTTAAACACTTTCGTGTCTCCGGCGTGCGCCCCAGCCCACCCCCAAGGTGGGCCGAGCATTTCTCATGAGTGTGCACCCTCACTAAAATGTGTATACTATTTTCAGTTTTCTCTCATCAATGTTCGTGTTACATCATTCATTTTGATATCAAATTGCTCGCAGTAGAGTTCTCTAAAAGGATATATCCATACAAGGTCAAAAAGCCTGGCATGCCACCCGCAGCAGACCCGAAAATCGGCCGAGCATTACCCGTGAGCACTTAACCCGCACTAAAATGTGTGTACAGTACTCTTTTCTTTTTTTTTTGTTTTCTTACGGCAATTTTTGTTACATCGCTCATTTTGGTATCAAATTGTTTGCAATAGAATTCTCTGAAGGATATATGCATATAAGATACAAATAAACTGGCGTGCTACCTGCAGCAAACTAGAAATAGGTTTAAGTTTTCTTAAGTAGAAATAGGTTCTAACCCGTAACTTCACCCTGTTAATATTTTGAAAGACTGGCTGGGGAATATATTAATCTTCCGTACAAATCCTGCATGTGTTAGATGCCACATTCAGCATTAGTAATTAATTTGTGTAGACATAATGGAATAATGGTGATATGTTCTATCCCTTTTTAGGAATATGCAACCACTGGAATGCTCTTTTGAGATATATATATATATATATATATACAAGAGTTGTTACATTCTTGTACAGCCACTAGTACGTGTAGCATTTCGGGCAGGTCCCTGGAATACGATCCCCGCCGAGAAGAATTGTTGTTACAACCAAGTACACATTTTACTGTTGCATTAAACAGAGGCTACAGTTAAGGATTTGCGCCCATAAATCCTCTCCGGCCAGGATACGAACCCATGACAAAGCGCTCGTGGAACGCCCTTGGAATATTTTGTTTCGTGTTTTCTGTTCAACAATGGCACTGGTGTACTCATTACTGCTAAATAAATTCTGAGGTGATCTTTTTGTTATTTTTTTGTCTCCTATTATCTCTCTTCAGGTGACCGAGGGAGTGAACTACAAGCCAGGAGCAAGTGTTGGCTGCGTTAAATGTGTATACAGTGAGGGATCGTGGCGTTGTGGAGAAAAATCTGTTCCTCTGTCAAAGTATTGTTCAAAACATATTTTACATGTAAGTCTATACATAACAGTAGTTTCTGATTAGCAAAAAGTAAGAATGCATAAATTACAATATATACTGCACTGTACATTTGGTAGGGTAAAATTGCTAGTATCTGGCCTTTTAATGCAAGTTATTGGTGCTCAAATCAGATTTAAAAATATAAATAATACTTTCAAGGAAACACTGATGGTATATATTACACAAAGTGTTTATGTATACATTAACACCACAGTTTGAAAATAGTGTCTCAAACTTTTAAAATGGGATGTGTCTGAGAAACATGTTTGCAGGCTGGTCATTTGTAAATCTGATCCAGATGTTCCATAAATACAATGCTGTGAATGGAGGGCATGTATCTGAACCACCAAAAAATAACGTAACAAAAATATAGGTAGACAGTTACAGTAATAGACTTTGTATTTACCTTGAATAATGGGAAATACAAATTATCCAGCTTATCTGACTTTATGAAGAGTGAAGAAGTCTAATTACTAGAGAAAGAAGCAGTAGATGATGATGATTCATGAATGGCAGAAATTGGTGGGCCATCTTCAGTTTCACTGGCTACTGTAAATTGCAGAAATTTTAATCTTGCACTTGAAAATATAGGGGCATCTCCAAATTTCATTCTGAGCAAAACTGCAGAAGATACCATTTATACACTTGTTTTTCCTCTATTCTATGCAAACAATCTGAGCTAAATCTTCAAGTTTAGCCTGTTATATTGAATATATATCAGCAGCATATATGTGTAAAAAGATTTTGCCATCATTGTTTTTCACCCCCGCACCTAGTGCACTAGAGATTATAGACACCTATAGATATGGTGATGGCCAGGTCTATCATCATTATTCCAACTACCATAAGTTCACTACAGCACACTGTAATAAGTGGTTTGGGCAGCTTGAAAGAATGGACGATGGTAGACTGGCAGAGAGATTACTCGAGTAAGTTGGAGTGTAGACGGTAGATGGACATGGTCTGTGAGGAAGCAGAGTATAGATATCACACATGATACCATGAGGGACAAGGCTGGTTGGAAGTGGTATGTAATGAATTGCCGTTCACAAAAAGCACAGTGCACATCTAGTCTAATGAAGTAGTGGGTTGTGACTGATGAAGCATTTCATGATGCCTCATGAAATGTTTTATTATTTAACATCTATATT
Organism: Procambarus virginalis; assembly: GCA_020271785.1. NCBI lineage: Eukaryota > Metazoa > Arthropoda > Malacostraca > Decapoda > Cambaridae > Procambarus > Procambarus virginalis. Next base: position 6,170,476 of record WNGS01109749.1, read on the forward strand.
CTGTGGGGGGATGATTGGCTCCCTAAAGCTATCTTGCCAAGGTTATTCATACTAAGTCACCACATCAATCACAGAAGTGATTGATGTGGTGAAAAGAAAATGATATTTGCTATATCATTTTCATACTTTTTTTTTTCTCCGAGTGCATGTGTGTGCCTGTGTGTAAATAAACAAACATGAATAAATGTGTGTGTATATATGTAATTACCTAAGTGTAGTTACAGGATGAGAGCTACGCTCGTGGTGTCCTTTCTCCCCAGCACTCTTTGTCATATAATGCTTTGAAATTACTGACGGTTTTGGCCTCCACCACCCTCTCACTTAACTTGTTCCAACCGTCTACCACTCTGTTTACAAAAGTGAATTTTCGTATATTTCTCCGGCAGTTTTGTTTCGTTAGTTTAAATCTATTATCTCTTGTTCTTGAAGTTCCGGGTCTCATGAATTCTTCCCTATCAATTTTATCGATTCCTGTTACTATTTTGAACGTAGTGATCATATCGCCTCTTTTTCTTCTATCTTCTAGTTTTTGCATATTTAATGCCTCTAACCTCTCCTCATAGCTCTTGTCCTTCAGTTCTGGGAGCCACTTAGTGGCATGTCGTTGCACCTTTTCCAGTTTGTTGATGTGCTTCTTAAGATATGGGCACCATACAACCGCTGCATATTCCAGCTTTGGTCTAATAAAAGTCGTGAACAATTTCTTTAGTATTTCTCCATCCATGTATTTAAAAGCAATTCTGAGGTTAGAAAGTGTAGCATAGGCTCCTCGCACAATGTTCTTAATGTGGTCCTCAGGTGACAGTTTTCTATCTAGAACCACCCCTAGATCCCTTTCTTTGTCAGAATTCTTTAAAGATTTCTCACATAATTTATAAGTTGTGTGGGGTCTATGTTCTCCAATTCCACATTCCATAACATGGCATTTATTCACATTAAATTCCATTTGCCAAGTGTTGCTCCATATACTTATTTTGTCCAGGTCTTCTTGAAGGGCATGACAATCATCTAGGTTTCTTATCTTTCCTATTATCTTAGCATCATCAGCAAACATGTTCATGTAATTCTGTATTCCCACTGGTAGATCGTTTATGTAGACAATGAACATTACCGGTGCAAGAACTGAACTCTGTGGTACTCCACTCGTGACATTCCTCCAATCCGATACCTGCCTCTGATTACGGCCCTCATGTTTCTGTCAGTTAGGAAATTTTTCGTCCATGTTAGTATCTTACCTGTCACTCCTCCAATATGTTCGTTTCCAGAACAACCTCTTATGGGGAACTCTGTCAAAAGCCTTTTTTAGGTCCAGATAGATGCAGTCAACCCAACCATCTCTTTCCTGTAAAATCTCTGTGGCTCGATCATAAAAACTGAGTAAGTTCGTTACACAGGATCTTCCAGATCGAAAACCATACTGTCTGTCTGATATATCATTTTCCTCCAGGTGTTCTACCCATTTAGTTTTAATTATTTTTTCCAATATTTTGACTATTACACTTGTCAATGATACAGGTCTATAATTAAGGGGGGTTTTCCCTGCTTCCACTTTTGTAGATTGGAACTATGTTAGCCTTTTTCCACATATCAACTACAACTCCTGTACACAGGGATGCCTGAAAAATCAGGTGAAGTGGAATGCTGAGCTCAGGTGCACATTCTCTCAGAACCCATGGTGAAACTCCATCTGGACCAACTGCTTTGTTCTTACTTAGCTCCTTGAGCATTTTTTCCACTTCGTCTCTAGACACCTCTATGTGCTCTATGTTCTCTGGAATTCTTATTGTCTGGTTCCCTAAAGATTTCATTTTGTACAAACACACTTTGGAACTTTTCGTTCAGTGTTTCACACATTTCCTTTTAATTTTCCGTGAATTTATTTCCCATTTTCAACCTCTGAATATTATCCTTTACCTGCAATTTGTTGTTTATGAATTTATAGAATAGACCTGGTTCTGTTTTACATTTGTCTGCAATCCCTTTTTCAAAATCTCTCTGCCTCTCTCCTCACTGCCGTGTAGTTGTTTCTCGCATCTTTGTATCGCTGGTATGTTTGGGGTTTGGCCTCTTCCTGTATTGATTCAGTTTTTGTGTCTTTGGTCTCTGGCCCTCTCGCAATTTCTATTGAACCAATCCTGTTTCCTAGTTCTGCATCTCTGTTTTGGTATAAAATTTTTGTGCCTTTATCATATATTTCACAAAACTTGACATACATCTCATTCACTTCCTTGCCTACCATCAAGTCTGTCCAATTATACTCACTAAAAAAATTTCTAAGGTGGCCATAATGTCCTCTCCTGAAGTCAGGTTTTTCAACTGCTTCAACTTCCTTATTTTCTTCCAGTTTATAACGCATTGCATACTTTATTCCCAAAAAGACATGGTCACTTTTACCCAAGGGAGGAAGGTACTGAATGTCAAATATCTCTTCCTCCTTCCTGGTAAATATCAAATCTAGCATGGAGGGAACGTCCCCTTCCCTCATCCTCGTAGCTTGTTTAACATGGTGATACAAGAATGTTTCCAGGATGAGGTCTACAAATCTACAGGTCCAAAAATCTTCTGTTTTAGCTTCATATGCTTCCCAGTCTATGGATTTCAAGTTGAAGTCACCGACTATCAACAGTCGTGATCTATCGTTATCCGCTCTCGCTATAATCTCTCTCATTATTGTTATAAGACCTTCTCGTTTACTATCTAGCTCCTCCTTTGACCATGTGCTGCTTGGCGGTGGACTATATGCATTTATGATCATTAGTTTATCATCCTCATGGCAGATCTCTAGTGCTATTATGTCAACTTCTTGTGGATTGGCAGTCATTATTTCCTTCACTTTTAGGTGTTCTTTCACCAGCACAGCAACGCCACCGCCTTTCCTAATTTTTCTGTCCCGTCTCCAAATTGAGTAGCCCCTTGGGAATATGACCTCATTTAAAATAACATCTTCAAGTTTTGTCTCCGTGAGTGCAACAATGTCTGGTGTCTGCAACTGTATTACATCACTTAACTCCAGTATCTTCGATCTCACTCCATCTATGTTGGTGTATGCAATCTTCAGGAACTTGTTCCCCCTCTCCTTATTCTTCACTCCTCCTCTCTCTATTGATTTTGTTGGTTTGCCTTTATGTACCACTTTACTGGTCTGCCTACCCCTATCACTTTGTAGAAAAAAGAATTGATTTCTTCTTCATTACTGCTCTCATTTAAACTTTGCCTCGACGAGGTTCAGTTTCAGCTTCTCTCTATATTCTTTTGAAAGATCTCGTCTTAACGACCACACTTTCCCATCCTCATCACTTTGTAATTTTCTAGCATTCCTTAGTACTTCTTCCATCTGTTTGGCATCGTTTAGGGTGATCCTCAAAGGTCAATCTTTCCCTTTTACGTATCTGCCTATTCTCCTGTAGTTGCACACATTCTCTATGGTAGTAAGACCTTCCACGAGGCCAACAATTTTATCTATTACTTTTGCTTCTTCTACATCTCTTTCTGACCTAGATGTTATCTCCTCTTTGCAACCAAAGATTATCAGGGACTTACTCCGATCAACTGTGTTTTGCACCAACTTTGGGTTAGATGCCAATTCCTTTCTCACTTGCAGCCTAATGTTTGTTTTATCTTGGTTGCTGCAGTGTTTGACTTCCTTTACTGCTTCTTCAATTTTTTCCTTCTCCTTGGCCACTTGTGCATAGGTGAGTTGCATATCTTTCTTGCACTGTTCTATTCCCTGTGTAACTTCCTCCATCTGTGCTGACAAAAGCTATTTCTCCTGTTGAATTTCCTTACCTAACCTATTGTAGTCATTTATGTTTAAATTTACTTTAACTTCTTCCAAAGCTATTTTTAAGAGTTTATTTTCCTCTTCCATGGCTTTGCAATTTGTTTCCAATTGATTATTGTCCTTGCACAAGTCTTTCACTAAACTCTCAAGACATAAAACTTTCCTATTCAAATGGTCATTACTTTCTTTCAATTTACTAATTATTTCTACATGAGAGTTCACTATAGTATCTAATTTTACCAACTTGTTATGTAGACTACTAATATCAATGCTTTCTTCATTGAATCGCGCAAAATCAAGTTCTGTTTTGTTTTTCCTCTTGCCGATGGCCATCTTGAATGTTCTTGTCTGCACTGGAAACACTAGGGGCAACTTTTTCTCATCCGATTTTTCACTTCCCTTAGCACATTCCTGTTATCTCACCTATTTTTTCAAAAGGACTACCCGCTAAACACACACTGAAACTACGACGTTGGTACAACGTTCGAACAAGTTTTAGCACCACCTAACCAGTTATAACAACCAATATAGCAAGTTGTAACAACGTTCTAATACATCATAAACACGTTAAGCCAAGATGTAACAACTTTATTACAAGTTGTAACAAGCGGAAAATAGAGACAGTTTCGGTTTGTGTTTCCAGGGAATACCTTTATGTTCTCTGGGACACCACTCACTATCATCAACCTGTACTACAATACTTAGGATTGTTGAAATATGCTGGAGCTCCTCTGATGCAAGTGTTGACCCTAGGGGTGTCACCTTTTTTCAAGATAAAAATACATGTACATATGTAAAATAATGTCAATATGTAAAAATACATTGTGTGTGTGTGCAAACATTATGTATTGAACAAGCATTCATTTGTTTTGATGGAATTTATAATTTTACTTTATATTTAATATTTTTCTAATTTTATAATAGGCATTTTATAAGAACTATTGGAGCATATATTATTTATGATATGGAAGATAAAAATGGCAAGATCTGCATTTTATGAGTTAATGCATTATTAGGATGCAGTTTCATGGAGTACTTTTTTATGGAGATTTTAATCTTGCAGGATCCTAATCAAGTGTTGTTTGGAGCGTGTGGCGTGAGGAGATGTGGCGACGACCAGTGTTCTGTGCCAGTTATGTGCCTGCCTTATACAACCACTTGTATCTATCATACTCCCATACCAGATCCTTTGGTTAGTATCAACATTCTCAATCTCTCACCAAAAATAAATATTATACATATAAATTTTATTTATACAGTATATATATTTTGATTGTGTGTATTTTCTATTTGTATCGGCAAAATTGAGCTATTAGCTCTTGGACCCCGCCTTTCTAACCAATTGTATTTACCTGTATTATGTCTAGTACATATATTTCTCTTATACACATGTGCACGTGCGCACACATGGGACAGGAGTCATTGCTGTAAACAACCGATAACTAGAAAGGCGGGATCCTAGAGTCAATGCTCGATCCTGCAAGCACAAATAGGCGAGTACAAATAAGTGAGTACACATCCGCAGGAAGCAGCCCATAGCAGCTGTTTAACTCCCAGGTACCTATTTACTGTTGAGTGAACAGGAGCATTAGGGTGAAAGAAACTACCCATTTGTGTGTGTGTTTGTGTACTCACCTATTTGTGCCTGCAGGATTGCGCTCTAGCTCATGAACTCTGCTTTTCTAGCCGTTGGTTGTCTAATGCAATGACTCCTGGCCTATTTCTCTCTCATAACTGTTTTTAAAGTTATGAATGGAGTTAGCCTCTGTGTGTGTGTGTGTGTGTAATTATCTAAGTGGAGTTACAGGATGAGAGCTTTGCTCGTGGTGTCCCGTCTTCTCAGTACTCTTTGTCATATAACACTTTGAAACCACTGACGGTTTTGGCCTCCACCACCACCTCACTTACCTTGTCCCAACCATCTACCACTCTGTTAGCAAAAGAAAATGTTTTAATATTTTTTTTGCACCTTTGTTTCCTTCGTAGCTTGAATCTGTGTCCTCTTGTTCATGATGTTGCTTGTTTCAGGAATTCTTGCTTGTCAATTTGGTCATTTCCTGTAAGAATTTTGTATGTGGTGATCATATCACCTATTTTTTTCTATCTTCTAGTTTTGGTGTGTTTAATGTCTGTAGCCTCTCCTCATAACTCTTTGTTTTTCAGTTCTGGAAGCCATTTTGTAGCATGCTGCTGCATCTTTTCGAGTTTCTTTATGTGCTTCTTAAGATTTGGGCACCCTACAACTGCTGCATATTCCAGTTTTGGTCTTAAAAAAGTCATGAACAGTTTCTTTAGTATTTGACGCCGGAACAACCGTGGACATCTTCAAGAGGAAACTAGATTTATTCCTCCAAGGAGTGCTGGACCAACCGGGCTGTGGTGGGTATGTGGGCCTGCGGGCCGCTCCAAGCAACAGCCTAGTGGACCAAACTCTCACAAGTCAAGCCTGGCCTCGGACCGGGCTTGGGGAGTAGAAGAACTCCCAGAACCCCATCAACCAGGTATCAACCAGACCATCCATATAATTAAAAGCAAGTGTGAAGTTGGAAAGCGATGCGTACATTCCTCTCACAATGTTCTTTGTGTTCCTCTGGGGACAGCTTACTATACAAAACCACCCCTAGGTCTCGTTCTTTATTAGAGTTCTGAACACACCATATTTTATAGGCCATGTGTATAGACACTCACGTGCTAAAGTTGATACTTTGATGATAATTGTTGATCTTTTGCAGGTAGTGAGCTTAGCAGCCGTGGAGGACACCGAGAGCAGCAGTGTAGACACGGGTGCAGAAGAGCTCAGTATTCAGAGTTGTGCTAGTCAGCTGCCCCCTCCTGGACCCCAGGAGATTATTGATCTCTCTGAGAGTCATAGCTTTATTGTGACAGAGTTGCCTCCTGAAAATGTCATGGAAGGTGATGGCGACGAAACTGATGACCCACTTCCTGTAAATACTAAAGAGTAAATTAATAAGTGTCCCAGAAGACGGATGATGTGTAAGTGAGGTTGAGCCAACATTGATAATGTTGGTCCAGCATTGTGGATGTAAAGTTATGCTGTGGCACAATCTGTGCAATATATCCTTGGTGAAACCGAGACAGATTCATTTCAATGACTTGCATCTTACATAGTGTGGAAGCCATTTTTGGTCAAATTCATTTATTTTAGGGTTCTGTAAAAAACAATAATGTATGTAGCACAAATGTGACCAAAATCAGTTGGTAATTAATTGTAAATACAGTACCTCTACAAAATTTTAAGGGACAATTATATTGGCACAGTTATCAAATGCTAAAGTGCAAAGTAATAACATTGCTTCCAATTAAAAAACTAATACTAATTTGCCTATTGTCTATAAGACTTTTGGTTAGGAATAGCTACAAAACAATAAAACTGTCATTTATATAGATTTTTATTAATTTTCTAAAATCACATTGATTGCTTCATGGTAATATGGCATATATATTCTGCTCAGTGTTACATTGATTACATCTGTGTATAGAGTTTAATATCTGCAAGCTGTAAATTAGTGTCTATAGATGAATGTTATTCTTGTATCACTGACCAGCTTTGATGGACATTCCTCATTGGTCAAAATGCCAGCACAGCTTTGGAAAAAAAAAAAGATAAAAATATTGTTACCCTTTAGTGCCTGTAATTATCCTTCACATAACATTCTAAACCTGGGAATTTTACTAGTGTGTGCATTATCTGCATAGTTTATGGTTTGCTTATCTTCAGTGGAAGGTGCCTTGACGCAGTGAGGGGTGGCGCTTATGTGCCGCCCGCAATTTGGGGGGTAACTCTTGTGTACTGTGGCAGTGCACGTGCAAAATACATGATGGCCGTGTATGGAGACCTGCGTATGCTCTTATGTTCTTTCATTTGAGAGTTAAGCCTACCCAACGGTTGTGCCCATGGGTTGGGGGGAAGTAACACTTGTTTGGTGTGAGGATAGGGGCAGTTACCTTGCATTGATTCTGGGTGTCAGGTTCCTGCTGCCCAGTTCTGACCAGGCCTCTTGGTTAATGGTCTGGTCAACCAGGATGTTGGATGTAGCTGCTCACAGCCTGGTTGATAAGGTATTATTTGGAGGTGTCTATCAAGTTTTGTCTTGAACGCTGCGAGGGGTCAGCCAGATACCTCTTATGTGTAGTGGAAGCGTGCTAAACTGCCTTGGGCCTCTGATAATAGAGTTCTCTCTCTCGGCATACTTACTGCACCTCTGCTTTTCAACAAAGGTATGGACATCCTGCCATACTTTCTGGTCTCTGATGATGTTATTTCTGTGTGCAGTTTTGGGACAAGTCCCTCTACTATTTTCCATGTGTAAATTATGTAGCTTTCCCGCCTGCGCTCTAGACAATACAGATTTAGGCAATTTAGTCAGTCCCAGTAATTTAGATGGTTTATGAGGGGATTTTAGCAGTAAAGGATCTATGCAAGCGCTCTAGATTTGAATGGGACTGTTACTGTCTAGAATATTCCATTCTAGAGAGCACTGGTATCTTGAAAATTATCATTGGTACGGCATCTCTTGCTTGAAAGGGTCTTGTTATCCAACCTGGCATTTTTCTTGTAGTTGTGACTATTGTATTTTTTAAAGGCAAGATCTTCTGACATTATTACACCTAAATGCTTTACCTTTTACATTTTATAGTATGATTTGACTACATTTTGTATGTACTGTAGTTTGTTTTTATATTTTAATTTTTTCTATGGTGCAGGAGCTAGAACTTGTCTATATTAAGTACCATATTATTTCCTGTGGCCAATTGAAAAACCTGATTTACATGAGTTTAGAAGTTTGCCGTGTCCTCTATGTTGTCTACTCTCATAAAAATCTTTGTCATCTGCAAAGGATGACATTGTTCTGTGGATTGTGTCCATGTCCGATAGAATGAGAAAGTACAGGAGCAAGCACAGTACCGTGGGGGACTGAGCTCTTCACAGTTGATGGTCCAGATTTTGCTTTGTTGACTATTACATACTGGGTTCTGTTAGTTTGGAAATTGTAGATCCACATGCCTATTTTTCTAGCGATTCCTTTTGAACGCATTGTGTGCAATAACACCATGCTCACATTTGTTGAAGGATTTTGTGGAAACTGCATTTTGTCTGTCATCCATGGCATCTAAGGCCATGTCATAGTGGTCTAGCAATTGTGATAGGCAAAGGTGCAATGTTCTGAAATGGTGTTCTCTGGGGTTATGTAGATGTAATTTCATGTGTTTTGTGATCTTACTATTTACCACTTAAAGATTTTTATAATGTCGCATGTTAGTGTTATCGGCGTATAGTTTTTTGCCTCTGCTTTATTCCCTCCTTTACGGAGTGGTGCTGTTTTTAGTATATCGGGGATAACACCAGTATTTAAGCTCGGTCTCCAAAAAAATGTTTAGGACCTTCAATAGTGTTTCTTTACAGTTCTTGATAAATATGGAGTTCCAGGAATTGGGGGGCCTGGTGCAGTGAATAGGCATACTGTCTATGGCTTCTTCAAAATAAAGTGGAGTTAGGGTGACATCTGATATATGATTTGATGTTGGTATCACATTCATACAGAATTCATTTGGGTTATCAGTCTTCAGTGTGTTTAAGTGTGAAACAATAACTCCTAACAATAGCAAATCAGCCTTCAGAATTTGCTTCTAAAGCCAATTGTCAGGACAACTGGTCATTCACTGCAGGTGAGACTGGAAACTCCATTGAAGCAAACAATAATTTGTTTGCATTCCACCTCCCATTAGTGTCACCTCATGGAGGTAGGGCTTTTATCGAGCCTTGGATGGACTAGACTCGACAGACTATGAAATTAGAAGTATAAACAGTCAGAAGCTAGGAATGTCAGTTTTAGAAGCACCTCTAATGGCCTTCAGGCAGAATGTCCTCATAAACAGAGGCCAAAGTCCAGTCCATGCAACTGCCAAACAACCTGCTTATAAATGAAAAACAGTTTACACACGACTCGACTGATGACATCCAATCACTTCCAGAACAAGTGCTCCGCTGACTGCTTTTGTTCGAACCACAGCGCTGTAAATGCTTCACCCAAAAGGATATCATCAGTGGCATATGCTAGACTGGCCAACATGAGAACTCCCTTTAGAAACTTGTGTAAGGAATCGTTCAGGACCCTATATACCACTTAAGTCAGACCAATCCTGGAATATGCAGCTCCAGCCTAGAGTCCATACCTAGTTAAACACAAGACAAAGTTAGAGAAGATTCAGTGGCATGCCACCAGGCTCGTCCCGGAACTAGAGAGGTATGAGCTATGAGAAAAGGCTAAAAGAACTGAACCTAACGTCCCTGGAAAACAGAAGAGTAAGGGGAGACATGATAACCACCTACAGAATTCTCGGGGGAATTGACAGGGTGGACAAAGACAAACTCTTCAGCACGGGCGGGACACAGGTGGAAACTGAGTACCCAGATGAGCCACAGAGACGTTAGAAAGAATTTTTGTGTCAGAGTAGTTAAATGGAATGCATTAGGAAGTGATATGGTGGAGGCTGACTCCATACACAGTTTCAAATGTAGATATGATAGAGCCCAGTAGGCTCAGGAATCTGTACCACAGTTGTTGTTAAAGATTCGCTACTTTGAACAAAGTTCCAAGTAGCACGGGCTATGGTGAGCCCGTAGGTTTTTGCCAGATGTATGTACACCAGTTGATTGATAGTTGAGAGGCGGGACCAAAGAGACAAAGCTCAACCCCCGCAAGCACAATTAGGTGAGTACCCACGTATTATAAATACAAATAATCGCCAACGGAACCTAAACATCTTGCTTAACCTGACTAATGCCTAAATATGCACAATATGCTAATACAAAATATGAAAGAATACTTTACATCAGTGTTTACACTAGAAAGATTGAACGGGATCCCATCACCCACAAATGTTTGAAGGAGGTGAAGAGAATGAATCAAGGAATATAATCATAACATGCTTCATAATCGGGAAGAGCATTGACAAACTAAAACTCGACAGCCCCAGGTGTGGATGGAATACAAACCAAAGTCATAAAGTAACTGGCAGATGCACTATACCTACCACTGAAACACCTTTTCCGGAAAAACCCTGGACCAAGGAATAGTTCCCCTGGATTTGGGTGCTACATAGCCTTCCCGGTTTGGTGGCTTCTATTGATAATTACTTACTTCCCCTGGATTGGAAATATGCAAATGTTACCCCCTATTATAAAGAAAAGGCAGAAAACTACCGTCCTATTTACATCACACATCTGCAAGCTCATGGAGAGAATCTAACGGAAGGGAATCATCCAACATCTCAGAGAACAATCTTGTAAAATCAACGCAACTTGGGTTTATTAAAAATAGATCATGCCTTACAAACCGGCTCATTTCTAAAAACGGGAGCCGGGTATTTAGACAGGACTTCCGGTAGATGTAGCTTACATGGACTTCGCTAAAGCTTTTGACAAGGTACCACATGACCGTCAAGGAAATTACAGGAGTCAGTCATAATGATAATAATGTTTATTTATTTAGGGGGAATAAATTTCTGGGCACACTGATTAATAATGGGCATCATTAATAATCGTAACATTATATTAATTCATTTTTGTTGTATTAAAAATATAAAATACGAATCAACAACGTTTCACTCGGAGAGAGTTGAGTTTACCCGAGTGTACCTGAGTTTACCTGAGAGCCACTAACACTAGCGGCCTCGACGAGGACAAGAAGCCGACGGCTTGTCGAAGGTCCTCCTATTTGCCTTGGTGAACTTTTCCAGCTGTACTTTAAAAGTTAACAGAGTTTTGGCATTTACGGCTTCGGCGGGTAGGCGGTTCCATGGATTAATAACCCTGTGGGTGAAAAAGCATCTCCTGTTGTCAGTATAACATTGTGGCTTGTTGAGCTTGAAACCGTTGCTCCTTGTTTGTGTTACATCTGACCTAATGAAGAAATTGTCTGGACCAACCCATCATTCTTATTGGCCTTGCCTACTTCACTATTTGACTTGTTATATGATGAGTTTATTGGATACGACTCCTCCCTCTGACATTCACTTAGCAACCATTCCACTACTGGTCGTAGCCTTAGTATATATAGCTTAGTTAACTTCTGTGACTAATTTAACCCATAATTAACTAAGATTATGATTATTGTTTACTTAAGGATTAAATTCAAACTTCACAAATGTGTGAAGTGTGATTGACAAATGTGTCAATCAATCATCGGGAAGAATGTACCATTGCGAGTTACATTAAAGTAACTAAGCTATAAATAATTGTAATTAATAATAATTGTAAATGTTAATTAATACTAAATAATATTATTTATTAAATTAGTACCAATTCAATGCAGAGTTTTCTACCAAGCACAGAAACTGGTAAATATAAATACAAGATAATAGATAGATCGATAAATAGACAACTTTCAAATATTGCACCAAGTAATGGCGAGAGGGAAAAAACTAGACAGTATACATTACATTTGAAATTAATAATGGATAAATCCTAATAAATTGGTGTATGTTTGTATGTATACCAGACAAAGTCCATTTAATGGCAGAATTTAGCCATGACATGAAAAAAGTCATTGTTTGTATATACAAGAGATGAAACAGCGAGCCATGAGCTAGAGCGATGTGCTGAGTCCATAAGGAGGCGGAGCTTCCGGAAATACCTTCCTGTGATTGGCTGTTGCGGGGAATACCAACACTCTTTTATGAATAAAATTTAAACTAAGAAATAGGTCCTTGTGCACAACAAAAAGGTTGTCGTGAAAAAGAACAACCATTTCTGTTTTGCCCCTGACAGAAATCTCCATCTAACTGAATAATTTACATGAATAAGAGGGCAGAGCAGTGTATCATTATTTGCGTGAGGCAACCCCCACTGATGACGTCACAAGCTAGGTAGCCAGCCCAAGTTTCTGTAACACTCGTTATATCCTGCAGTATTTAATTATTACTATATTAATACTTTTAAATACTTAACCCTTCACTTTTAAGATAGATTAAAGTTGAAGCAGAATGTCATAAGCAAGGATGGTGTGCTGAATAAAGATGATTTATTAAGTTGATGGAACCTTTAGCTGATCCCTTCTTCTGATTGGCTGTTGTATGAATGTCAACAAAGAATATCTACCAATGATATGCTATTTATTATGCACCCCATACCATCTGTGGGCGGAGCTAGGAACCTCCTACCCGAGCACAACAACCCACCTTATGGGTTGCTGTTTGGCTATTTATAGTGCGTTGGAAAAAAAGAGATGGCGCTAGTTGTATTTTGTGAAGTAATTTGTTATAAGTGTAATTTGATGTCAACAGATGGCGTAAGCTGTATCTTATGGCTACTATTGACCAGCCAGTTGATAGTATTCTCTTCTGCCGACAGATGGCATCAGCTGTACTATTATCATTTTATATTATTATTACATTAATAATAATGTATTATTATTACTTTAACACTGATCTGTATGTCTGGTAGCTTATAATAAGGTTTTATACCATGCTGGTATTAGGTAACTAGAATTCTGCAATTATTTTTACTTTTTTTGTCTACTGTTGAGGCTAAGTAACGAAGATCGAATTGAAATTGAAATAAGTTTATTGAGGTAAAATACACACAAAGGATGAGGTAGCTCAAGCTATTCTCACCCCGTTCAGTACATCGTGTTAGTGCATACATAGACACACATCACAAACAATAAACATATTACCAAACATTCTGAGAGATAAACATATACATTTCCTCCTTTACACAAGTAGTATGGTATCAGACGTACACACAAATACTTTTATGACCTTGGTATACTGTATACACAATTTGCAAGAGACATGCAGATAATTCAACAAAAAATTACAGTCTTGGTGCAAAATTCTTATATCTCTCCAGAATATCATCAACCTTTCCGTTGTGACACATCCAGACTATTTGTTCAGGAACATCCTTATCTCAGTGTTTCTATATACATTAATCAAGGGACAATCAAGAACATAATGGGCGAGGGTGAGACCTTAACATATCACATAGTTTACACTTCGTAACCAAGATAGTTACAAGATACGAGCGAGATGGTGNAAAGTGTATTCATCATTTCTGAGTAAATGACTTTGCAAACTATAGCCCAAATACAAGCAGTAAATCAAAGAAACATCAGTGAAAGTTGTATCATTGCCTGTATTCTCTAATAAAAGATCAGGTTTTTTCTTTCCAATATATACAGTATTTAAAAATTAAGAATATTCTCGGTTGTAAATTGTAAAGCCTGCCGAGTTGTGGTTGAAAGTGAGGGGGGGGGAGCTAGATTCAATGGCTGTGCCCCCTGTTTACACGAGACAGCTTCCTGGTGCATGGGGGAGTGCCCAAAATTGTTATTCAAGTATGGTTAAAATAAGTTTGAGCATCACAATGACGTATGTGGAGTAAGGTCAAGTTTTAGGTCAATATGTTTCAGGTTTGGTCTGAAGTAATGTTTTTTGTTTAATAGTAAACTGTACAGTACATATAATTTTAACAACTTCTATCCCTTATTAGGTGCAAATGTGCCTACATTGTTTAATATTTATTTTGTTATTAATGTCACTAGTGAAGAATAAATCTAAGGTGAACAAAACCACAAAACCAACCCACAAATTAAAGAATGGCTAATAATAGGTGTTCTGTCTTTTTGCTAACGTGTTTGTTTAGTATATTTGTTATTTATATACTTACACAATTTTCTTCCTCTGCAGTCCATGTATATAGGAGAGTATAAAAGGCTTGCCCACATCTTACGAGAGAGCAGGAGAAAATATCTACAGGCAATACGTCTAGAGAAGGAAAGTATGGGTAAGTTTTCATTATTGTGTTCTGCTCCTATCATATGTTGTAGCTATATGGTTTTGGGGTAGGTTTTTTTGTTTAATTAAAGAATATGGTTTACTAAATTAAAAAGTGATCAAGAATTATTCATGACTTGCCTAATTGTTGAATCATCGAATTAGCATAGGAGTCAACTGACCAGCAAGTATTAGAAATATCCTGGAACAGCATTGCACTTCTTTAAGAACAAAATATTGTTGTGCAAGAAGTGCCAAACCAACTGGAGTGTAGTGGACATGTGGGCCTGTGGGTCACTAAGCAAATCTGTTGGAGCAATCTCTCATTAGTCAAGCCTGACTCCAGGCTGGGCTTTGGGAGAGCAACAACTCCAAGAACCCACTCTAGGTACAATCCTGGTACATGTGGGTTAACTAACCATATACAGCAACGGGTGGTATTTCATACAGCCCTTGTGACACATTAGTATATTCTGAGAACCTCGTCATAGATGCCATATGCTTTAGGCTGCTCAAACGTAGCACAACCCCAACAAATAATGCATCCCTACACTAGACCCAGCAATTGGCAATAAGCAGCCATTTGTATTGTTGGGAGGACCCAGCAATTGGCAATAAGCAGCCATTTGTATTGTTGGAGAGGACCTAGCAATTGGCAATAAGCAGCCATTTGTATTGTTGGGAGGACCCAGCAATTGGCAATAAGCAGCCATTTGTATTGTTGGGAGGACCCAGCAATTGGCAATATGCAGCCATTTGTATTGTTGGAGAGGACCTAGCAATTGGCAATAAGCAGCCATTTGTATTGTTGGGAGGACCCAGCAATTGGCAATAAGCAGCCATTTGTATTGTTGGGAGGACCCAGCAATTGGCAATAAGCAGCCATTTGTATTGTTGGGAGGACCTAGCAATTGGCAATAAGCAGCCATTTGTATTGTTGGGAGGACCCAGCAATTGGCAATAAGCAGCCATTTGTATTGTTGGAGAGGACCTAGCAATTGGCAATAAGCAGCCATTTGTATTGTTGGGAGGACCCAGCAAATGGCAATAAGCAGCCATTTGTATTGCTGGGGAGGACCCAGCAATTGGCAATAAGCAGCCATTTGTATTGCTGGGGAGGACCTAGCCAGCCAGCGAGCTCAGCCACCTTGCCTAATCTTTCCTTGCAATGATTTGGGGCTCAACATTCCCGCGGCCCGGTCCTCGACCAGGCCTCCTGGTTGCTGGACTGATCAACCAGGCTGTTGGACGTGGCTGCTCGCAGCCTGACGTATGAATCACAACCTGATTGATCAGGTATCCTTTGGAGGGGCTTATCAAGTTCTCTTGAACACTGTGAGGAGTCGGCCAGTACGCCACGAACACACTCCATGATTTACCATACAAGATTATGGCATTTTACTTCCAGCCAATGGGATTTTTAATAAACTAGAATTATATTTACCTGTTAGATTTGTTTAAATCTAAATACTGTAATAAGTAACCTCAGTTTCAGTGTCTGGCTTGTGGTTAAAAACACATTACTTATTATCCTCACATGCATTACAAAAACTTTCAATTTAATTTTAAATTTAGTGTGGATTTCTCTGGAATAAACATTGGCAATTGCATGGCATATGGAAATTTAAATAGTGTCGTTTTTAAACTCAGTGTGTTAATGTCATTTAGTTGCTATTTTAGCATGTTTTGCAATAGCTAAATATGTAATAGGTGCTAATTATAAACATTTTACCTCTAGCAGAATTGAGAATATTAAGAAATTGAAGTGAATTACATTCTAAGGAAATTTGTTTTTCTCAATCCTCAGTTAGTATACATGCTCAGCCTAAAACTACCCCAGAAGAGAGAGCAGCATATAATCAGCTGAGAGCTATGAATCGGTATCACAAGCACCTCGGGACGCATTCGCTCCTTTATCGGCAGCAGCTCGAACGTCGTCTCCAGGTGTGTAACTTTACCTTGTTCCTGTCGTGGGTAGTTCTGACCTACTTATACAACATACATCCTGGTGAAAGGTAGGAGCATGGGTGTCAAGAATTGTTCTGGTGCTAGTTAGGAGTTAAAAGATTTGCTGGGGTTCAGATAAAAAATTAACCATTTTAGTTATACTGTACAGATACCTCTAGCTATGCTAGTACATTTGCAACGTTGATTTGGTAAACTATGCTGGATTAAACATGATTCATTGATGTTAAGGAATCGTTGCAACCAGAGATGTCTTGTGGAGCATCTTCAGAAGGGCTTCCATTAGCCCACTTTAGGCTAATGGACAAGCATTCAAATAAGGATTAGCCTTTCTAATCAAGTGTTGTGAGAAAGCTTATTTTGTCGAGACAAAAATACATTGCTTCCTTAGTTTTTCTTTTGTCTAATCTGGCTCCCATCTACAAAAATCATTAAAAATATGATTGGAGCCATATTAAGGGAGTTACCCTTCATATCCTAATTTTTTCTATGCCCTATGGGCTAATTTCAGTGAGCAAAATTGTAATTTCAAAAATTATATGAAAGAATCTACCAAGAGAACCTGTCTGCAATGCGCTTACACCACATCTAGCATATTTCCCTTGCCCTAGCCTCAAAACCTCACTCTCAAAAGGAAGGTCATGCACACACACAAAAATTAACAAAATCCCAACATTTTTCTTACGTGATTATTCATTTTTTTTTTTAATATAAGAAAACAAAACATAGATGTGTACATTTCTACTGGTTAGGGGAGCTGTGAAGGGATGCAAGTGCTGCACTGTCCAACTTCAGAATCGCTTTAAACACTTTCGCGTCTCCAGCGTGCGCGCCCCAGCCCACCTACGGGAGCCGGTCGGCCGAGCGGACAGCACGCTGTACTTGTGATCCTGTGGTCCTGGGTTCGATCCCAGGCGCCGGCAAGAAACAATGGGCAGAGTTTCTTTCACCCTATGCCCCTGTTACCTAGCAGTAAAATAGGTACCTGGGTGTTAGTCAGCTGTCACTGGCTGCTTCCTGGGGGTGGAGACCTGGTCGAGGACCGGGCCGCGGGGACACTAAAAAGCCCCAAAATGATCTCGAGATAACCCCAAGGTGGGCCGAGCATTTCTCGTGAGTGTGCACCCTCACTAAAATGTGTTTACTCTTTTCAGTTTTCTCTCATCAATATTCGTGTTACATCATTCACTTTGATATCAAATTGCTCGCAGTAGAATTCTCTAAAAGGATATATCCATATAAGGTCAAAAAGCCCGGCGTGCCACCCGCAGCAGACCCGAAAATCGGCCGAGCATTACCCGTGAGCACTTAACCCGCACTAAAATGTGTGTACAGTACTCTTTTTTTCAGTTTTCTTACGTCAATTTTTGTTACAGCGCTCATTTTGGTATCAAATTGTTTGCAATAGAATTCTCTGAAGGGATATATGTATATAAGATACAAATAAACAGGTGCGCTACCTGCAGCAAACTAGAAATAGGTTTAAGTTTTCTTAAGTAGAAATAGGTTCTAACCCATAACTTCATCCTGTTAATATTTTGAAAGACTGGCTGGGGCATATATAATCTTCCGTACAAATCCTGCATGTGTTAGATGCCACATTCAGCATTAGTAATTAATTTGTGTAGACATAATGGAATAATGGTGATATGTTCTATCCCTTTTTAGGAATATGAAACCACTGGAATGCTCTTTTGAGAGATATATATATATATACAAGAGTTGTTACATTCTTGTACAGCCACTAGTACGCGTAGCGTTTCGGGCAAGTCCCTGGAATACGATCCCCGCCGAGAAGAATTGTTGTTACAACCAAGTACACATTTTACTGTTGCATTAAACAGAGGCTACAGTTAAGGATTTGCGCCCAGTAAATCCTCCCCGGCCAGGATACGAAACCATGACAAAGCGCTCGTGGAACGCCTTGGAATATTTTGTTTCGTGTTTTCTGTTCAACAATGGCACTGGTGTACTCATTACTGCTAAATAAATTCTGAGGTGATCTTTTGTTATTTTTTTTGTCTCCTATTATCTCTCTTCAGGTGACCGAGGGAGTGAACTACAAGCCAGGAGCAAGTGTTGGCTGCGTAAATGTGTATACAGTGAGGGATCATGGCGTTGTGGAGAAAAATCTGTTCCTCTGTCAAAGTATTGTTCAAAACATATTTTACATGTAAGTCTATACATAACAGTAGTTTCTGATTAGCAAAAAGTAAGAATGCATAAATTACAATATATACTGCACTGTACATTTGGTAGGGTAAAATNTTATTATCAACCTAAATATATAAATAAAACGATGAGGCATCCAGCGTGCAACGATACTTTTCCATGAGATCAGTGCCAATTATGAGGGGGGACTCTTCTTCCGGGAGTACCTGTAGCTGGTCTTCAATGTAGGTGTCGCCCCCATGTAGACCGAACCGTTTTGGGAGGGTTGTTTTCCCAACCAATACTCTGCAGAAACAACCTGAAATGCTGGTTTTCTATGAACCTGTATCAACCAGTATCTTATCAGTTACTGTATTTTGTGCTTTATCTGGCAACTTTATTCTTATGTAAGATTGTTCAGAGGAGGCTAATCCAAACCCTTTATATATATAGGGTCTTAGCTTCTTAAGGTAGAGCGTTGACTTGTTAAGGTAAAACTATTATACTACGTGGTACTCGGTCATTAGTGGGAAACTAAAATTGAAGTTTGGGATTGGGTCGGGGTCGTAGTAATGGTCCATTTCCGGAGGGTAAACCAGTAATTCTGCGACCAATTCCTTACCGTTTTGTAGCTGTATCTTAACATTCTTTACTGTACTCAAAATGACGTCTTTTATTTCCCTATAAAGTTCTAATTAAGAGGAGAAACTCTCGGATACCATCTTATCTAATCCTAATCTTTTCGCTTCTCGGTGTTCTATAAAGTTATCTGACGACCCGCTGTCAACGAACATAGTGGAGGATTTCCCATTGATTTTCACTTGGAGGTGATTATGGTCCTCTAGAGCAACCTCTTCCATACCCTCTAGTGACGGGGCATTACACATTATAGGCTGATGAAGGAAGAATATCGTCAATACCTCACCATTATCGCTGATCTCATAACATGTGTCTTCGTGTCTTTGTCTTTTCCTGTGACTATTGCGCTCATCCAGGAGCCTTTTGGATCCGCCTACGACTGTTTCCATGGCAGTAGCCATGACTGAGGGGAGAAGAGAGGGACTGGAGCTGAAGCTCGACCCCTCGTCCATACTCTGGTCTTATATTGGGTCTCTGTCTCACACTCCAACAATACAATATATCCTAGATACATCTTAATATAGTCATGTACATCTTTTACATTTACCTTTAAATGGCGATTTTGTATTTATAAACACATATTATGTGGTAAATACACTAGTAAATACACCAGTAAATTATATTTTGTATTACAATAATGATTAAAATTGTATAGAAGAGCGGGAAAATATTAATATTGTGCGCCGTGTTGGGAGACTGGACCAAGTACGAGAAGGTGCAGCCCCGCTGGACGGGGAACAAGTACAATATTATGGCTTGATACTACGTATATTAGACGTAGGACTGCCTATATTATATCTAAGATTATATCTAAGGCTTTACAAGATTGTAAATACTGTACTATTCAATGTATTCTCACAAATCCAATGTACCTTCATGTATAATATATATATATATATATATATATATATATATATATATATATATATATATATATATATATATATATATATATAAAATAAAATAAATAAATAAGAGAGAGAATAGGTCAGGTATGCCTTTTTTCCATGGCCTTTAGAATGCCAACATCACAAAATTTGAAGTGTTGTGAATGTCTCACTCTATATTTCACGTATATGTCCCACAGGGACAGTCCCTGAGCCCATTATGTGCCTCTGTAACCCTTTCCACTACCGCCCACGGGATGGGTATGGGGTGCATAATAAATGAACTAAACTAAACTGTCCCACATCAGTCACTATGTACTGCCACTTCCCATTGGGGCCGACATCTATACCTCAGTATGTATGTTGTGTATTTACCTCAGTATGTATTGTATGTACACCATTTGATGACTTTGTTCAGTTAATAAATGTTTCAATAATAGACATTTATTTTTCTGTCTTTGCTTAATATTGGTGCATTTTGAATCTCAGCCACTAAACTTGTATACCCAGTAGCTATTCAGTCTTAAATATGTTGTTGTTTTAGATTCAGCTACTCGGAATAAAAAGTTTCAACTAGCACGGGTTATGGTGATCCCGTAGTAGACTTACCTGACCTTATCGCATCAAGCAATGCAAGAACGGGTCCTTCCGTACACGAGACCTTTCCTCGAAGCTCGCTTTGTGTGTATTAAAACCGTATATATTGTTATGCTAGGCTGTGTTAGCTTAGGTTGAGGGGGGGGTTAGGTTAGGTTGAGCTAGGTTAAGTTAAATAGGTCTCAAAATCCACAAGCGATTCATGTGTACGATATGACATGTATCCGCAAGAACAACACGTAAATTGACAAATCCACAAGGACTGTGACGAGGGTTCGAACCTACCCTCCTTGTAGATTTGTTCATTTGATGCATCACACTATTGTAATTTCCGTGTGTAACAATAGGTACATTGTAACAATGGACTAGCTACACTATGAGTTCCTCTTGGGGCTGGCCTTGTATCCTGGTACCCATCCCTCATGGCAAGGTAAGACTGTGTACTATAGAAAAGTGCACTCTGCCACAGGTAAAGTCTCTCACCTCTTGCCACACAATGACCACATCCTAAATGCAATAGGGAATGCTAAGTTATTGTCTCAAATAGACCTCTTAAAGGGCTATTATCAAATGACCCGCTGAGCGTGTTAAGGATATGATATCTCTGCTTTCACCACTCCTTTTGGCCTCGTTAGCTACGAACACTTACCTTTTGGCCTGTGCAGTGCCCCGGCCACCTTCCAGTGAGCTGTCAACGTCGTCATCCAAGACCTTGACGACACCTACGCCTACCTGGATGACATCGTTGTTGCTACCAACGCCTGGCAAGAACACCTACTCCAATTGCAACAACTATGTTGCAAACTGTTCCACGCTGGCCTCACCATTAATTTGGATAAGTCCACTTTTGCTAAAGTGCGCTATCTTGGTCATGTCACTAGCAATGGAAGTATAGCACCTTTAAATGTACACCTTGAAGCCATCCAGCAGTAGCCACAGCCATCATCTCATAACTAATGAGATTTTTAGGATTAGCATCGTACTATACTGTATAAGATTTTATATACTTTAAAAATACCAGCCATAGAGAGAAGCACGAAACAACTACATGTTATTGAGAAAAGAAACAAAAATAAATTTGGAGAAAAGGATAGTGGATAAATGTCAAAACAGAACCAGGCCTAGCCTATAAATTCATCAACAGCAAATTGCAGGTAAAGGATAATATTCAGAGGTTGAAAATGGGATACAGATTCACAGAAAATTAAAAGGAAATGTGTGAACCGTTACTCAGTTCCAAAGTGCATTTGTGCAAAATTAAATTTTCATAGAACCAGACACAATAAGAATTCCAGAGAATAACATAGAGGTGTCTAGAGACCAAATTGAACAAATGCTTGAGGAGCTAAGAACAAAGCTGAGCTTAATTAATTATAAAGCATTTGGCCCAGATGGAGTTTCACCTTGGGTTCTGAGAGTATGCACACCTGAGCTCAGCATTCTACTTCAATTGATTTTTCAGGCATTTCTATATCCTGGCAGATGTATGGAAAAATGCTAACATAGTTGCAGTGTACACAAGTGGCAGCAGAGAAGACCCTTCCCCTTAATTACAGACCTGTATCATTGACAATTGTAGTAGTCGAAATATTGCAAAAAAAATAATTAAAGCCAAATTGGTAGCAAAATTATACAATAACAGGGGGAAATGGTATGGTTTTCGATTTGGAAGGTCCTGTGTAATGAATTTACTTAATTTCTATGATAAAACCACAGTCTACATAAACGATCTACCAGATGGAATACAGAATTATATGAACATGTTTGCTGATGATGCCAAGATAATAGTGAAGATAAGAAACTTAGATGATTGTCATACCATTCAAGAAGACCTGGACAAAATAAGTATACGGAGCACCACTTGGCAAATGGAGTTTAATGTGAATAAATGCCATTTTATGGAATGGGGAATAGAACATAGACCCCACATAACATACAAATTATGTGAAAAAAAAAGCTTTACAAAATTCTGATAGAAAGAGCAGTTTCTGATAGAAAGATAGGTGGTTTCAAGACAGAAAACTGTCACCTTAGGACCACACAATCAACATTGTGTGAGGAGCCTATGCTACAGTTTCCAATTTCAGAATTGCTTTAAAATACATGAATGGTAAGATACTAAAGAAATTGTTCACAACCTCTGTGTGACCAAATTTGGTATATGCAGCAGTTGTGTTGTGCCCATATCTTAAGCAGCACTTCAACAAACTGGAAAAGGTGCAAAAACATGCAACTAAATATCTGCAGAAACTGAAAGACAAGTGTTACGGGGAGAGGTTAAAGGCATTGAAGAAGTAGAAGATAAAGAGGTCCCTTATGAATTCAAATCTCAGATATACAGGGGAAGGAAGCCAGAATCGACGAGGTGATGTGTAAATCAAAAAAAGGCATAAAAAATGGAGCTAAAGGCTAGATGAAGAGAGAAACTAAACTCCTGTAAGATACTTTCATCTAGGGAGTTATCTTCAGCAGCATTTTTCATACTTTACTTTTTCCAGTCAACCTCAACACTTCTGCTGTAATCTCACCTATTATCTGGCCTTGTTAATGGCTTCCTTTCCCTGTACTGCAGTTTCGACTTCATAAGAGTCCTCTCATTTCATACACAGTATATGGGTTGGATTATCATATACTGTATTGTACTGTACAGTATATCTCAGAATTAAGAGAATTGATTAAAAATTGACAAGCGGTTTCCAAATGTGTGTGGTCACTAAATTAGGGCAGGGAATAAATCCAAAGACAAAAATGTTACAGGGTCTAAACACTTTCAGCTTAGACTGAAAATTTTCAATCCAGTCAGTGTTGATAAATTAGGGTTCTAAACCTAGGAAAATAAGAAACAAGTACTGTACCAGATATCAACTAAACAACAGTGAAATGGCCTAAGTAAATTGTGAAGTATCGGAGCCATGATTAGTAGGGATCTAAAACCAAGAAGAAAACGCATGAATGTTCGAAATAAGACAAAAAGAATACTGGAATTCATATGAAGAGTTCTACAATAATAAAAGGTTTAATGTTACAGTATTCCTAAACTTAATCTTGCTTTGGCAAGACACCACATGGATTTTACAATGCAATTTTGGGCACTGTAATGCAAAATGGATTTAATGCTTGAGGATACACAGAGTAGTATGACTAGGTTAATCACAGCATTAGGAACATTACTTATTGCAAGTCCAAGAAAATTAAATTTACATTCCCTTAAAGTTGCTGAGTGAGTAAGAGGGACCATGATTGAAATGTACAAATGGATAAAAAAAAAGTTTAACAAAGGGAATAAATAAAGTTCTATGTAATTAATCCAAATTAAAACACAACAAGGTTTACTTAAATTTTTAAGTTTGGATTTTGGTGAACACTTGTTCACAAATAGTTGCAGATGTTGCGTGAGTTGCATACAAAAGTATAAACAAACTAGTTCGAAAGTTTCAAGCATAAATTGTACAAGTGAGAGTTGCAGTTCATGGATGTTGTAAGTAGGAACTGCCTTTCACAGTTCAGTCAGCCTAATGCATTTTTTATGCTACCGTACATGGCAGGAGAGTGCAAAAGCCATTTAGTGTACCACCAAACTCGACCTTACCTTGAGCAAAGGTGTTGATACCGAGCAAAGCAATTATCAAAAGAAAATGCCAAGCATCATCTGTGCTTGTTCAAACTTTCATATTCATAAGTTCAGAATGCCAATAAGAGAGAAGAAAGGCATAAACATGCGATGTTAAAGGGAATCAGATTCACTAACAATTTGATCAAAGTAGGAAAGCAAAATGGCTGATCCTGAACATCAGGATATTTCCAAGAGGTTTGTGACTGTTAGCAGGAGAATGTAGCTCTGGCAGTAAGAAACAGATCTCTGATCCATTAAGTGCCCATGAGTTACCCATGTTAATATTGAGGTCATGGATCCAATAAGTCAGTGAAGATTAAACGCATCACCTGGAACCTGCCACTATTATGCATGGGGTGTGTGTAAATATGGGTTATCAGGAAGAACTAATGGAACATGCAATTATAAACACCCAACAAATTTCAAAAATATCCAAACATAGGTACCTGTTGCTCTGAAAATTGCAAATTTTTCCACTCAAAACTGTAGTCACTAAACAAGAAGGAATGTTTTGAAAGAGATTGCCCAGCATTTCATATCAAAGGAACCAAGTAAATAAAATCAAAAGAATGCCATTATGAATACAGCAACACCCATACATACCAGGGAGACTTTTAAGAGAAAAATGAAAAATATGCCAAGAAATGTCTAAACTCTACCATGAACTTGGTCAAACACTAGACAGGACACAATGTGGCACCCCCTACCAGAGCCACAAATATTAATATCAAGAAAAATACCCAACATTTCCACAAATACAATAACATCTTTTGTATTTGGCAACATATAAGGCATCAAAACAATGTCCGCTTTATAACTGTTTCCTAAATGAGACAAATGCAATGTTTGCAGCTTTAACTAAAACTTCCACAAAAGACCATTATGAGAGTGAGGTATGAATACTGAAATTCAATGTTTACAGATGTAATATAAAACAGACTGCAAGATGAGTTAAGTCAGCTGCATAGAGCTGCTAAGCACCACAAATGATATGGTGAAAGTGCTGATAATCAAAATAGACATTCTAAATCTGGTTAGTCCTTGTATATAAATCACTAGATGCATATCCTCACAGCAGTTTAAGACCAACTTACAAAAGTAGAATATTGCTTAGAAAATCTCTCAAACCCTGCCCCAGTCTGGAAACAACCCATGGCACCAGGACGTCTTCAAATTTTGGTAAAGTTATATTTATATTTTGTTGTAGTATTGCTCAAGGTCATAACCTCAATCCTCCTCAACACTTCTTAAGCATATATCTGCCACAACCAAGTTACCAAAATTATCATCTTTAGCTTCCTAGTAAGATCAATAAATGACAAACTTGTCTTCAAAGCCTAAATGGTTTGCATTTAACATTTTAAATTAAATATAGTTTTCTAGTATTTTCTAGCCTGATCTTTAGGCAAACAAAAATAAAAAATTAAATATTTAATCAATGCCCATAAAATGTACATCTTTACTGTAATTAAAGTTGACACTTAGAATAAAAAACATGTAACATACAGGTTGGTTTTCAAACATTTATGTATGAAGTAATGACTTTTATTGGAATTATAGTTCAAGAGAATATTTTCTATTTCTATGACTATTTCTAATCAACGTGCCTCTTTCAGCAACAGATGCATCACATGATATTTACAACCACTGATTAATACAAGATAGAAAATACTTGAGCAATTTAAAGTTAAGATCAAATTCAGAAGCATCTCACGGCTCATTACCAATTTGGAGTATACCAGTACTGCATTAGGGTTTGCAAGGCAAAATATAGATCTTTTGAAGAAATGTTGGTCCACACAACCTTCCTTATATCACTAAAAATCAAAATTGTAATAATTTACTGTCTAATAGTATTTGAAAAAATAAAATGAATTAGTCATTTCACAAACACTATACCAGCATTTCTACTACTGTACCAGTTAGAATGTGTTCCTAACCGCTGTTTCATATATGCTTTTGATAACATGAGGCAAATGGAAATAAAAAGCAAGTCAGTTTACAAAAACATTGTTTCATTTTGTACAACAACTGCTATACAAAAACTAATGCATGTGGTTTGTCCATGTTTCATCACAAAAAGCATTGAGCAAAACTTGAACAGTTTCTTTCGCCTGATGCATCAATATTTTTTTTCGCTCCACAAACTAACAACACAAGAATAACATTAATAGTAAATAATAAATATATATAAACAGAAATGGTTATTTCATGTTATGCAGGGTAAATATGACTGCTGGTGTTACCATGAGAGTACCTGAGGCGTATGAACCAAAGTTAGCTTCCAAAAGTCACTGGGACATACGGAAACTAGGAGGAGAAACTCCATTACACATACAACGGAGTTCCAACAAATCTTCTCACAGAGAAGATGATTTTCAAAATTAAAAACCCCCTCACAACATAACACATACATGCTGATGATACAAGCTCTGCGTAGTATGATTATGATTATGATGCATAAGTAGTAAGTACAATACAAAAAAAAAAAAAAAGAGCGGCTCAAGATTAAACATTTCTAAGTATAGATGACTTTCTGGTTCTAAAAAGTCATGTTGTGGGGAAAGAAAAATGAATCTATATAAAGTGAAAATGTTGAGGTTAAAGATGTCACAACCACAGCCGCAGTAGCAGTATTGGACCGTGGTAGTGACTCATCACAGCCGATGACCAGAAGACCTGTGCAGCGCCTCGTCCTCCAGTGTTGAGGAAGATCCCGAACAGCCACAGAGGAAGGTTGGTTTCTGCAGCAGCCCGTGGCTCTCAGGGTTCTTGTGTGTACTAGCAAGTAAATGTGCACTGAGCCTGACACGCTGCCACACTGACCAAGCATGGACGAGTTTTGGTATTACCCAAGCTGGTGTTGCAGGTGGTGGGGAGCGAGTGGCAAAGGATGGGTGGGGCTAAGGGTCTGGGGGCACCCTAATTTTGGGACGTGCTAAAACTGACTCGACTAGTCATGGAATGCTTAGCTGTCTAAGAAACTCACAACTGCCTGCCAATTGACCCGTAAGTGTGCTACAAGAAACAAAGATTGTGTGTAAACATGGAGTTGCAACAAGGACTTCCCAGTGCAGGCTGGCTAAGAGCCATACCCAAACTAAGCAGACACCAACAGAATACACTACACGTGTGTTGTGAGGCCATATCCAACCACCTGCACCCACCACCAGCACAGCCCCACGCTCCTGACCCTCCCGAGCTGGTCCTCACCACTCGCCCTCTCACCTACTGGCTCACAAAACTATTGACACATTTCATGTACCAAAATTATATCTAATAATGAATAAACATTATGTTTACTTTGAAGATATCTACTAGCCCTTCACAACTCGATATAACAGGCACTAAATTGTACGTGCCATTGATATAAATGCCTTGTGGCCAAGATCAGGTAAGGGAACATAACACCAGCTCATGTTGGGTCAGGGAGGCTAGGTCATGTCAGGTCAGTTGCCTACAAATGTTTGCCAGTACTACTGCCTCTGAGAGCTCCACCTACTGGGATCCAAGTCCTTTATGGGTACCTGCAAAGCATCCAAACACCACTCAGAAACCACCAGGGAAACAGCTTATTAGTACACCACAATCAAGGACAAAGAAGAAACATGTATACATATACTATATAGATAATACATGTGAGTGTGTCCCTCTAAGAAGTGATGTCTATATATATAAAGGCATAACCAAAGCAATAATAAGAGACTAACTCTACAGTGTAGATAGGAAAGCATATATACACATGCAGAAAACACCAGTTACTACAATACACTACGAACACTAAGATGGCTTATTGAACAACTTCACATTACAATACTGTACATATATATAAAAATATATAAACAATTTCAATAAATATAATCACACACAAGATGGAATGTGATTTTAGGAAACAATGACAATGAAAGTAGTGTAATATGAATGTCTGAGTATTTAAGAAAAATACATAAAATACACATAGAGAAGAAAAGTAAGAATATATATATGGTACACCACTCCCATAGGCAAAAGATTGAAGCTTATGTACACAACACACATAGGCACACATGCAAAAACTAAAAGGCACATCCATATCAACATGAAAAGCTCACTTTTTTGCATTAAACGCTATATTTAACAAACTTAAAGCTGAGCACTGGGTAATTTGTATAAATATACATACTTTACGTATTAATCAGCTTGTCTTCAATTACGGAGCACATCAATGTCAACTGCATTTAATTTCAAATGCATTTTGCATTCGAAGTGTTTTAATGCACCTGCTCCCATGAACCTATTTTTTTTCTCTCGGGTACTTTTATTTGGCAGTAATATTATGATCCTTAACAAAATCTAACTGGGACTTTTAAAAATGTTTAGTACATGGCTATACTATCACAATAAGTGGACGTACAGAGTTCCATTGAATTTTCTTCATGTGCCATGCTATTCAGAGTCGGTTGAACATTCGGCGAGAAATTTTAAGCTTAAGACTTCCCTTTAAACTTTCAAAACAATCACTCTTAAATCCTACACTTAACAATCATTCTTAACCATGGGTTGAGCACCTTAAGGCGCTATGCACAGTGCAGTGGTTAAGAACTAGAGGCCATTAACTCCAAATCAAGTTTTGTCTTTTAAATCAAGTTGAATTATAAAAAGAACTTTATAAATTTTGGTTATACTTGTACGTTATTAGATCAAGAAGCATGCGAGAAGGAACTTTTTACTGTAAATGAGAATACTACCATCACACAAAATGATATACTGTACACAAGATTACTTCTATCACCAACACTTTCACAAAAATTCTCAACAGTAACCTATTATTTAAATTCAATTGCATATGTAAATAACTAGAAAGACCTGTGTGTTGTCTTACCAAGTAAGTGAATCGCAGATACACTTTTAAAATTACACCAAACATTAATACCACGAGTTTTGATATATTTGATGTAAATAATGAAAAAAATCAAGAAAAATGCACTTGTAATATGAAGCAAGTATTAAGTTTGCATGGCATTGACTCTACTGTTTGTTCAATAGTGAATAGCACACACACACACACACACAAAAATATATATTTTAGCATTGTTCAGCTACAGCAAAGGAAACCTTATATAATACACAAAAGATTAACAAGAATCCTATATATGTATTAAATAAGTTTTATGTACATGTACAAAAAATGCATGCATGCATACATATTTGCATGCTGGTATACATATATGGTAATAAACCACATATATAGCATATTAAATTAACCCTCGACTCCTGATAGAGTAAAGTAAGGATATGTATTTAATTAATGGCACTGTTGTGCAGTGTATCTTATGTATAATATCGAGTCAACATTGTCAAGATTTATATACACTATTTACATAAAACATTTCTTTACCATATTAGTGTTTTATTTCATATATATAAATATATACTATGTGTATGTATGTATATATGCATGCATACATACATACATACATGTAATGCATGTGGCCATGCATGCGTGCAGCACGTTTTATGTATATATGTTAACACCTGAGCGTGGGATTGGAATGGAATTGTATCGTATGACATATATGAAAAAAAGAGCAGCAGCAAATAAAAAAATAAATAAATTTTTTTTTACTCTATAACACTGGCAAAATTATATTTATATTTTTATGTATATATATATATGCGGAAAAACCACATTGAAAAATAGAGAATGCTTAACGCATTTTCGGCTAATTTGCCTTCATTAGAGCAAAGTAGAATGAAGTGCGAATTCTAATTTCGGCTAATTCGCTCTGACGAAGGCGAATTAGCCGAAAACACGATAAGCATTCTCTATTTTTCAAATGTGGTTTTTCCGCATACTGGGATCGGTGTTTTTGTGATCATTGTTGCATATATATATATATATATATATATATATATATTATATATATATATATGTATGTATGTATGTATGTATGTATGTACTGTATGTTTGTATGTATATATAGATATAATTTACATTAGTGCATAATGTACACAAACTACCACCACCTAACAAACAAAAAACTATCACTATTCAGGGGGAGGGGGGGAGGTGTGGGAGGGGGTGGTTCTGTAGGAAGAGGAGGATTCGAGCTTGAAGACATGTGAGAAGGCAGCGGCAGAGCTGGCATGTAGACTGGTGGTGGTGCTGGCATGAAGGGCAGAGGTGCATGAGGGTGGTGTAGTGGATGATGATATGGAGGTGGAGGGTAGTTAAAATTGGGCGGAGGAATTGGGTATGGGTAGAATTGTTGGTATGGATAAGGTCCAGCTTGAACCATAGGAATCATGCCAGATGGAGGGGGAGCACTGTGATATTGGGGATGTTGGGATCTCATGTGGTGGGGAGGTAGGTGCTTCCTCTGCTCTTGTTGGGGATATAGGCGATGAGCAGCAGCCCCACCACCTCGAGGTCTGTACTGACCACCACCCACCTGAGGGGCTGCATGGGTGGACCGTGCTTCACTTCCATTGCGTGGGATCTTTGCAGGATGGACATCACTTGGGCTGCGGTCCCTGTCTCGTTTCTTGGATTCCTTATCTGGACGAAGGCGGTCCCGGCTGATCTTGATCTTTAAAGAGGTAGTGGGATTGTCACGAGTCAAGTCACCAGCAGGACTACTTTCTGGAGAAGTGGAGGAAGTGCCACCAAATAGATCCTTTTTGCTAAGTTTAGACTTTGTAATCTTAAACTTTGGGATACCTGGAGTAGTATTTGGAGTGGCAGCCGGTAGAGGAACAGTGGCTGGTGCTGCGGTTGTATTAGGGCGCAAAGGAGCTAATGGTTGTTCAGGTGTAAACAAAATTTTATCTTTAGGAATAGTAATCTTAATAGGCCCAGTTCCACCTTCCCACTACTACGTCCTTTTCTTTATCCTTATCTTTGTGTTTTTTGTGCTTTTTATCCTTTTTGTGTTCTTTGTGTTCTTTATGTTCCTTATGTTCCTTATGTTCTTTGTGGTCCTTATCCTTGTGCTTATCTTTTTCTTTATGTTTATGTTTCTTTTTCTCTTTGCGCTTGTGGTGCGGATGGTCATGTTTGTGTTTCTTCTCTGTACCAACACCACCAACACCAGGTGTGGGTTCAGTCTGGGGCTCCGGAACTTTCACGTGCTCTGCCTGAGGCACCTTCACACGTAATACTGGATCACTAGGAGTCTTCTGTGTTGGCTCAGCATTCACTGCAGTAGTATTGTAGGATGGAGCGGGTGGTTTGGAGGATGAAACTGCAGCAGTTGCAATGGCTGCTTCGGCGCGCACTTTGATAGGAGTACCCGGATCACTTAGAGCAGTACGATACCTAGTGTCTTCCAACTTGGTAACCATAGGAACCAACTCGGCCTCGCCGCGTTCGCTGTTTCTTCTTTCGCTATCACGAGACTTTCTACTACTGGAGCTCTTTGAAGACTGAGAAGTGATCTGGGCGGGCTGGGGAGCAGGTACTGAACCATTTGTGGTGGTATGGTGGTGTCGCGCACTATGGTAGTTAGGTACTGTTGTTGAGCCAGCGCTTTCACTAACCCGTTGGTCACCGTTCCCACTTATACTACTAACATTTGCTGCAACATGGCTGCTGCTGCTGTGTGTAAGTTGAGCCTGGTGTCCAACTTGCTGCTGGCAGGATGCAGGAGACTTGCTCTTTTGATGAGCTGCAGAAGGTAATAAACTATTACCTTCTAATATGGCAGAAATATCAGGCTTAGTTTCTGTATCAGAGTTGTCAAACAGCTCGTCTGGGGGACCATCGCCCAAATTAAGAAAAGTACTTTCACTCATCAAAAAATCACTAAGTGCAAACTCAGGCATTTCACTGTTGTTATAAATTGTGTTGTACTGTGATTTTACCTCTTCTTTAGGCTCAGTCTTTACTTCTGTTTTTATTTCAGTTTTTACTTTCACTGGCTCTTGCTTTACCTCGGGAGGTTTACGATCTGCAGTTTTTTGTTCAACTTTAATATCTTTTTTTCTATCTATTAATGAAGAATCTAAAGACTGTCTAGAGGGTTTTACATCTAATAATTGCTGTTGTCTAATATCAGATACACTAGGCTTAATGTCCACTGCTGGCAACCTGCCATCAACAACACTGCTACTAGTCCTGTTACCCTTCTCATAACGTTCACTATCACAACGTGCACTAATATCCCTCCGCTGCTCCGGACGTGGAGCTTCTGCACCGACACGCACGCCCTCCAAACATGGCTGCGAGTCGCGTGCCACTTGAGCGGCACTGTGGCCATGTGCCTTATGATTGCTGCTATGAACTGTCGAGGTTTTGACGTGCTCGGGGTGAGCACTTCGTCCGCTGCTACTCTTCCCACTCTTAGCACGCATGGGGAGAGATGAATGCAAGGCTGCATGAGTGGAAGCAATGGACGCTACAGTAGAAGTTACATTTTGGGACGAGTGAGATGTCGCCACTATGGTGAACTGTTTGCTGTCACGTGGATCGATACAATCTCGGTCTCTCATTTTCTCCCTTTCGCGTCTTTCTTTCTCTCGTTTCTCATTATACTCCTTTAGGTTCAGCTTTGGTGGTTGCTGGTGCTGGTGAGGTTGTGATGGAGGCACCTTCAAACCTGGCAAACACAAATAAAATAAAATAAGACATTTTAAAATGGTCAAAATTATATACTGTATCAAAAATCATCACAATTTAGATTTAATGCACTGCAAATCAGAATACAACAAATGACATAGTAGACTATCAAGTGGGCTAATTCAAACTTCAAAGACTTATTGATACAAGAAATGAGAAAATCAACTAGAGCTCGGTCGGAGGTGACTTGAACCCGCGACCAAGAGACTCCCAGCCGCTGATACTAACCACCGGACCACTCTGACTTGTCACAGGGTGGTCCAGTGATTAGTGTCAGTGGCTGGGAGTCTTTCGGTCGCGGGTTTGAGTCGCCGCAGAGCTTCACTCGACGTTCCTGTTGATATATATATCATGTTAGTGTGATTTCTCTGTGGAACTTAACGATATATCAAATTCACACATTAATAATTTTCTAAGTTAATCTAAATTTTAAAAGTAATTTCGTTTAGTTCAAATTATTTAAAATATCACTGACTGAAATACATAGCCAATATACTTGATCATGAACTCTTTACCCACTTTTATGAGGTAGATTTAAAACTAGGCAACAACTGGGAGGCCCAGAGCTGATGTAGAAGACTCATGTTACTATAATTGATAATACTACTATTTATTTGCCCTGTAAGACATGGCTGCAGCACCATATACTTCTACCAACACTCCTCATTCCAAAATATAAATTAGACTGTTGTTCTTGTGCACTCTGCAACCATTGAAGGTTTCACCCCCCTTGAGGTTATCTAGAGATGATTTCGGGGCTTTAGTGTCCCCGCGGCCCGGTCCTCGACCAGGCCTCCACCCCCAGGAAGCAGCCCGTGACAGCTGACTAACACCCAGGTACCTATTTTACTGCTAGGTAACAGGGACATAGGGTGAAAGAAACTCTGCCCATTGTTTCTCGCCGGCGCCTGGGACCGAACCCAGGACCACAGTACCACAAGTCCAGCGTGCAGTCCGCTCGGCTCCCCTATACCATATTATTTTGCAAAAAAGTCATCGTCCTTCCAAAAATGAAGATAATATGTTGGTCAAGGCATCAACATGCAGCAAACCCAAGAGAAAACATCTTGAGATGACTTTTGAGTAGAAAGTACAGCGTATAATGGAAATCAGACACTGTGCTTGTATTTGTTTCATCTTGCATTTGTTTGTACTACTGTTAAGCAGCATCAACAACATTTTAACTTAAGGCTGGCTGACTGTTTCCTCTTCTGTACTGGTATATCAATCTTGAAGCATAACAAGCATAGGTCTTAGATACTACTTATATTTTCTCAAAGATCGTAGCTTTACCCTTCAAAATATCAGATGGAAATAGATGGAAGTAGCTAGGACAATTGTATACATTAAATTCAGTCAGCAAAGGTACTGTTACTCTGATATTTTGAAGGGTAAAGCTAAGATCTTTGAGAAAATATAAGTAGTATCTAAGACCTATGCTCATTATGCTTCAAGATTGATATACCAATACAGAAGAGGAAACAGTCAGCCAGCCGTAAGTTAAAAATGTTGTTGATGCTATTTAACAGTAGTACAAGCAAATGCAAGATGAAACAAATATGAGCACGGTGTCTCATTCAGAAGGCTGGCCAAGCATTTTCATAAGGGAATGAACATCATTAAGCCATTTGTGTACAGTAATGGATATAAGATATTGCCATAAATTTAGACTCAATTTTACTTCTCCCCTTATGGGCAGAGTTTCTTTCACCCTATGCCCTGATACCTAGCAGTAAAATAGGTACCTGGGTGTTAGTCAACTGTCACGGGCTGCTTCCTGGGGGTGGAGGCCTGGTCGAGGACTGGGCCGCGGGGACACTAAAAAAGCCCCGAAATCATCTCAAGATAACCTCCCCCATTATGAAACAAAATGACACTTTAATGAAATACTGTAGAATATAAATATTTCTGCGACGGATTTACCGACACACAAAAACCTTCCTCACGATCGAGCCGATGAAGATAAACGACTGTTCCTGTTAGTTATTACAGTAATTAAGAAAAAATAAACAGTATACATGGGCAAGAATAAAATATAATACCCTTGTCAAACTAATCACCAATTCAAACATAAATGCACAAAACATTATACAAAATTAATGAATAGAAAAAATAATTATGTATTACTACATTACCGGTTTTACTGTGTGAATTGTGATCATGAGCACGTGAAGGTATGGCCGATGACGACGACGATCCCACTGCTGTAATGGAACGCGATGAAGGCACTGTGGACGAGGATCCTGGCTGGCTGCCTTTGGTCCGATCGTCTGTGTGCTGTGATGAATTCATGATCTTCTTGAGCCGATTTGGACATTTATCAAGGATGGCAAGAAACTCTGCTGTGAGTGTCTCTAGCAGCTCAAGGGTCACAGTTTTGTCAACATACCAAAACCAATCTTTGCCCTCTGTTACCCGCTGAATCTGTTGGGTTTGTAACATATTAGTTTATCAATTAACTTACAAAATCACTTACATCTAATAAGATAATTTTTTCAAGAAGCAAAGCATGGAGACTACATAAGGGTAGACAACAAAAGATGGTTTACTGGATATACATAGGCACCTTGGGACCTCAGAAAGCATGGCCAACAGTCATACACATGTACTGTGTATGTGTATGTATATACAGGTGTGCCTGAATACAGTAAACTTCTTGAATTACAAGTCAAATAATAAATACATTTATCTTCATGCCTGATCTTAATTAATTGAATAATTGAATTTGGCCGAGGCCAGGAGCTGGAACTTGCTGGTTATGAAGCACTTATGGCTCATCTTCACTTTCTGTAAGACACTTAGAAAGCAAACATAATTATAATTAAGGTTTTGACAAATATATTAAAGCTGATTTGGAATAAAAATTCAATCTCTATAATTACAAAAACTTGGGGATTCACTTCAGTTCAAGACAATATTTCACCTAAGATTTCACTCCAGAAAAGTCTTCCATCTTTTTCAAGATTATGACTATCACTGTACTGCTTAACTTATCTTTTGGTAAGTGGTTCTGAGAGGGTAATTGCCCCAACAGCCTAGTCAACCATACCCTCTCACAAATTTATATTCTTCCTATCCAATTCTTGATGCAATTTGAAGGAAAGATTTTCTTCTCATCAGTTAACCTGATTTCGCATTTAAACCTGTGTTAATGACTTTCCCCAAAGGTAAATCATTTGATTTTCTATCAATACACAATGACTGTTTTCAGAAACTTGGGAGTTACGTATTCTCTCCCAGTACAGTCATTAAATACTTGTACTATACAAACTTTTCAGTTACTCTCTTTTACTAAGCGAAGAATACAAATCTGTACCATCATATTTTTCCATTCCAAAAGAAAGTAGCAATTATCAAAAGAAGACATCAAGCTGGGAAATCTATAAATACGTTTTGTAATTACCTAAATGTAATTACAGTATGAGAGCTATACTCGTGGTGTCCTGTCTTCCCAGCAATCTGCCATATAATGCTTTGAAATTACTGACAGTTTTGGCCTCCACCACCACCTCACTGAACTTGTTCCAACCCTCTACACTCTGTTTGCAAAACTGAATTTTCTTATATTTCTTCGGTAGCTTTGTTTAGTTAGTTTAAATCTATGAATTCTTGTTCTTGAAGTTCCAGGTCTCGGGAATTCTTTATCTATCAATTTTATTGATTCCCGTTACTATTTTGTATATAGTGATCATATCGCCTCCTCGTAGGTCTTGTCCTTCAGTTCTGGGAGCCACTTACCTGCTTGATGGGATTCTGGAAGTTCTTCTACTCTCCAAGCCCGGCCCGAGGCCAGGCTTGACTTGTGAGTGTTTGGTCCACCAGGCTGTTGCTCGGAGTGGCTCGCAGGCCCACATATCCACCACAACCCAGCTGGTCCGGAACTTCTTTTAGAAAAGTCTAGTTTCCTCTTGAAGATGTCCACAGTTGTTCCGGCAATATTTCTTATAGTGGCTGGGAGGACACTGAACAACCGCGGACCTCTGATGTTAATACAGTGTTCTCTGATTGTGCCTATGGCACCTCTGCTCTTTACTGGTGCTATTCTGCATTTTCTTCCACATCGTTCACTCCAGTACGTTGTTATTTTACTAATTACCTAAGTGTAGTTACAAGTGTAGTTACAGGATGAGAGCTCGTCGTGTGTCCCGTCTTCCCAGCACTCTTTGTCATATAACGCTTTGAAACTACTGACATTCTTGGCCTCCACCACCTTCTCCCCTAACTTGTTCCAACCTGTGGAAAATGTACTGTGCAGATTTGGGACCTGGCCCTCCAGTATCTTCCATGTGTATATTATTTGGTATCTCTCTCGTCTCCTTTCTATCTACTTAGTGGCATGTCTTTGCACCTTTTCCAGTATGTTGATGTGCTTTTTAAAATATGGATACCATACAACCGCTGCATATTCCAGCTTTGGTCTAACAAAAGTCGTGAACAACAGTATCGCCATCATGCATTTAAAAGCAATTCTGAAATTAGAAAGTGTAGAAAGAAAGGCTCCTCGCACAATGTTCTTTAAGTGATCCTCAGGTAATTGTTTTCTATCTAGAACCACCCCTAGATCTGTTTCTTTATCAGAATTCTTTAAAGATTTCTCACATAATTTATAGGTTGTGTGGGGTCTATGTTCTCCTATTCCACATTCCATAACATGGCATTTATTCACATTAAATTCCATTTGCCAAGTGGTGCTCCATACACTTATTTTGTCCAGGTCTTCTTGAAGGGCATGATAATCACCTAAGTTTCTTATCTTCCCTATTATCTTAGCATCATCAGCAAACATGTTCATAAAATTCTGTATTCCATCCGGTAGATCGTTTATGTAGACAACGAACATTACTGGTGCAAGAACTAAACCCTGTGGTACTCTACTTGTGACATATCCCCAGTCCGATACATTACCTCTGATTACTGCCCTCATTTTTCTGTCAGAAAAATTTGATCCATGTTAGAAGCCTATCTGTCACTCCTCCAATATGTTTCAGTTTCCAGAACAACCTCTTATGTGGAACTCTGTCAAAAACCCTTTTTTAGGTCCTGATAGATGCAGTCAACTCAACCATTTCTTTCCCGTAAAATCACTGTGGCACGATCATAGAAACTGATTAAATTTGTTAAATAGGATCTCCAGATTGAAAACCATAATGTGTTATTATATAGTCTTCTCCAGGTGTTCTACCCATTAATTTGAATTATTTTTTCCTATATTTTGACTATTACACTTGTCAATGATACAGGTTGAGGGGGTCTTCCCTGCTGTCATTTTTGTAGATTGAAACTACCTTGAGGTTACCTTGAAGTGTTTCCGGGGCATAGCGTCCCCGCCACTCGGTCATCGACCAGGCCTCCTGGTTGCTGGACTGATCAACCAGGCTGTTTGACGTGGCTGCTCACAGCCTGACGTATGAGTCACAGCCTGGTTGATCAGGTATCCTTTGGAGGTGCTTATCCAGTTCTCTCTTGAACACTGTGAGGGGTTTGCCAGTTATGTCCCTTATGTGTAGTGGAAGCGTGTTGAACAGTCTTGGGCCTCTGATGTTGATAAGAGTTCTCTCTCAGAGTACCTGTTGCACCTCTGCTTTTCAACGGGGGTATTCTGCATATCCTGCCTATGTTATGTATATGTAACTAAAATGTATAACTATGTTATACATGTTATACATTTTACACACACACCTTTTATGACTCCTGTACACAGGGAACCCTGAAAAATCAGCTGAAGTGGAATGCTGAGCTCAGGTGCACATTCTCTCAGAACCTATAGTGAAACCCCATCTGGACCAACTGCTTTGTTCTTACTTAGCTCCATGAGCATTTTTTCCACTTCGTCTCTAGACACCTCTGTGGCTCTGTTGTTCTCTGGAATTCTTAATGTGTCTGGTTCCCTGAAGATTTAATTTTGTACAAACACACTTTGGAACATTTTGCTTAATGTTTCACACATTTCCTTTTCATTTTCCATGAATCTCTTTCCCATATTCAACCTCTGAGAATTATCCTTTACCTGCAATTTGTTGTTGATGAATTTATAGAATAGGCCGAGTTCAGTTTTACATTTGTCCACTATCCCTTTCTCAAAATTTTTCTGCCTCTCTTCCCACTGTCGTGTAGTTGTTTCTCGCATCTTTGTATTGTTAGTATGTTTGGGGGTTTAGCCTCTTCCTATATTGATTTCATTTTGTCTCTCTCCTGGCCCTCTTGCAATTTTTGACCCAAGCTTTTGCAACCATACATGAAAAGTGCTCAATGAAGTTTTTTTTCTACATATTTAGAATTAATGTAACTAACTGTTTACAAAAATTGGCAAAAGACCTAAAAATAAGCTGACAATATAAATTTATGATACAATTATTTATCTCTGTCTATTAATGCTTTGTTCTATTTGAGAACTATTATTTCTTGATGAAGTAATGGCTAATCATGGAAACTTTAAACTATTAAACAATAGTGGAAAAGAAACATTATTATAAAAACTAAATATTTAATAAATAGTTAACATGAAGGAGAATTGTGGCTTATGTTTAGCCAAGGAAGAGCCCCATCAACCTGGTAATAGGTGCCTGTTACACTTCCTCCACATTGGTGGTCCTAGATGACACAGTTCCTCTATCACACAACAAAATTACCACCAACATTGTGCGAGATACGCATGTAACAAACACTCACCTCATAGTGACTCCATGTGCAGACAATGTAGATGCACACGCAGGCCACTACAGTGGGCTTGTACTGCAAACACATCGTCGTCATATGAAGACTGAGGAAAAGAAAATGGGTAATCAACAGACTTCCTGAGCAACATAATATATATTCTTGACTGAATGAACCCGGAAGCTGTCTTGATTGTGTGACAAAATTGTGAATGGCCCCATTGGTCAGGATCTGATAGTAGTAGTCCTGTAATAAGAGGTGTCAATAGTAAAGCAATACCTTCCAGCCACAAAATGACTGAACACCTAGAAGAGAGAAGATTATATGCAGATAAAAACAAAAAGATTAGCATATACATATGATCTAACCTCCAAAGACAGTGGGAGCCCCATGAAATGTTTGCCCTCGAGTTATGGTGCGGAAGTCAGTTACTGAAGGAATCATCAGCCGATCAGGTAACAAGCACATTATCAGCCATTTGCCTTACACTTTACATAATACCACTCAAGTCTTCATTACTTAATGATGAGGTATATGATAAAGCTACATTAAGCAAACTGTTACTTTAGAGAAACCCTCATTTGTAATGACATGAATAGTCACAACCATTCAATACAAAACATTTAGAGATAAGTAACATTACACTTCATCAATTCATAAAATGAATAATCAAAATCCCAATTCCCCTAATAATTAAAACACTCAAATATTATAGAACACCATTGTATTCTCAGTTTTAAAACCCCCTTTGAAAAGATTAGTTAATTATCCTGAAAATTTATAAACAACGTGCAGACCTGCTGCGCATAATTCCCCCGTCCTCATCACGGGTTGAAATAAAATTAGCAATAACCTTAACTGGTTAATTAATAAACTAAGAGTCCTGCTTGATAGCAACCTTCAATAAAAGGACTACTCCCCCAGCTATATGTCCAGTATCTGGTCTACACTATTGACACCTCATGCAATTGATATTAACTTAATACTTTAACATACTTATTCTAAATCCTCAATATCAAAGTTTCAAAATGAACTAATGTTATCAACGTTATTGCAACAAATACAGACATTGATGTAAGTAAATACTGTACAGTAAATTTTAGTTTTACATAAATAAATTCTAATAGTGTTATTATGATTGCAAATAACTAGTAATGTGCCTTTGACCACTTCAGCTATGATGATTACCATTAGGCTTGGTAGCTTGCACTATATGGGCGGGTAGTGAGCAGGCCGTTGCACTGTTGAATACTCATCAGCCAAGGGCAGCTGCACATCCACTCCCTCTGAGTTAACTAACAGTAAAAAGAACCCATATCTGTTGAACCAAGAGGTTCAACAATGAGGGAAGTTGGCTCTTGTGCAATAAACAGATGTATAGCAAGAGAGAGAGGAGCGGAGCACTAGCTAGCCAGTGCCACAGGAACAAGTTAGAGTGAGCCATCCATACCCTTCTCATTTTCAATCACATCTGTCCAGCTAAACAAGTATGGCTGTGCATGTCTACTAGTCAACAGTACCTCTCCATCCAGAAAAAACTGACTGACATGCAAGATCTAGCAGAGTAACACTATCTTCTCACAAATATGAAATAAATTAAATGGTGTTGAGATAGCATCATGAATCCCAAGCTGGGAAAAAATTAACACAACTTTGAAAATAAAGCTTAAATAATTGAAATGAAGTATGATTATTGCACAATGAAATCACAATAGCATGATGTATCAGAGAGAGTGCTCGGGAGAAACCAAATGTGTGGGTTCGAATCTCCTCATGGCTCCCGATTTTCTCAATATATTTATTTGTTCAATGAGATGCAATTATGACCATCAATACATCTCGGAAAAAGGTGAGAAAATAAACTAAATATTTTTTGATTGTAGCAAATTAAGGAAATAATGGGTAGGTGCGGGAGGGGTCGATGGCTGGGGTTGGTGTGGGTAGGTGCGGGAGGGGTCGATGGCTGGGGTTGGGTGTGGGTAGGTGTGGGAGGGGTCGATGGCTGGGGTTGTGTGTGGGTAGGTGTGGGAGGGGTCGATGGCTGGGGTTAGGTGTGGGTAGGTGTGGGAGGGGTCGATGTCTGGGGTTGGGTGGGTAGGTGTGAGGGGTCGATGGCTGGGGTTAGTGTGGGTAGGTGCGGGAGGGGTGATGGCTGGGGTTGGGTAGGGTCGATGACTGGGGTTAGGTGTGGGGGTAGGTGCAGGAGGGGTAGATGGCTGGGGTTGGGTTTGGGAGGGGTTGGGTGTGGGTAGGTGTGGGAGGGGTCGGTGGCAGGAGGATGGGTGTGGGAAGGGTGGGTGGTGGTTAGGTGTGGTAGTGGTTGATAGTGGCAGCTGGGTTTCGGGAGGGTAGGTAGGTGTGGGAGGCAGCGACTAGGTATGAAGTGTGGGCAGTGGCGGGATGGTGGGTGTGTGGGGAAACGTCCAGATGGGGTATGGGTGAGTGTGAATGCTGTTGGGGGTATGACTGGTATGTATGGAGTGGGGTACGCAATTGTTGGTTTGAGATAAGTATTGTGGTGTGAATGTGTGTGTTGACCAGACCACACACTGGAAGTTGAAGGGACGACGACGTTTCGGTCCGTCCTGGACCATTCTCAAGTCGCTTGTGTGTGTAGTTGGTGGTGGGTGTGAAGATTAGTGTTGAGCAATTGCCTAAATGCAGTTACAAGATAAGTTACACTTGTTGTGTCCCATCTTCCCAGTAATCTTTGTCACATGACGCTTTGAAACTACTGACGATTTTGACCTCTACCACCTTCTCACTTAACCTGTTTTGCCTACCGCTCTGCAAAAGCAAACTTTTAGATTTTTTCTTCAGCTTTATTTCATTAGTATGAAACTATGACCTTTTATTCTTGATGTTGCAGG
Source organism: Procambarus virginalis (assembly GCA_020271785.1). Taxonomy (NCBI): domain Eukaryota; kingdom Metazoa; phylum Arthropoda; class Malacostraca; order Decapoda; family Cambaridae; genus Procambarus; species Procambarus virginalis. The sequence goes on from WNGS01109749.1 coordinate 6,213,029, forward strand.
TTTCAATAACTATTCTTGCCAATTCCTGTTACTACTTTGTAGTAGTGATCATATCTCTGTTCTTCTATTTTCTAACTTTGGTATATTTAACACTTCTAGTCTCTACTTGTAGCTCCTTTCTTTTTAGTTCTGGAAGCCATTTAGCTAGAGGTCTTTGCACCTCATAAAGTTCACTTACGTTCTTCTTGAGATATAGGCTTAGTCTCACTAAGGTTGAGAACAGTTTCTTTAATATTTCATCATCCATATACTGTACTTAAAAGTGATTATAAAATTGGAAAGCATAGTACATACTACTGGAACAATGTCCTATATGTGACCCTTTATTGACAGTCTACTCCAGGACCACCCCCAGATCTCTTTTTTTTTTTCCCTTAAAAGTTAAAGTTCTTTAATGTCTTTCAATATAATTTGTAGGTTGTGTGGGGGCCTATTTTCTCCTATTCCTTATTCCATAACATGACATTTATTCCCATTGAATTCCATTTGACAAGTGTTGCTCCACACACTTAGTGACCAGGTCTTTCAATAGGTCACAGAAAACAATATGAATGTTTAATAAGGATAAGTTTCAGCTACAGCGCTATAGAATAAATTAATATCAAATGGAAAATGCATATAAACAAGTCAAGCCACACTATTTAAAAAAAATAGCAAGGTAAAAGATTTGGAAGTAATCATACCAGAAGATCATACTTTTAAATAACACAATAAAGTAGCTGTCACAACTATAAGAAAAGTGACAGGTTGAATAACAAGAACCTTTCAAACAAGAGATGTCATACCAATGATGATACTTTAAGACACTAGTGCTGCTAAGGTAGAATATTGTTGCAAAGTCCATTCAAAGCTGGAGAATCTGTCCACCATTGGACAGAATCTGGAATTTATCCTTTATATGCAACTTGCTTTTAATAAATGTGTAGAAAAAAAGCCTAGTTCTGTTTTACATTTGTTAACTACCCCTTTCTCAAAGCTTCTTTCTGCCTCTTTTCTCACTGCAGTGTAGTGGTTACCTTGAGGTTATCTTGAGATGATTTCGGGGCTTTAGTGTCCCTGCGGCCCGGTCCTCGACCAGGCCTCCACCCCCAGGAAACTGCCCGTGATAGCTGACTAACACCCAGGTACCTATTTTACTGCTAGGTAACAGGGGCATAGGGCGAAAAACTCTGCCCATTGTTTCTCGCCGGCGCCCAGGATCGAACCCAGGACCACAAGTCCAGTGTGCTGTCCGCTCGGCCCCCTTGGTTTCTTGCTTCTTTGTATTACTGGTATGTTAAAGAGTTTGGCCTCTTCCTATACTAAAACCATTTTTTGTTTTGTCTCTATTTGCTGGCCTTAATGCAATTTCTCTTCAATGAATCTTGCTTTCTAGTTTTGCATTTGTTTTGGTATAGAATTTCCTTTGTGCCTTCATATACAGTACCTAAAAAAAATTTGACATGCATTTCATTTACTTCCTTGTTTAAGAATGTCTTTCCAATAAAATTCTCTAAAGAACTTGCTAAAACGCTGCTGTAAATTATGTTACATACAAAAATTAACCTACATTAGCATTAGTGCTAAGTTTCAAAAATTACTTCCTTAAGAATTTTATTTGTTTTACAGTCTTCGTGGTATAGTGGTAAGACACTTGCCTGGCGTTCCGCGAGCGCTTTGTCATGGGTTCGTATCCTGGCCGGGGAGGATTGACTGGGCGCAAATCCTTAACTGTAGCCTCTGTTTAACTCAACAGTAAAATGTGTACTTGGTTGTAACAACGATTCTTCGCAGCGGGGAACGTATTCCAGGGACCTGCCTGAAACGCTACACGTACTAGTGGCTGTACAAGAATGTAACAACTCTTGTATATATCTTTAAAAAAAAAATTGCACTCTCATGTGGAACTCTTGAAACACAAGTAGTGTGCAGGCAGCTGATCAGACACCACCTACCCCATCACCCAAATCATTCATTACTCTGCCCATGCATATTTTATTTCTGGATTTGCAAATTAACTGATGGAAACATTTGAGTTATTTTTATTTTATAACTATATAAACAGATCACATGAACATACAGGGTATTTCCATTTTTGATTTACATTAAATTATAAATGAAGAACACAAATATTCATAAACGTTCGGATATTCAGTGCCGTTACACAATCTGTTATTAATACACTAATACACCTGTTATTACATTTATATTCTAGAAGTAAATTATCAAAAGAAGGCACCAAACCAGGATTACACTCTAGAAAAGGTCTCCAAACCACCACAAGATTTTACCCTGCCTGCAGCAACTATATTTATAGTGTTCGGTATATTAAAAAATACAATTAATTATTTCAGTTCATTTTCTGTCAACCACGAGGTTGGTCAGTTGACATGTTCAATTAAAAATATATGACTTTTTGTTTTTCACTGTGTCCAAATCTGCCTTGAAAAATTATTATATTTTTTAGATTAGTATAATTTTGTTCTGGGGTTATCTCTGATGTTTTCTTATGAACTTGCACATAAAGGGGCCTGACAGCTGAGTGGATAGCGCTTCGGATTCATAGTCCTGAGGTTCCGGGTTTGATCCCGGGTGGAGGCAGAAACAAACGGACAGTTTCTTTCACCCTGATGCCTCTGTTCACATAGCAGTAAATAGGTACCTGGGAGTTAGACAGCTGCTACGGGCTGCTTCCTAGTGGTCTGTAACAAAAAGGAGGCCTGGTCGAGGACTGGGCCGCGGGGATGCTAAGACCTAAAATCATCTCAAGATAAAGGTGCAATTTATTTGTATTAGACCTTTATTGATGATTACAAGTTTATTTTGAATTTCATTAATTTATTATACTGAATTTATTGAGGTGCATTTATTTTCTTTACTGCAATAAACAAAACTGAGCAAATTCTAATTTCAAGTAAATATTGGTAAAATCTCAGTAAATAAAATTGAAACAAAAAATTAATAGCCTGATTTTCTCGGCTGCAGAAAGGAATCGTAAATGATTTTTTTGTCGGAGCATTTGCTAAGGTTTGACATCGTTACTCATTACATAACAATCCCCAGTGTAAGCGCAGCATCATTTCCAATGTTAAATGTACAACCATTCATGAATAGTCTAATTTGATTTGATATTACATTGTAGGGCTAAATACAATATGTACTCTTATTTTTTTGTCAGCAGTGTGTACATATCAATTTATTCCACACACTGAGTAAACCGAGGTGAAAGAGAGAAAAACCATTTAACTTGAACATCAGAGCCCAACCCTACGACAAGACACAAAACTATTTACTGTATCAACATGTCCATAGACACCATTATCCCCCCACTTGGCTCTTGGCCCATCTGGTGTCATCTCTTGACCCATCTTGGCCCATTCCCCCACTTGGCTCTTGGCCCATCTGGTGTCATCTCTTGACCCATCTTGGCCCATTCCCCCACTTGGCTCTTTACGGATTAAAGTGGGAAAAATCTATTATTTTTGTTTAAACCTCTAATACCTGCACGGAGGGTAAATGGAAACGGGCAAAGCACGTGAGTTAAATAAAAAACAAAGTATAGAGACAGATATAGCAGATGGAATGGAACTATTGGAGGTCATGTATACAAATGCTGTTAAATGTAAAATTGTAAGGACCTTTAACCACTGTACTGTGCAGAGCGCCCTAAGGCATTCTGCAGTGCAGTGGTTAAAGGCCCTAAGGCGCTCTGAGAGTTGTGCTATTTTTTAATTAGCCTATATTTTAATGTTTTCATCGCTCTTTGTGTTTTGAAATGAAAATGGTTGAGTTTGGAAACATCTTGACATTAACTTTACCTGAACATTTATAAAAATAACAAAAATATGTCAGTGACAATTGCATTATGAAGTCTTTGCAGAAACCAGGTGCGCAGTATGGTGATTAAACACTTCAATTGTGCAAGTAAGTAATTATCAAAAGAAGGCACCAAACCGGGAATTCAATTGTGCAAGCTACATACTATGCTATTGTCACAAATAATAAGCAGCACAGAAAAGAGAATAATAATAATAATTCTGGCTACAAGAGTTTGCTGCCCAAAGTATCAAGATGTCAGAAAATGGCAGCCAATGACAACCCATGACAACTCACTTCATTATACTCGCACTTCAGACACCCAGCGGTCTCTTACATTTTCTCAACTACTGCACTGTCCTTACAAAGGACAATATTTTCCCAATCTTCATCTTCCTTAATTCACGTTATTTACCTTTTGCTCTTATCTGTTCATTGCTTTCCAATTCTTTACCTATCATTGCTAAGGCAATTTTACCTATCATTGCTAAGGCAATTTCAATTTGTTGTTTACCACATTTTTGCTTCTCTGTACAGTTAATGACTGCTTCAAACATGAGTCAAACAAGCATGTTGAATTCCTCCATTTGTTTCCAGTGTTTCTTCAAATGCCCTAACACCTGAAGTCAGTTAAGATGTCTAGAAAATATTCTACACATGGCCCACACTCACAATAAAGGATAGATTCCAGATGGAACACAGCATCAAAGATAGACAAATAACAAATTATTTATGTATCTTGGCCAAATCTAATCCAATAAACTTTTTACCTTTACTAACTAAAATATTAACACACTTAACATTGAAGACCAATCCACACAATAGAAAATAAAGAGACGACGATGTTTCAGTCCGTCCTGGACCATTCTCAAGTCGACTGTGACTCATCGACATGAGAATGGTCCAGGACAGACTGAAACGTTGTCGTCCCTTCATTTCCTAGTGTGTGGACTGGTCAACATACTTCAGCCACGTTATTGTGACTCATCGCCTGCAATTAACATTGAAGATAATATAAAATTTCCAGATAAAGTGAATGATCAGTATGCCTTAACCTTCAACTGCACTCGGCAACCAGGTCTAGCTTTAGATTTAAAACTTCCATCGGTACATGGGGCTCTCATCCACTTCCTCACGTTTCCAGTAAACAAATGCCATAAAAAAAAAAAATTGTGGGCATCCCTCCTGGGTGAGTGTGCCAGTATTGTGAGGGTGACCACTAGTAAGACATGCCGCAGCAGTCACAGCATCACTGTAAAACTTATGCTCACAGTATCACTTAATAACAATGAAATAAAATACGCAACTGCAATTATTTTGCGACAATAGTATCATAGAAGATTCTGCGATCAAGACCCTGCACAAGATTAAGATATCAGTGAACACAATGCTGGCTATGATGTTTACAGCAGGAACCACACATTCGCAGTACACAGCCATGGTTTCATGAATCTATGCATTATCCAATGGGACCTCAATGTTCCTTTAGAAAATCAAGTTGAGGAAAATGATTTGTATTCATGATTTAATGACAGGTATCTGATGATAAAAACACTGTTGTAGCTAGACATGGCATTGTGCGTAATGTACTGGAGGCATTTTGATGCATCAGCTGATATCATCTGCTTGTAGCATGTGGCTCTATGCTGTGTGCAGATTTCATTACCACACACCCATAAAGTGTCTTCTCGTTAGTTAGTTAGTTACGACCGGGAGCCGGTCGGCCGAGCGGACAGCACGCCGGACTTGTGATCCTGTGGTCCCGGGTTCGATCCCGGGCGCCGGCGAGAAACAATGGGCAAAGTTTCTTTCACCCTATGCTCCTGTTACCTAGCAGTAAAATAAGTACCTGGGTGTTAGTCAGCTGTCACGGGCTGCTTCCTGGGGGTGGAGGCCTGGTCGAGGACCGGGCTGCGGGGACACTAAAGCCCCGAAATCATCTCAAGATAACCTCAAGATATGGTGCATAAAAATGTAGATAGGTATATATCGTGAGAGTATATAGTGTAATAACAGAACAAACTATGTTTTATTGTTCAAAGAATGTACAGTAATAACTAATCGCCCACGCTACATGCGGCTTTCTTCTTTCTTCTACATGTGATTTTTTATTATAGAAATTTAAGGATATTGGGTTTAGCTTATCAATCCCTATAATTACCAAGAGTTGACATCTTTCTGGCTATTATTACCTGATAAAATTATAACCTTGTTGTTATACATAAAACCATTAATCAAAAGAACTCTCTTTGGAGCATGTGGCACCGTTGTACCCAAAAATACTTATTGTTGAAAATAAATTTGAGGTCATTTTTGATACTTTGTTCATTCATCTATAAATATTTTATATTTTCCATGATTCCTATAAAAAAGAAAAAGGTGCAATTAAGGTGCAACTCTCCATCAAGTAAGTAATTATCAAAAGAAGGCACCAAACCAGGAAGGCTATGTAGCACTATCAAATGTGCGGAATAATCAGAGGGCGCTAAATATCACCAAGGATACCAATACGAGAACAAAAACGCATAAGGCGAACGATATCAAAAGTATCCGAGTCACCAAGAATTCTATTGAGGGACACGTGACCGCGAGGGACGGTCGGAAAGCAAGACACACGCTCGTCATGGAAGTCAACTCTCCATCAAGACCATAATCAGAATTAAAGAACATTTTAATTCTCGATACATAATTGTATACAGATTTTGCTGTACAGTATATTTTTTCTTAAAATTCTCCAGATTGTTAACTCTTATTTGCAAGTGAGAAATTTATACTGTACTAGAATGGCCAACAAATACAAGCAAATAAATTGCAATACTGTATCTATATTCCTATCATTCTAACTAAATCTCTAAAAATACAGTATTGTACTGTATTTATAATAATTTTTCCTCTACAGCATTCATGGGTGTGTGGCCATCACAGGCAATGTTTATGTATTCCATGGCCTTCTTGTGGTAGAAAGGTTACAATTTTAATGGTGCATCTATTTGAAATGAAAAGAGGCAAAAAATATCTTAGTGTCCATTATGAGATGGAAACAATTCAACTCCAGCCAAAGCATAATACTGTAAGATTTGCAGAACTGAAATAATAACCATACTGTACTCAATTCCTAGACATTTAAAACTAAATACCTGTCACATTAATGATAACTCACTGTATACATTTGAATTGAAATTGTGCAATTCTCACAAATCAGAAACCTACTGGCAAACTTTTTAGATATCAGAGCATTTTTTTATATAAATTACATGCTTTCCAAATAAATTATGAATTTGTAGGGTAAACTAAAATGCTGTCTAAGTTCAATAATCCAAACATTCAAATTTCTTACCAGGAATATCCAAAAAATTAACAAATTTATATTTTTTTCCGATCACAACCTGGCTATTGCCACTATTTACTCTCACCTTTTCACTATTTACCTGCTTCATCTTAGCACTTTAACTGGTTATTGCAGCCATTTACCCGCTCATTCCACGGCATATCTGCTTACTTATGCCGTTTGCTAAAAAACGACGAACATAAATTTATTCGTATTACCAAGCTCTTACAAGTCCAAATTTTATTTATAGCAGAAACAATTAGTTGACGATAAACAAACGTTGTCAGTGATCGTAATTATGAATAATTCATTATGTTGGGGGACCGGGAGCCAGAGTGTATTCATACACGTTAGGCTTATTTTAAGCATCCCCCCCACCCCCAGGTCAAATTACTGACCCCCGCCCAGGATACAACCCCACAGCAAGCTGGCCGACTCCTGATTACCTACTTACTGCTAGGTGATCAGGTGCATTAGGTGAAAGGAAATGTGCCCAACCATTTCTGTCCCACCCAAACACGGAATTCTTGATTCTGAGTCGAGAATGAACCCGACTGGGACCCGGTACTATCCTACTGGGATAAATCACTGGTATGCAGATCAATGGACACACGAATTCAAATAAAGGAAACGAAGGGGCTGAAAAATACTAAAAAGTTCACTTTTGTAAACGGAGCAGTACATGGTTCGAACAAGTAAGGAGGCGGTGGACACCAAAACCACCAGTATATTTCAAAGCATCATATGACAAGAGTCCTGGGAAGACAGAACATCACAAGTGTAGCAGTCATCTTGTAACTACACTTATGTAATTATCAGCGACAGAGCTAAATGAATGCGTAATAATGATAGAATTACAAATTACCAAGTCAGTCCATGTCATGCTTTTAGGCTAGCAATTCCTTAGCCCTCCTCTATTCCCAATAAAACAAGGTAAAATGGGCTTACCCAGTCAAATGTATTCTAATTATATATATATATAGTAATAAAAACAATATTCAAATAATACATATTTCTATCTCACCTTTTTGAATCACTAAAGTGTCAATGTGTTAAGAGTTTACAACTAAAACTTGACTTAAGGTTATTGTGTGTACATTAACAGGAATAAAAGAAAATGACCAAAAAATAAAAACAAAATTAAACAGGATGTGTGTACAGCTCATCAAAATTAGGTATGCATGGTAGTCTATTAATTAATAGGCAAGAGAACTACTATCCTGAAGCAACAGCTACCATCACCAGTAACAGAGCTACCATCACCAGTAACAGAGCTATTGTTACAAGTAACAGAGCTACCATCACCAGTATCAGAGCTACCATCACCAGTAACAGAACTACCATCACCAGTAACAGAGCTACCATCACCAGTAACAGAACTACCATCACTAGTAACAGAGCTACCATCACCAGTAACAGATCTACCATCACCAGCAACAGAGCTATTGTTACAAGTAACAGAGCTACCATCACCAGTAACAGAGCTATTGTTACAAGTAACAGAGCTACCATCACCAGTAACAGAGCTATTGTTACAAGTAACAGAGCTACCATCACCAGTAACAGAGCTATTGTTACAAGTAACAGAGCTACCATCACCAGTAACAGAGCTATTGTTACAAGTAACAGAGCTACCATCACCAGTAACAAAGCTATTGTTACAAGTAACAGAGCTACCATCACCAGTAACAGAGCTACCATCATCAGTAACAGATCTACCATCACCAGTAACAGAGCTACCATCACCGGTAACAAAACTACCATCACCAGTAACAGAGCTACCATCACCAGTAACAGAGCTACCATCACCAGTAACAGAACTACCATCACCAGTAACAGAGCTACCATCACCAGTAACAGAACTACCATCACCAGTAACAGAACTACCATTACCAGTAACAGAGCTACCATCACCAGTAACAGAACTACCATCACCAGTAACAGAACTACCATCACCAGTAACAGAGCTACCATCACCAGTAACAGAACTACCATCACCAGTAACAGAGCTACCATCACCAGTAACAGAACTACCATCACCAGTAACAGAACTACCATCACCAGTAACAGAGCTACCATTATAAATAACAGAGCTACCATCACCAGTAACAGGGCTACCATCACCAGTAACAGAGCTACCATCACCAGTAACAGAGCTACCATTAAAAATAACAGAGCTACCATCACCAGTAACAGAGCTACCATCACCAGTAACAGAGCTACCATCACCAGTAACAGAGCTACCATCACCAGTAACAGAGCTACCATCACCAGTAACAGAGCTACCATTAAAAATAACAGAGCTACCATCACCAGTAACAGAGCTACCATTAAAAATAACAGAGCTACCATCACCAGTAACAGAGCTACCATCACCAGTAACAGAGCTACCATCACCAGTAACAGGGCTACCATCACCAGTAACAGAGCTACTATCGCCAGTAACAGGGGCTACTATCACCAGTAATAGGGGCTACTATCACCAGTAATAGGGGCTATCATCACCAGTAACAGGGGCTACCATCACCAGCAACAGGGGCTACTATCACCAGTAACAGAGCTACTATCACCAGTAATAGGGCTACCAGCAACAGCTACCATCACCAATAACAGAGCTACCATCATCAGTAACAGAGCTATCATCACCAACAACAGAGCTACCATTACAAGTAACTGCAGTAGACCATAGCGCAGCACATTTGGTGGTCCGCCATCTTGTTATTGGACAGTTATTAAATTTAGGAGGGGCCCACTGAAACTTGTTACTGGCAGTAGTGACAAACAGTCAGCCAGTGATAATAACCTGCTAGTAGCCATGAAATACGAGGTTTGGGCCAAATCTTTGGTGGCTGTTGTTGGGGCGCACGCCAGGACAGTAGCACCACAGCACAGGTAGTGGGTGACCCGCAGCCGACCGCCCCACCAGGGCAGCCAACCACCGGGAAAAGAAAAGACAAACATTTTTAGAATAATGTTGCATTACCTCGTGTTTTTTTTTGCCTTACAACACCTGACCAGGATCTTCACTCCTTACTTACCAAGTGCGTTTTACAGCCAACGATTAAATATCAACATTAAACGTACTTATCTAAATATGCATACTTACAAGTGTTACCCACCTCACATCTCATCATGGCACATAGCAACACTGACAATCTATTGGTATCATAATTACCTCTATTATTTAACAATGTTTAGTTAGTTATATTAATAACTAACAAACTTTAGCACCATAAATATACTGTACTTACTTGACCTTAGGATGAATCTTAATTGCAACAGTTTACTATAAATTACAAGATCTGATTTAAAAAAGTGCTCATGTTTAAAATGTTATAATGACAGTGTGAAAATCAAAGATTAGTGTATTACAAAACTTGATGCAAATGCATAATTAAGGTTCATCCATTCATTGCACACAATTATTAAATCTAATCAAATGATTTAAAATGTATTCATCTAAAACTACATAATATCTTACTAAATTCACCTTAAAATGCAACCAATCCTTGAAGCCACACTGGATTTAAAGCTTAACATTTCAATGATATGAACATAAAAGGAAAACGAAACATTCCAGAATAACCAGCAATACATAAGAAAATCCACAGTTACAACCAACATTGTAACCCCAAGTGACCTGTTGTTTGGCCAATATTCCACATGATGATAGAAATACGTGTAAGTCATTTACATATAAGGTATATTCCAAAAGGGTAAAGGCTGATCACTAAGACCGAGAAGAGCAAGTTACATATTTTTTGTCATCTGCAAAACCTATCTCAGGTTACAAAACTGGTCAATTTTGAGACTGGACAGAGATAACCTAATATATCTAATAATATTAAAGTGATACTGGAGTCTAGCCATTACATTTTTTAAGTCCAGTACACACAGTGACCGCCTTAAAATTCAAGAAAAAGCTTCGACTATAACAAAAACTACACCACTTTCTGACACTTGTGAGTTCTCAACCAAATACTGTAAACTTTTAGCTCATTATTTTAGGTATCCAGTGAGTAAGGTTTAGGATTGTACTCAATATTTAGTGGCTATTCAGTTACACATTGTATGTCTTTTGTAATTAAAACAAATAATCACTCAAGATTGAATAATAATAATAGTGAATATATATCGCCTCAAACTAAAAACATGTTGCAAGTGATTCTACATAGTTAAGAGGATAACAAATGTACCAAGTGAAAACTAAGAGATACTATACTCCACTTTAAGCAACAGTTATACAACACAAATTAAAAACTGTATTTAGAACAGCAAAAAACTGTTTGCATTTCATTAGCCACCACTACAAAATAAGACACAGCAGACAGAAATGAAATTATAAAATTATACAAAAAGCTTACTACAGTATATTGTAAGACAGCAATCTTAAGACTGTCAAATTAATGATATTAGTGCTCAGCTGAGGGATGAATAACCATATTATAAAGACAATTAACACATTATTAGTGTTAATTAATCTTGCAAAATGGTCCAAGAACTGTACAGAATCCCAATTATAACCATAATTCTACATAGCAACATGCAGCCTCTCAACACGAGGACTGTGCATGAAATACCATTATAGCTAATGATGTCACCTTCCTCCAATGCTGCCAAGAAACTTTTGTTTCAAAACAGAAATGGATCCAGGTATCTTTCTTTCATCACAAGATTATTACGGTAGAACTTCTTAACCATATGTAATACTAGTTCCTTAACAAAACTGTTAACAAAGTGCTGAACAAGTAAATAAGTGCTGGCTGAACCTTCTTAGACATCTTATATATTGTGCTAAAATATAATAAAAGTGAGGGAAGGAAAAATACCATAAAGCCAATGAGCATAAAAGTGTCAAAGAATTCTACCTGCTTGTTGACTAGCAGTCAAGTGACTCCAATGAGAAGCAAGAATGTGTACATCTTTCAAAAGGGATAATTCGAGGTTGTGCCATTGTATCACTGGCACCTGTGTTTCTGTTTTGGTGAATACATAACTTTATCTAGTATATCTCACACTGGGACAATCAATTTAGGGTGTCACTATACAACCAAATGTATTATACAATTTAAACACACCATTACCATAAAAATGTATATTTACTGTACATTGATTATTTACTTATTTCTGTTCGTGGCGCACACACACAATAATATAATATTTTAAAACTGAGTTTGTTTCATAGTCTCTGATGAGAGCCTGTCACCAGCTGGTGCATTTTCCCACCCATTGAAACCTGTATATGACTGGACAACTGTCATTTAATGAACATTACACTGAGTATTTAAATATTCAGTACCAGGTCACCTTGCACTGCTGCTTTACATCAAGGATTTAATGTTATCATCTGTTTGTGATCAGGGAAGCACTGTAAAATATAATACATATATAACTACCACTGTAGTATTCTAACAGATATAGTTAATTTAGAATAATTATTTTTAAGTGAAATTCACTGTGGAATCTACCCATGCCAGTACTGTATAGTGATTTGTATATGAATGAATTTTTATGGAATAAATACTGTATAGCATATGACTGACTCAAGTTTAAATCATTTACCGATGATTTTTATAAAAAGAGGATGGCTAAGGAATTAGAGTACACTGGTAAAACCTGTTTTGTTATATTTTTAGTTTGAAGAAACTAATCCTCACCAGGAAAAATCGTTTATACTACAATTGGTGATGGGACTAATCGAATCGTTATCCGCGAATCGATTTTATCACTATTCCGATTCTTAAAAGGATTCTTTAATATTTAATAACAAATATATTCACCAAAAAAGAAACAGAGATGCTAACTTGTACATTACAATTTAAGTCTTAGGGTTCATATATGAATAATTTTTCTTATTCACTTGTACTGTACAGTGCATGCATTATATAGGTTAAACATGGCTTTTTCAGTACAAGTTAAAAATGAATTTTGTTTTACATGAACTACTTGCACTGTAATTCTTTATAGTTAAATAAAATACAATTTTTATTGTATTGGAAACTGTATACCTGTATAAGATATGCTCTTGTGATGGGTAGGGAAGGCTTCCAGTGATTCTTATTGTGTACTTTGAAGATTAAGGATTACTTTTTCAATAAAAAGTATATAAATCCATGCTTTAATTGACCTAGTGGTGCAATATTAACTTTATTTCAAATAGATATCCACATGATAATGAGTTTCTCACTTCTCCGGTTTATGTCAGAAGATAAGCTGAATTTACCAATTGTTTTCTATTCTTAAATCAATTATATTAATAATACATTTTCCATGCTCATAATATAAATCATTAACTTTTCCAAACTAAAATACAACAATTTTAAGAAAAATAAGTACTGTATCCCAACTATATATTTTTTTAAAGAGCTGGAATCAATAATCACATCAGAAGAGACTTTTTTTTTGGTGAAATTAGCATCTGTATCCGAATTGTTCAAAATTTTAGTATCATCTCGTCACAATTTACAATATTTTACCATGGTGGTAAGCATAGCAAGAACATTATGATTAAATATATGTGAAATGTATATGAAAACTGTTTCAATGTCCAATAACATCAACTAAGGTCTGATTAAACCACTGCACTGCGTATAATGCCTGAAGGCGCTCGAACGGTGCATATAGTGACTAAAGGTGCTAAAGCAATCTTTCACATTTTAAACTATAAATTCCACAAATTCCACACTATTGAACTAGATATAATATTCGTGGCAACTACCGCCACACAGGGTCACTGGGGCTAAGTGTGTCTGAGCACCTAGTCACTCAGTGCTCATAATTGCTCAAACTCTCTGCTCCATCATGGATACAGTATGTCACATACAATACTTTTTTTCCAAATTTCCTGTGATCAGAGAACGCATTTCAACAACGCAAGAGATATATAAATATATATAAATATATATATATATATTATTATATATATATATATATATATATAATTTTTAAATAATTTTTTTCCCGCACACACAGTGTTGTCCTATTTTAATACGGCGCAGTGCAGTGGTTAGGAACATTTATGCTCAACAATTTTTTGCCGCTATTGCTCACAGGAAGAGTATCGGGAGCACAATACAGTATTAAACTAGCCGCTAAGTCTAAGTAATTACGCTAAGCCTCGAAATCATCTCAAGATAACTTCAAAAAGATAGCCACCAGTGATGGCCACAACCATCATGATATGCAGTATTCTGCCTAACCTGTCATGTCATACTCATCTGAATGGAA
>WNGS01109749.1:6253605-6273987 GCA_020271785.1 Procambarus virginalis
CTCTCGGTCAACCGAACACCTCTCAGTCAACCGAACACCTCTCGGTCAACCGAACACCTCTCGGTCAACCGAACACCTCTCGGTCAACCGAACAACTCTCGTTACACCGAACATCACATCCATTAAACCACAGAATGTTGTCGATAAGTCGGTCATCAATTTTCACCGACAAACCGCAAATTGTAGTCTATTAAAAAAATAGAGAAGGCAGACGAGGTGATGAGGAGAAATGTCTGCTGCTTGAAAAATATATTGATTTGGGGATGGAAATATTTGCAGTTACTTAGATTATATTAAACGTATACAAAAATGTAATACTCTGAATAAGAAGTATATTACATTTCAACAAGAACAATTGTCATAATTCCTCTCTCGCTAGTAACTGATCCTCAATGTTGAAAAGGAAAACAGAAAAAATAGTTTCAATCTTTTTTGTAACTTATTTCCGGCGGCCGCTGTGAGAATGACGACATTTCCGTGAGCACGACATTTTCAGCCGGAGGCGACGAAGGCTCGGGAGTCTCCGCCCTCGGGCCGAGGTATCGTACGCCAACACGGCTCTTAATGACCCCGGTAATCACCACCACAGACTCATTTCTCGATCACCGCGCCCCGAATCGTCACCACCAGCAGGTCCCTCCCCTTGCCCTAAGGCTCGCGTCACGGGCACAGGTTGGTGCAGCGAGGGCTGGTGAGGTGATATGAGGTGTGAGTGGTAGTAGTGAGGTCCCGGGAGGCCGCCCTGCCGCCGCCAAGTTCCCGCCTAAACAGACACTCCAGGATCAAGCGAGCTTCTCTCGTCTTCCTCTTCAATGGCGTTTTATTCCCCGGAATAAAACTCTGTAACAACACGCTAGAGACCGGGATAATATATATTTGCGTCACGGTAAACGTACCGACGGTGGGAATGCGTTGTGGATTTTGGAAGGGATTTATATCATGATCTCTTTCCCACCACATACTCCAGGGGCCATATGTGACCTGTGTGTGTTGGTCATATGTGGCTTGGTGTGGGTGTGAGGGCGGGGGACAGTGTATTTTCATGGGGCGGGCGCGGTTGGGCTAGATTAGGCTGGTTTGGCGAGACGTATTGCGTACGATGCTAATTGAATCCGGTGAAATGCCCTTTCAAACCTTCAGTTGTTACCCTCTTCTAGGCCTCTAAACCCCCTCACCTCACCATCACCTCACCATTCACCATCACCTCACCATACTCCATCACCTCTCCATTCACCTCACCATTCACCACACCCCCTCCTAAAAAAAAAAACAGGAATTATCTTTCACTTACAAATCTCTACCACACTGGTAATGACCGCATCATTCCCAAATTGCCAAAAGCCTTTCATGTAGTAAAAAGCCTGCGAGCAGTTTGCATTCATTTTCCTGCCTCATACGAGTAAATTACCCTTTTGATTCTCTTGTTACTTAGCTAAAAAGTCATCATCAACATTGAGAAATTTGGAGAAAACTTGTGTATTACGTCACATTGGCTTGCTGCTAAACGGATTAAGTCTATGACTATATATATATAACTGAAAACTCACACCCCAGAAGTGACTCGAACCCATACTGCCAGGAGCAACACAACTGGTATGTACAGGACGCCTTAATCCACTTGACCATCACGACCGGACAGTTGCGTTGCTCCTGGCAGTATGGGTTCGAGTCACTTCTGGGGTGTGAGTTTCAGTTGCATATAGTCCTGGGACCATTCAGGCCTGTTTATATATATATATATATAATATATATATATATATATATATATATATATATATATATATATATATACTCGGCCCTGCGGCGTCTATCTTTCATGTTTGTTGTTCCACTTCAGAAGCCTCGAACGAGGGACTGTTGCGGCCGTCAGGGCAAAACAACGGAAAGTGGGCCGCGGGTTCCCCTCACACAGGAAGTCCCATCTCGAGTGCCTTATGATTTAGAACGGTTTGTGGTCGCTGTACCTCGTAGGTTCTCATTTTATCGTTATCGCTACAGTAATTGGAGGTTCCCCCAGACAGACAAACTATCTCCAGTTGGCGCTGAATGTCTCGGGGGAATATATAGGGGAATATAGCCGCAGGAGACCTTGGGAAGTGAGGATAAGAAGCAAATTGCAGAGGCAACTGCAGAAGGCCTATTGGCCTATACGAGGCAGCTCCTCGTATGGATACTATGCCTGGAACATACCTGGGGAAGGTTTCTGGAGTTCTTCTACTCCTTGAGTGCGGTCTGAGGTCAAGCTCGATGTGTGATAACTTGGTTTAATAGGCTGTTGCTTCGAGTGGCTCGCAGGCTCACATATCTACTACAACCTGGTTGGTTATCTATGATGATTTCGGGGCTTAGCGTCCCCGCGGCCCGGTCCTCGACCAGACCTACTTTTTGTTACACACCCCCAGAAGCAGCCCATAGCAGCTGTCTAACTCCCAGGTACCTATTTACTGCTAGATGAACAGGAGCATAGGGTGAAAGAAATTCTGCCCATTGTTTCTCGCAGGGCGCCTGGGATCGAACCCAGGACCACAGGATCACAAGTCCAGCGTGCTGTCCGCTCGGCCGACCGGCTCCCTTGAACAGATTCTTGCAAAAAGTGCCGGACCTGACAGCTGAGTGGACAACGCTTCGGATTCGTAGTCCTGAGATTCCGGGTTCAATTCCCGGTGGAGGCGGAGACAAATGGGCAAAATGTTTCTATCACCTTGATGCCCCTGTTACCTAGCAGTAAAATAGGTACCTGGGTGTTAGTCAGCTGTCACGGGCTGCTTCCTGGGGGTGGAGGCCTGGTCGAGGACCGGGCCGCGGGGACACTAAAGCCCCGAAATCATCTCAAGATATCTCAAGATGTTGTTATTCTACTACGCTAATTTGGGACCTGGCCTGCTGGATCTTCCATGTATATATTAGTATACATGGTGTGATACATGGCCTGATACATGGTCTGGGTTGTGTATACCTGCGCTTGTCCAACCCGCCCTCGCAAATTCATATAGTCAATATTGACTTATTAGTTACGTGCATAGGTGACATACTAAACATAATAGTTTCCCTTGAAAATCTTCATAGAAAACACCGACCTTACCTAACCTACTTAGTATGTTAAGATAAGCATCTTATTGCTTCGTAATTACAATTATTACCTAACCTATACTATAATAGGTTAAGTAACAATTGTAATTAAGTCCACTACGTAAGTCCACTACGGGCTCACCATAGCCCGTGCTACTTTGAACTTTTGTTCTAAGTAGCTGAATCTATAACAACAGCTCCTGATAATTACCTTCCCACTGTTGCTCTCATTGCTAATGTCACCTGACTCTGCATGTTGTTGTTGTTGTTGCAGATTTAGCTACTCAGAACGAAGTGTCCATGTAGCACGGGCTATGGTGAGCCCGTAAAGGCTCTGCAATGATGCTGTTGTTATGTACCACGATACTCCCCTCCATCCCTCCACACTTACTGCTGTGGTTCTCTAAACTATTGGTCAGAAACAATCGACTTGAGAATGGTCCAAGACGGACCGAAACGTTGTCGTCCCTTCACCTTCTAGTGTGTGGTCTGGTCAACTGACTATTGGTCATTTGGTTGCAAATCGCTTTGGTTGATTTACTGTGAATGTGAATCTCTGTGTCTCAGGTATATCATTCGTCAATTGGGTCATGTTTTCCCATATTAATCTGTCACTGTTGCAAATCCAGTATATTTTTTGTCTGTTTGTGCATGATGTAGATAATTCACCACAAGCTCAGGTGAAATCTTGCGTTGCAGATGCAACACGTGACAATACGTCTTCCAAATACTTCAAAACACTTGCCATATACACACGTCCATTGGTGGTGAAGCAGCAACAGAGGGACCTAAACATTAGAGGTCGGCGAGGCGTGACAGCCTGATTGACAGTTCAACTCCTAATGTCCCCAGAGTGATGGTAGTGGGCGGTGGATGGTGGAGAGGGAAGATGCAGGGGGGATAGGAGAAAGGGAAGGCGGAGAGGAAGGAGGAGAGGATAGGTGAAGAACGAGGGTAGTGTAAAGCGCGCCTATGAGCAATCGTTTTATTTCTGTAAAGGTTCCTTGTAGACACATGTTATTCTGTCTCTTTTTCAAAGACAGTTTTTATGTCCCTTTTTACCCATCTCTTTTTCCAAAAGAGTGTTAGTAGCTTTGTCAAATTGTTGTCTACTTTTCAAAGATTTATTGTAAGACATATTTTTTGTCAAAATTTGCTCAGAGACGAACCTTTTTTTGATCTTTGCAAAGACTGGTCATAAGGACACCTTTTTTTTGCTTTGCAAAGATTGCATATAGGAACACCTTTCTGCGAGGACTTTTTGAAAAGATTTCTCATAGAGCCCAAAAAACGGTGTGGCTTTTTTGCAAAGATTGCTCATAGGTACACCTTTTTCGGTGGGTCTCTTTTTGCAAAGGAAAGGAATTGTGGAGGGAGAGGTGGATTGATGGTGGAGGGAGAGATGGAGAGTTAAAGTAGAGGGAGAGGTAGAGAGTTAAGGTAGATGGAGAGTGATAGTAGATGGAGAGTAAGTAAAAAGTGTCCTACAAGCTTCCACTAACATCTACTTACACTTACACTTACCACACTAGTGTAGGCGTGAAGACAATTTATAAAGGACGGAGAGACTGGTTAGAAAGGCGGGGTCCAAGAGCTAAGAGCTCGATGCCGCAGACACAAATAGTAAATAAAGCGCAACGAACAATAAAGCAACAATAAGGCTAAAGTTAAGGACGGACAAAACCTTGATAGTCTTAGTGAGGGGTGAGGGGTGAGGAGTGAGGGGTGAGGGGTGAGGAGTGAGGGGTGAGGGGTGAGGGGTGAGGGGTGAGGAGTGAGGGGTGAGGGGTGAGGGGTGAGGAGTGAGGGGGAGAAGAGGAAGGAGAGGAGGAGGAGGGGATGGTTGAGAGGATGATGGAACAGGAGAGGGGAGAGAATATAACGAGAAAGTGAGTAAAACAGAGAAAGAGATAGAGAGTAAGAATAGGGGGAATAGAAAATGGGTAGAAAGAAGAGAAGAGAGAATAAAGAGGAGGGGAGCTTAGAGGAAGAGCAGAGGACAGAATGGGGAAGGAAGAGATAATTAAAAGAAAGAAATAGGAGGGAGAAGAAGGAAGAGGAAGAGAAGGAGAACAAAACAACAATAAACAGTGAACACTCCCCATCACACAGCAAGGACGGAAGTTTGCAACACTGCTGATCAACTACAATTGAGCATATGTAGAAAGACACGCACACACACGCACACACACGCACACACACGCACGCACACGCACGCACGCACACGCACACAGGGCATGACGGACTACTTAACGAACTTAAACAAGCTGAAGAAAGTTGAACAACCCCACTAAGGGTTAAGGGAAGCAAGCCGACCATTAACCCAAGGTTCAACAAGCAGTGTCCGGAGGCAAAAGCACACTGAACAAATCTGGAGAACACATAGAAGAAGGAAATAACAAGGGAGACAAAGAAGCCAGAAATAAGAACACAGAGACTAGGAGAGAGACAGAGAAACACAACGAGAATGACATTACATAGAAGACTAAATCCCAAGCCAATAGTTCCATAGTGATATCAGGAGGACTATGTCTTTCTCTGAGTGCTGGATCAATCAGACTGTGGTGGGTATGTGGGTCTGCGGGCCGCTCCAAGCAACAGCCTGGTGGACCAAACTCTCACAAGTCAAGCCTGGCCTCGGGCCGGGCTTGGGGAGTAGAACAACTCCCAGAACCCCATCAACCAGGTATATGTGGGCCTGCGGGCCGCTCCAAGCAACAGCCTGGTGGACCTGTTGGATAAGAACACCTGCAAAGTTGCAAAGATAATAAAACACCTGCACCTCAAAGCACACTTACCCAATCAACCAATGTGTCTCATTTTCAACATGTCCCCCCCACCCAAACGTACATATTACACACTACTATGAAAAGCTGTGATACATAAATATTCACATTTTCTATACATCGGTTTGACAGGTTAGGTGGGATGTTTGGGTTCCTATGTTACTGGTTAGGTTAGCACATCGTGTTATGTACGTTGTGGCGTATCAAGAGTACTAGTCATTAGGAAATATTAGAGTTAATACTCACAAGTTAATCCCAGTGATCTCACCTCAGGGGATCAGGCAGTTGGGAGTATATGTCTGAAAGATAGATATAAAGTCTTTATTACTAAAGTACATAATAAAGTTTTATGTAATCAGGAATACTTTAGAGTAGTATTTGATTAATAGGGTTTATAAGTCTTTATTCTCTCCCTCTTTCAACCTTCTCTTTGATCTCTCTCTCTCTCTCTCTCTCTCTCTCTCTCTCTCTCTCTCTCTCTCTCTCTCTATCTTTCTCTCTCTCTCTCTCTCTCTCTGCCTCTAGCCTCTCTCTGCTCTTCACAATCTAGGGCACCAGGCTTTGTGGGAATGGTAGGCCTATTAGCAAGTAACAATAGGCCTGGTTGGGTGATTAGCAACTTTGGTCCGAGAGCCTTAGAGAGCAGAGTGTTATAGCGGGTTTGGAATTGCACACAGAAATCACAATAGCGTGATGCATCAAATGAACAAATCTACGAGGCCCGTAACGGGGATTCGAACCTACGTTTGTGTCTCGGAGAGGCTGCAGGATCCAGTAAGTTCAGTAGAACTTCGGTTTTAACTTTTGACCATGTCGTAGCTCAGTCGATTAAGGCAGTGTCTGGGATGCTCCCGGACGCAGGTTCGAATCCTCGTCACGGCCCTGTGGGTTTGTTCATTAGGTTTGGAATGATTCTCAAGTCGTTTTCAGTGTGAGTTGGACGGAGAGGAGTCTTAATGACCCAATTAACGACCATCCTCTCCCCCCCTCCAGCAGTAGTCGTGCGATAGTCAGAGCTTCTAAGTAGTTAACTAGTCACGTTAGTGCCAGTAGGCGCCGCTACGAACCTCACTATCTTCAGCCCAACCTGTAATTTCTCCCCATTTCTCGTGTTATTCCCCTCCAGCTGTCCGACCCCACTCCAGTTTCTCCACCCACAACGCCAGGGGAAAGTTCAGAGAGGGGGGGGGTCAATGGGGACAAAATAGTGCCAAGGCCCCACCGCGGGACACTAAGGGTGATTGTTGTGGTGTACTTCAGGTCAGGGCTGGACCATATGCCGGAAGACTGCGCTTCAGGGGCCATTTTTTATTATTATTATTTTCTACCACAGACGTGGCCGGACATTTACAATGCTAACCAGCATATATACATTTTCTACCACAGACGTAGCCAGACATTTACAATGCTAACCAGCATATATATACATTTTCTACCACAGACGTGGCCAGACATTTACAATGCTAACCAGCATATATACATTTTCTACCACAGACGTGGCCAGACATTTACAATGCTAACCAGCATATATATACATTTTCTACCACAGACGTAGCCAGACATTTACAATGCTAACCAGCATATATATACATTTTCTACCACAGACGTAGCCAGACATTTACAATGCTAACCAGCATATATATACATTTTCTAGCACAGACGTAGCCAGACATTTACAATGCTAACCAGCATATATATACATTTTCTACCACAGACGTAGCCAGACATTTACAATGCTAACCAGCATATATATACATTTTCTACCACAGACGTGGCCACACATTTACAATGCTAACCAGCAATATATACATTTTCTACCACAGACGTAGCCAGACATTTACAATGCTAACCAGCATATATACATTTTCTACCACAGACGTGGCCACACATTACAATGCTAACCAGCATATATACATTTTCTTCTGTCCTCCATGGACAGGGTGAGAGATCTGTTCAACATATAGTTCAGGGATTTATTGAACAATCAACCACAGAAGGTGATTGTAGGGCTTTTAAAATGCTAATCTAACCTACAGACATAAATACATAGATACACAGAGTTACATCTGCCCTACATAAAGTGTCCATGTGTCTTTTTACATGTCATTAATGTGCATTTACAAAGGTGAAATGTAATTCTGATCAGCTTCCACATATACTTTATAAACATATACATAAGCACACACACACACACACACACACACCACACACACACACACACACACACACACATATATATATATATATATAATATATAATATATATATATATTACAACAGTTTTTAATGAGGTGAACAAAACTTTCAACAAAGGACAGAACACGAAACAATGGATATTAATTGGGTAAATTGAAGGTATGATGGAAGTAACTGCGGAAGGGCCTATTGGCCCATATTTCTTGATGCTTCTATATTGGAGCGGGGTCTTGAAGTGGGTAGAATATAGTTGTGCTTAATTGACTGTTGATTGCTGGTGTTGACTTTTTGATGTGTAGTGCTCGCTGATGTCGAGTCGCCTGCTACCGCTGTATCTATCGATGATTTCTGTGTTGTTTGTTAAGACTTCTCTGGTGATGGCCTGTGTACTCACCTATTTGTACTTACCTAGTTGTGCTTGCGGGGGTTGAGCTCTGGCTCTTTGGTCCCGCCTCTCCAACGTCAATCAACTGGTGTACAGGTTCCTGAGCCTATTGGGCTCTATCATATCTACATTTGAAACTGTGTATGGAGTCAGCCTCCACCACATCACTGCCTAATGCATTCCTCCTGTTAACTACTCTGACACTGAAAAAATTCTTTCTAACTTCTCTGTGGCTCATGTGGGTACTCAGTTTCCACCTGTGTGTGTGTGTGTGTGTGTGTGTGTGTGTGTGTGTGTGTGTGTGTGTGTGTGTGTGTGTGTGTGTGTGTGTACTCACCTATTTGTGCTTGCGGGGGTTGAGCTTTGGCTTCTTGGTCCCGGTCTTTGGATGGTATCTTTGTGTTGGTGTGTGCGTGTGTGTGTGTGTGGGTGTGTGTGTGTGTGTGTGTGTGTGTGTGTGTGTGTGTGTGTGTGGGTTGTGTGTGTGCTAGAGACAGGGAGCCTCCAACCACAACCTAGGTGATCCAGGGTGGCACGCTACGACACGGAAAATCATAAATTGCTGACACACGCTTAATGTGATGGAGAGCCATACTCCCAGTGGGAGGGAGGGAGGGAGGGAGGCCCCTAGTAGTGAGGGAGAGAGGGAGGGAGGGATGTATGAAGGTAAAAGAGAAGAGAGAGAGAGAGAATAAGAGAGAGGAACACAAGAGATAAGAAGAGGAAGTAAGATGCTGCAACAGATTGAGATAATGGATAAAACCTGGAGCCAGAGAGAAAAGGAATAAAGATGGAAGTAGTGAATAAGAACAAGCACAGAAGGGGAAAGAACAGAAAAAGAGAGAGAACAATCAAAGACGAAAGATGTTCTTCAGTACTACCCATCACACAAATCTGTGTAATTACCTAAGTGTAATTACTAAGTATAGTTACAGGATGAGAGCGACGCTCGTGGTGTCCCGTCTTCCAGCACTCTTTGTCACGTAAACGTTTGAAACTAGGTGATCCAGTGTATCTATGTATTTATGTCTGTAGGTTAGATTAGCATGTTAANCCCCTGTTCATGAAAAGCAGTTTACAAACCACTTACAACTGATGACGTCCGAACACTTCCGAACAAGGGCTTCGCTCGCGTCCCATGTTCGAACCTCAATAAATAAATAAATAAAAAAATGTTTATTTAGGTAAGGTACATACATACAAGAGATTTTACAAAGATTGATGGATTTATAGATAGAGAATTCTCAGAGAAGAAATATAGAGAATAAGATAGAGAATAAGATAGAGAATAAGATAGAGAATAAGATAGAGAATAAGATAGAGAATAAGATAGAGATAGATAAATAGATTCTATAACTGCTTCACCCACGTACTACAAATACATATAATCGCCAACAGAACTTAAACACCTAACTTTAGATACAACTTTGAAATACATTAATACTAATTTAGAAATGAGAACAAGTCAATTAATTCAAAATACCCTCATATTGACCAATACATCTTGGGGAGGGGATTATGATCTCAGCTCCTGGGTCCCGTCTCACATTATCCAGTGGCGACTGTGATATCCTCCACTTAAGCGGTTGCAATATGAATGATTCTCAAACTCAAGCAACAGGTATACTGATGAAAACAACGTCTGGGATGCTCTTGGATGTAAGTTCGAATCCCGTTACGGGCCTTGTGGATTTGTTCATTTGATACATCACGCTATTGTGATTTCTGTCTGTAAAGTTTACTGATGTTCAACTAGCTCATTACACTGTTCACAGAGCGTGTGTCGTCATGCTCTGGTTCCGCCACTGTGGCAAACAAGATATAATTTCTCACTTTGTCGGTGTCTTGGCGTATCTTACATGACGTGGTCATATCTCCTCTGATGACTAGTCCAGGTCTTCAAACTTGGGCATTCGTCGGTGTCGATTTCCGGTCAAAACTGCATTACTGGTCATCATAATGGTAGTGGTGGTGGTAGATATCTTCCTAGATATCCTACTAGATATCTTACAGATATCTTACTAGATATCTTACTAGATAACTTTCTAGCCATCTTCGTAGCTATCTTCCTAGCTACCTTCCTAGTTATCTTCCTAGCTACCGTCTAGCTATCTTCCTAGATATCTTACTGGATATCTTGCTGGATATCTTGCTGGATATCTTGCTAGATATCTTGCTGGATATCTTCCTGGATATCTTAGATATCTTGCTGGATATCTTGCTGGATATCTTCTTAGATATCTTGCTGATATCTTCTTAGATATCTTGCTGGATATCTTCTTAGATATCTTGCTGGATATCTTCTTAGATATCTTGCTGGATATCTTCTTAGATATCTTGCTGGATATCTTCTAGATATCTTGCTGGATATCTTCTTAGATATCTTGCTGGATATCTAAGCTTGCTAGTAAGGCTCATCACGGCGTGTGTGTCAACGGTCATGAAATATGGAAGACATCGAGAGAGTTCTGGAAGCCCAGAGAAACGGTTAGAATTTCAAACACTGTCTCTTAACCTAGTCACATCAGCTGTGTTTTACAGTGCTATTTATCAACACCAGAGGCAGAGCACACACGCACGCACGCACGCACGCCACACACACAACACACACACACACACACACACACACACACACACACACACACACACACACACACCACAATCGGGACACCACGAGCGTAGCTCTCATCCTGTAAATACACTTAGGTAATTACACACACACACACGGTTCAAAGGTTTGCCACCAGACTAGTACCCGAGCTGAGAGGTATGAGCTACGAGGAGAGACTACGGGAATTAAACCTCACTTCGCTGGAAGACAGAAGAGTTAGGGGGGACATGATCACCACATTCAAGATTCTCAAGGGAATTGATAGGGTAGATAAAGACAGGCTATTTAACACAAGGGGCACACGCACTAGGGGACACAGGTGGAAACTGAGTGCCCAAATGAGCCACAGAGATATTAGAAAGAACTTTTTTAGTGTCAGAGTGGTTGACAAATGGAATGCATTAGGAAGTAATGTGGTGGAGGCTGACTCCATACACAGTTTCAAATGACAGCAGCCCGTCCTCCAAAGGCTCTCCACCGTCAAGAAACTCTCCTACTAAAGTGCCCTTATCCTAACCTGCCAGAGGACCCAAAACAGAAAACGGGACAGTATGTCAATTTCGCCAGCCGCTTCCATTGTCTAGTATCTTATCTTGAGGTTATCTTGAGATGATTTCGGGGCTTTAGTGTCCCGCGGCCCGGTCCTCGACCAGGCCTCCACCCCCAGGAAGCAGCCCGTGACAGCTGACTAACTCCCAGGTACCTATTTTACTGCTAGGTAACAGGGGCATCAGGGTGAAAGAAACTCTGCCCATTGTTTCTCTCCGGCGCCTGGGATCGAACCCAGGACCACAGGATCACAAGTCCAGCGTGCTGTCCGCTCGGCCGACCGGCTCCCTCCCTAGTGCGACGAATTTTGGCCTTAGGTACACTATACGTCAAAATACAACGTTCTAGTATGAAGACAAGTTGATAATTGATCCTAATAGGCTCAGGAACCTGTGCACAGAGTGCTTGACAATTGAGAGGCGGGGCCAAAGAGCCGAAGCTCCACCCCGCAAGCACTACTAGGTGAGAACAACTAGGGTGAGTACACACGCACATTAAGGGAAAAAAAATCACATTCATAACTCCGACAAAAGAGTTTGCAATTCCCGTGGGAAGGTAATCTCGCGAACTACCCCATTGTTACCTAAAAACAGCCTGATGTAAGTCATATTGTGACTGGTGATTACAGTTGATCATTTCGTGTCACTGAACTGATGTGCAAACTTGCTAAGTCCTGCTATATTGTTATTTTGTGCTATCACATTGCAGCCGCTGAGATTGTTTGGGTGTAAACCCAAGAGGCAGATGTTTACACAAGATGCTGTGTACCAGTGTAAACTAAACATGATGTAGACACAAACAAACATATACACAGTTTTAAAAGTAAATATGAAGGTACTTGAACGCCGGGAAACAGAAATGTCTCAGGTATAATATTAGTGGCTGCGGCTTTATGGTAAATCTCGCATTTCATATGTGTGTATCAGGAGACAACCGCATTGTTGTTGTAAGCAGCCGCCCCCCCCACACACACACACACACACTGCCTGACTCCATACACAGCTTCAATGTAGATATGATAGAGCCCAATAGGCTCAGGAACCTGTACACCAGTTGATTGACAGTTGAGAGGCGGGACCAAAGAGCCAGAGCTCAACCCCTGCAAGCACAACTAGGTAAATACACACACACACACACACACACACACACACACACACACACACACACACACACACACACACACACACACACACACACACTAAACAAAGGAAGTGAGCTCCACACACGCATGTTCACAAATACAGATGTGAGTACAAACAAAGCAAAGGAATTCACGACACGGACAAATGAGTAGGATATGTATGTAATTATACTCACAGATATAGTGTGCTCTCAGGACTGTCATTTGGTATGAAAAAACAAGTGAAGGTTCAAAGAGACCGTAGTTCAAGGCTGTGAAGAATTCAGCGACAAAGAAACAAGAAAAATAACAATGCGATGATCCAAGATAACACTGACACTTCAACATAAAACTGAAGGAAATGGAAAAAAAAGTATATTGTAACATGCGAAACAGTTCCTATTTGTACCACCCAAATTCTATTCATATATGCGGAAAATCCACAGAAAAATGGGAAAGGAAGATGAACTTTTCGGCCGATTAAAGTCGAAGTTCATATATATTTGACTATTTCCTTGAAACACTCCATTGATGTTGACCAGACCACACACTAGAAGGTGAAGAGGCGACGACGTTTCGGTCCGTCCTGGACCATTCTCAAGTCGATTGAGAATGGTCCAGGACGGACCGAAACGTCGTCGTCCCTTCACCTTCTAGTGTGTGGTCTGGTCAACATACTTTAGCCACGTTATTGTGGCTCATCACCTACTCCATTGATCTTCGGTTTATTATTACTTCTATAATTTCTAACATAGGTCAACGACTCTTATTTGAAAAGCCCAGAACTTTTCTGAATCTAAATTAAACAATTTTATACCCATTGTTTCGAGTCGTCTACAGCGCTCCACGAGACTCAGACAGCTGTATGATGGACAGTAACAAGGGAGCTGTAGCTGTCATCTTGAGACGTTATCTTGAGATGATTTCGGGGCTTAGCGTCCCCGCGGCCCGGTCCTCGACCAGGCCTCCTTTTTGTTACACATCCCCCAGGAAGCAGCCCGTAGCAGCTGTCTAACTCCCAGGTACCTATTTACTGCTAGATGATCAGGAGCATTAGGGTGAAAGAACCCATTTGCCCATTTTGTCTCCGCCTCCACCGGGGATCGAACCCGGAACCTCAGGACTACGAATCCGAAGCGCTGTCCACTCAGCTGCCATCAAAGCAGTTACCTCATCTACAAAACAGCAATGGTTGCGATGCCTTTGCGGTTCTCATGCCTCCTCTTATCCATAGATACACAGAGTATATCACAGGAGCACACAAACATGGAGAGCAAAACTAATGGAAGCAGCGATAAGAAACTTTCTTAGCTAACCTGACAATGGTTTGAGGAAAAAGCCAGACTTCACCTGGTAATCACTCTGAATAAGTCAGGTGTATATAAACTTAACTTCCCACCCACCATGAGAATGATCAGTGATGTGTACGGGGGTTAGAGTCTTCTGATGGAAGCAAGAATAAGCTGAGAATCTGGGGCCAGATTCACGAAGCAGTTACGCAAGCATTTACGAACCTGTAAATCTTTTCTCAATCTTTGGCGGCTTTGTTTACAATTATTAAACAGTTAATGAGCTCCGAAGCACCAGGAGGCTGTTTATAACAATAACAACAGTTGATTGGCAAGTTTTCATGCTTGTAAACTGTTTAATAAATGTAACCAAAGCCGTCAAAGATTGAGGAAAGATGTACACGTTCGTAAATGTTTTCGTGAATCTGGCCCCAGGAGGTTAAAGATTGACTTAACAAAAGGGGAAAAAATGAGTAAGATCAATTTTATAAAAAAGTTACCATGAGGCATTAAACGCAGTTGGAAAACCCTCCAAAATAAGATAGACTTACATTGTAAGAAATATTGAGAAGTCAACACATTTAATCCTTCGCAAAAACAAAGACTAATTTAACCCGTGGTTTAACTAAGGGTACAAGGAAGATAAACTGATAAGAGGATAAACATTCAAAAATAAACTATTGGCACTCTAAAAATGTCAGAGAGCAGAGAGAAGTCCCAGAGGACCAGAGCAGAGAAAGCAGAGATTTTGAACGCGTTCGTGAATCACAGTATAGGTGATGAAGCTGAGCATAGGGAAGACCTCATTTACAGAAAATGACAGGGAAGTATGTGACAAACTTCGCCGGAGATTCCAGTAGGTCTTTATAATAGCGCAAGAGAAGAACTGCCTGAACCGAAAGAGATGGCGTCGAACCAAGTAGTACGAAAATCAGAAACCTTATTTACAACAATTTACACAAATCATTACAATCCTGGCTGGATTAAGCAGGTGTACACCAGTCTACATCAACATTACATTTCTTGGGGATAAAATGAGCCATAGTTTCCAATTTAAAATGTGACAGATATTTCCACAATTTCACAAAATTTGTACTTTGAGAAGACAATTTGAAGGAGAATTAATATAAACTAATCATACTATATGAAGTTGCTCATCCTGAGCATTCCACAACAGACTCAGGGAATATACTGACTCACAATCACCCCAGATTCACGCTATATAGACCTGATATCAACTGAACTCAAAACGCCTGCCAGATATCCATCTTTGTGTCACAATAGTTCCTTTATAACTCCAAATATCCAGGTATGGATATCCTTGCTTCTTTACTGATTAGCTGTTTTGTTTTACCTTATAGACCTCCTATATCGTTATATGTATCGCTAATTCTTAAGTTCAGTTTCCGAACAATTAAAATTATATTTCTGATAAGTGAGCGCCTGAGAGAGTTGATTAGAGTTTGCTGGATGGGCTGACTCCACACCCTTGCTGACTCCACACCCTCGCTGACTCCACACCCTCGCTGACTCCACACCCTCGCTGACTCCACACCCTCGCTGACTCCACACCCTTGCTGACTCCACACCCTTGCTGACTCCACACCCTCGCTGACTCCACACCCTCGCTGACTCCACACCCTCGCTGACTCCACACCCTCGCTGACTCCACACCCTCGCTGACTCCACACCCTCGCTGACTCCACACCCTTGCTGACTCCACACCCTTGCTGACTCCACACCCTTGCTGACTCCACACCTTCGCTGACTCCACACCCTCGCTGACTCCACACCCTCGCTGACTCCACACCCTTGCTGACTCCACACCCTTGCTGACTCCACACCCTTGCTGACTCCACACCTTCGCTGACTCCACACCCTCGCTGACTCCACACCCTTGCTGACTCCACACCCTTGCTGACTCCACACCCTCGCTGACTCCACACCCTCGCTGACTCCACACCCTCGCTGACTCCACACCCTCGCTGACTCCACACCCTCGCTGACTCCACACCCTTGCTGACTCCACACCCTTGCTGACTCCACACCCTCGCTGACTCCACACCCTTGCTGACTCCACACCCTCGCTGACTCCACACCCTTGCTGACTCCACACCCTCGCTGACTCCACACCCTTGCTGACTCCACACCCTTGCTGACTCCACACCCTTGCTGACTCCACACCCTTGCTGACTCCACACCCTTGCTGACTCCACACCCTCCCTGACTCCACACCCTCGCTGACTCCACACCCTCGCTGACTCCACACCCTCCCTGACTCCACACCCTCGCTGACTCCACACCCTCGCTGACTCCACACCCTCGCTGACTCCACACCCTCGCTGACTCCACACCCTCGCTGACTCCACACCCTCGCTGACTCCACACCCTCGCTGACTCCACACCCTTGCTGACTCCACACCCTCGCTGACTCCACACCCTTGCTGACTCCACACCCTTGCTGACTCCACACCCTCGCTGACTCCACACCCTCGCTGACTCCACACCCTCGCTGACTCCACACCCTCGCTGACTCCACACCCTCGCTGACTCCACACCCTTGCTGACTCCACACCCTTGCTGACTCCACACCCTTGCTGACTCCACACCCTTGCTGACTCCACACCCTCGCTGACTCCACACCCTTGCTGACTCCACACCCTCGCTGACTCCACACCCTCGCTGACTCCACACCCTCGCTGACTCCACACCCTCGCTGACTCCACACCCTCGCTGACTCCACACCCTCGCTGACTCCACACCCTCGCTGACTCCACACCCTCTCTCTCCAACACAGTCACCACACACATCCTTGGAGTCAACTAACCGCGTGACAAGCACAACAAACACACACACGCAAAACAAAAAAAGCATGACACCATCGCTATATAAAAGCATGCAAACAAGCACACCAACAACAGCCCGTCCCACGCACAACAAAAAGCGCTTTTTCAGGAAAAACTACAGAAATAACTACTCTGAAGCCTCGTTACAGGAGGCGCAGGACAGGGATTAACTGCGCAGGACGGGGATTTACTGCGCAGGACGGGGATTTACTGCGCAGGACGGGGATTTACTGCGCAGGACGGGGATTTACTGCGCAGGTCCAAGGGGCTGCGGCTGCGTGAGCGAGCTGGGGTATAATAAAACTATTTTTGCTATTTCCAGGAACTGTTTTAGAGTGTGGCTTATATCCTGGTGGCCCTTCGTCATGTTCAGCATGACCTAATGTTCGTCCGCCGGTGTTTGTGTCGTCTGGTCGTTGAGAGAGAGAGAGAGAAGCGTTAAGGAGTATCGTTTGAGGTGGGGAGGGACGTGGTTTTATCGTCTTGAAGATGGCTAGGTCTTGGAAACAGTCAGCTGTTAGTGTTTACATCAGTCAGCTGTTAGTGTTTACATCAGTCAGCTGTTAATGTTTACATCAGTCAGCTGTTAATGTTTACATCAGTCAGCTGTTAGTGTTTACATCAGTCAGCTGTTAGTGTTTACATCAGTCAGCTGTTAATGTTTACATCAGTCAGCTGTTAGTGTTTACATCAGTCAGCTGTTAATGTTTACATCAGTCAGCTGTTAGTGTTTACATCAGTCAGCTGTTAGTGTTTACATCAGTCAGCTGTTAATGTTTACATCAGTCAGCTGTTAGTGTTTACATCAGTCAGCTGTTAGTGTTTGCATCAGTCAGCTGTCACCATTAACCCATACACCGCGCACTATTACATGCCTAAACCAGAATATATAAAACCCATTAATGCAGTTGACCAGGAGGGCTGGTCAGAGACCGGGCCGCGGGGACCTTGAACCACGGAACCGCCGCAAAGTAACCACAGAGTAAGTGGTTACTACGACCCTTAAGTGGCTACTACGACCTTTAAGTGGCTACTACGACCCTTAAGTGGCTACTACGACCTTTAAGTGGCTACTACGACCCTTAAGTGGCTACTACGACCCTTAAGTGGCTACTACGACCATTAAGTGGCTACTACGACCTTTAAGTGGCTACTACGACCTTTAAGTGGCTACTACGACCTTTAAGTGGCTACTACGACCCTTTAAGTGGCTACTACGACCCTTAAGTGGCTACTACGACCTTTAAGTGGCTACTACGACCCTTAAGTGGCTACTACGACCCTTTAAGTGGCTACTACGACCCATTAAGTGGCTACTACGACCTTTAAGTGGCTACTACGACCCTTTAAGTGGCTACTACGACCCTTTAAGTGGCTACTACGACCTTTAAGTGGCTACTACGACCTTTAAGTGGCTACTACGACCTTTAAGTGGCTACTACGACCTTTAAATGGCTACTACGACCCATTAAGTGGCTACTACGACCTTTAAGTGGCTACTACGACCCCTTAAATGGCTACTACGACCCATTAAGTGGCTACTACGACCTTTAAGTGGCTACTACGACCCTTTAAGTGGCTACTACGACCCCTTAAATGGCTACTACGACCCATTAAGTGGCTACTACGACCTTTAAGTGGCTACTACGACCTTTAAGTGGCTACTACGACCCTTTAAGTGGCTACTACGACCCATTAAGTGGCTACTACGACCCATTAAGTGGCTACTACGACCTTTAAGTGGCTACTACGACCCTTTAAGTGGCTACTACGACCTTTAAGTGGCTACTACGACCCCTTAAATGGCTACTACGACCCATTAAGTGGCTACTACGACCTTTAAGTGGCTACTACGACCCCTTTAAGTGCCTACTACGACCCCTTTAAGTGGCTACTACGACCCCTTTAAGTGCTACTACGACTCCTTTAAGTGGCTACCAGTCCCAATAATTCGCACAATCAATACGAGCCGCATTAATTGTGTGTATTCTGCTACATATAGCGTGATAATTAACCGGATAACCGGATAACCGCAAACCCCGCCGCTGACCGTAACAATGCCAGTAATCGGCCACAGGGTCCATTATTTGGTCGGTAATCCGCTCGTCTCGTCGTTAAACGCAAATTATGCGCACGGTTTTGCGGTTAATTAAACCACCGGTAGTTTATAATGTATAAAACGCAATTTTTTGGCCGGATAAATCATGTTATCAGATCAATCGGTTAATACAACCGGTA
Organism: Procambarus virginalis; assembly: GCA_020271785.1. NCBI lineage: Eukaryota > Metazoa > Arthropoda > Malacostraca > Decapoda > Cambaridae > Procambarus > Procambarus virginalis. The sequence continues at coordinate 6,272,694 of WNGS01109749.1, forward strand.
AACAGTTTATTTGTGGTTATTAAACCACATAATATACCGAAAACTACACATGTAATTTGGACGACACATAACTACACATATCTTAATATATGTGTAATATAATTACACATATCTTAAAAGACAATGTGTCTACGCCCAAGGCTAGCCTCATCAAACATTCAGGGGGACTGGTGGTGGGTTGGGGGTTGTCATAGGCACTGGGGAATCAGGTAGATTGATATTAACCGTTTCTTTGCGTGATATGGCAAATGATATCAGTTTCCAATCTTCTACCAGACTCTATTCTCACTAAGATTTATCAGAATAGTATTTTCTATGTGGTGATTATGTGTTAATTTGTCTTGTGAAGTTTCTTCATGGAAGGCAGTGATGTAGGGAAGGTGGTGAAGGGTAGGGAAGGTGGTGAAGGGCAGGGTAGGTGGTGAAGGGTAGGGAGGTGGTGAAGGGTAGGAAGGTGGTGATGGTAGGGAAGGTGGTGATGGGTAGGGAAGGTGGTGAAGTAGGGAAGGTGGTGAAGGGTAGGGAAGGTGGTGAAGGTAGGGAAGGTGGTGAAGGTTAGGGAAGGTGGTGAAGGGTAGGGAAGGTGGTGATGGGTAGGGAAGGTGGAAGGGTAGGGAAGGTGGTGAAGGGTAGGGAAGGTGGTGAGGGTAGGGAAGGTGGTGAAGGGTAGGGAAGGTGGTGAAGGGTAGGGAGGTGGTGAAGGGTAGGGAAGGTGGTGAGGGTAGGGAAGGTGGTGAAGGGTAGGGAAGGTGGTGAAGGGTAGGGAAGGTGGTGAAGGGTAGGGAAGGTGGTGAAGGGTAGGGAAGGTGGTGAAGGTAGGGAAGGTGGTGAAGGGTAGGGAAGGTGGTGAAGGGTAGGGAAGGTGGTGATGGGTAGGGAAGGTGGTGAAGGGAGAGAGAAAGAGAGTGAGTCAACCGACACCTCTCAGTCAACCGAACACCTCTCGTCAACCGAACACCTCTCGGTCAACCGAACACCTCTCGTCAACCGAACACCTCTCGGTCAACCGAACACCTCTCGGTCAACCGAACACCTCTCAGGTCAACCGAACAACTCTCGGTCACACCGAACATCACATCCATTAAACCACAGAATGTTGTCGATAAGTCGGTCATCAATTTTCACCGACAAACCGCAAATTGTAGTCTATTAAAAAAAATAGAGAAGGCAGACGAGGTGATGAGGAGAAATGTCTGCTGCTTGAAAATATATGATTTGGGGATGGAAATATTTGCAGTTACTTAGATTATATTAAACGTATACAAAAATGTAATACTCTGAACAAGAAGTATAT
>WNGS01109749.1:6275400-6285718 GCA_020271785.1 Procambarus virginalis
ACGCAAGCAGACAACACCAGCAGACAACACCAGCAGACAACGCCAGCAGACAACAACAGCAGACAACGCCAGCAGGACAACGCCAGCAGACAACGCCAGCAGACCACACCAGCAGACAACGCCAGCAGACAACGCCAGCAGACAACACCAGCAGACAACACCAGCAGACAACGCCAGCAGACAACACCAGCAGACAAACAGCAGACAACACCAGCAGGCAAACACCAGCAGACAACACCGCAGACAACACCCGCAGACAACACCAACCAGACAACACCAGCAGACAACGCCAGCAGACAACACCAGCAGACAACACCAGCAGACAAACGTCAGCCGCAACACCAGCAGACAAGCCAGCAGACAACACCAGCAGACAAAACACCAGCAGACAACGCAGCAGAAAACGCCGCAGACAACACCAGCAGACAACGCCAGCAGACAACACCCGCAGACAACACCGACAGACAACACCAGCAGGACAAGCCTCACTGACCATAAATATGGACATGACTGCTACACAAAGCCGCAGAATCCACTCCGGAGAGAATGGCGGATTACTATTGTTCAACACAATGCTTGGAGATCTTGTATGTCGTGACCAATTCTCCGTTACGTTGTGTATATATATATATTTAGTTGTTTTTTTGCTAGGAAATTCCTGCGCGGGCCCCACGCCTCAGGCAGGCACACTAAGTACATAGATGGTTCATTGTAGTGAGGTTTAAGCCTAAGGGCCCCCGGTACTGGACCCCGGTTAGGTGGTCCAGCGCCTTGTGTGTACTCACCTACTTGTGCCTGCAGGGTCGAGCTTTAGCTCTTGGAGCGCGCTTTTCTAGCCGTTGGTTGTCTAATGCAGTGCTCTTGGCTTATCTCACTAGGCCTGTGTCTGTGTCAATTGGTTTATATCAGGTGGAACACACATGGATTGTGAGGAAAATCCACCAGGGCTGTGAGGTGGGCTCGAAGCTACGATCCCAGCATTGCCAGTCGCGTACTCTACCACTTGACCACCGGGACTTGTACAAGTCATTCATCTGGATTTAATCAAGTCCAAGTTGTTACATATGGATGTGTACAATGTGTGTGTGTGTGTACATGTGACTATGTTGCTGACAGGTTTCAGTACTCACCTAGTTGTGTTTGCGGAGGTTGAGCTCTGGCTCTTTGGTCCCGCCTCTCAACTGTCAATCAACTGGTGTACAGGTTCCTGAGCCTATTGGGCTCTATCATATCTACACTTGAAACTGTGTATGGAGTCAGCCTCCACCACATTACTGCCTAATGCATTCCGCCTGTCAACTACTCTGACACTGAAAAAGTTCTTTGTAATATATCTCTAAAATAGGTTTCAGTGTATTATGAGAGTCGAGGACATGGATATGAGGAGCTCGAGTGAGTGATTGAACTGTGTTACATCTTGAGTGTGACATAATGAAGGGAAACTGAACATCAGAAAACTTGAGTGTGTCAACAAAGTGATTACAATAGTGAGTGTAAGGGTGTTAGTGTGGGTAATAGTGAGGAGGGCAGCTGGGCGTCGGATCATTTGCCCTAATTGCCAACGGGGTTGGTTGATTGCGACGTGAGGACATAATGGCTATAATGACTGGTATTTTAGCAATCAAGCCTTTGGCCCGTTCTCACCCGTAATGTTCCAGCTCAGACAATCACGACTAATCGTTTACTTGCTACGAAATTATGGCCGTTTGCTCGAACTGTTTGGCGCAGACGTTCGTGTATTTCCCGTAATCTTGTGGATATCTTGGCGAAGGATAAGAGAAGCACTTGATTGAAAATCGTAGGTGATGTGAGCGTTAATAAGCGGTGATCCTTGGGCGCCAAATAGAAGCAAATTAGGGCAAATTGGTGTAGTTTGAGCTGTTAAGCGTCCTTAGCTTGGCTTAGTCAAATATGGCGTCGAGTCGGAGGAAGGATTCAGTACCCATTTCGGTAGTGGACGAGGACGGTGGTGCAGGGAGCAGTTGTGTGTGTGGGGCAGTGTGTGGCAGAGTGTGTGTAGGGCACTGTGTGTGTGTGTGTGTGTGTGTGTGTGTGTGTGTGTGTGTGTGTGTGTGTGTGTGTGTGTGTGTGTGTGTGTGTGTGTGTGTGTGTGGCAGTGTATGTGTGGCAGTGGGTGTGTGGGGCAGTGTGTGTGTATGTGGGGCAGTGTGTGTGTGTGGCAGTGTGTGTGTGGGGCAGTGTGTGTGTGGGACAGTGTGTGTGTGGCAATGTGTGTGGCAGTGTGTGTGTGTGTGCTACAGTGTGTGTGTGTGGCAGTGTGTGTGTGACGTGTGTATGTGATTTTGGTTGTGTGTGGAGCCTGGACTGGCTGACAGACCATCAGACTGCTCCTCCTCCGGTAACACAAAGCCTACAGGAGTACACAGGACCTGAACAAGACTATCTCCACCACCCCCACACACAGACTCACCACGAAGCACGCGGCCAATTCCTAGCTTCCCCCAGCGCGCCTCAGATGAATAACTAGAATCCGTGGATGCTGTGAGTTGCTGTTGGGGATGAACCAGGCGGTGATGCTGCAACAAGCCGCGATATACCTGTTGCTCTGGCAACCTGCGTCACCGGGCACTTATATAGTGCCAAGATTGCAATCAATACACCATCGTGTAATCCGTGTGCTGTGCTTGTAACTACCGCAAGTGACCCCCGACCCGCTGGTAATGTGCAAGTAATTCTTATGTACGTTTGACCTTGGCTGGGTATTTGTGGGTAGAGAACATGGCCGAGAATGATGCTCCATGTGTCATATATTCTTAAGATAGGAGTATTAGCGGAAAATGCAGTTCTTAAAGTCCAAAAATGTACTTACTAACAGAAAATGCAGTTCTTAAATAACAGAAATGTACTTACTGGCAGAAAATGCAGTTCTTAAAGTCTAAAATGTACTTACTAACAGAAAATGCAGTTCTTAAATAACAGAAATGTACTTACTGGCAGAAAATGCAGTTCTTAAGTACCAAAAATGTACTTTCTAACAGAAAATGCCGTTCTTAAATTCCAAATAAAGTATTTACTAACAGAAAATACAGTTCTTAAATAACAGAAAATACATCTATGATGCAATAGTATTTACCAATAAAAACTGCATTCATTAATTCAGAAAATATATTTACTAATAGAGAATCATAGGAATACAAAACGTATTTCCCAGCTGAAAATACAGTCATTAGAATACAATTACAGTAATTGTTACAAATAATGTGATCATTGACGTGAAAAGTTTATCTTAGAAAATTTTATTATTTGTATAGAAAGTGAAGTTACTGACAGACATAATTCACACAATGGAATAGAAAATTACTTAAAGGACACTTATAATGTATCAATTGGTATTTACTGGTAAATAAATGATAGTTATCGCTAAAGAATGTGGTTATTGATAAAAATCGTTCAGTAATTGATAAAGAATGTGGTTATTGATACAAAAACGCTCAGTTATTGTTTAAAAATGTGGTTATTGATACAAAAACGTTCAGTAATTGATAAAGTGGCCATTGATAAAAAAAATCAGTAATTGATAAAATGGTGATTGATAAAAACACGTTCAGTTATTGATAAAAAAAATAAGTTTTAGGAAGTTAAACGATAATGAAAGTTTAATTACCAAGAACATGCACTTATTGATAAAGAAAGCTCACTTACTGATGTAGAAAGTTCAGTTACTGATCAATCACTTCCAGTTATCGATAAAAAAACGCAATTATTGATAAAGAAAGATAACCAATTTAAAAAGCCCAGGTGTTGTTAAAGAAAGTTCAGTTATTGATAAAGAAACTGCAGTTAGTGAGAAAGTGGTTAGTTGCAAATAACGTTCAGTTATTGATAATTCATTTATTATAACGAACAAATAGTGACTTATAAAGAACAAATAGTGGCTTATAAAGAACAAATAGTGACTTATAAAGAACAAATAGTAACTTATAAAGAACAAATAGTGACTTATAAAGAACAAATAGTGACTTATAAAGAACAAATAGTGACTTATAAATAACATGCAGTTATTGATAAATAACATGTTAAGGATAACAAGCTATCGTTATTGATAAAAAACAACGCGCGTTTGTTGATAAAACTGCTCAGTTATTCCTAAAGTTATGAATAAAAATCCTGCCGTTATTGATAAGCAGTTATTGATAACACAACGTTCTTCATAAAGAACATAAGTTATTGAAAAGAGCGTATGTGAACATATAAATAACAGGCAGTTATTATTAAAGAACGAATATTTATTGATAAAGAACTTTCAGTTATTGACTGAGAACATGTATTAATTGTAAAGACCATGCAGTGTGTGGAGCATGTGTGGAGCATGTGTGGAGCATATGTGAAGCATGAGTATGTGGAGCATATGTGGAGCATGAGTATGTGGAGCATATGTGGAGCATGAGTATGTGGAGCATATGTGAAGCATGAGTATGTGGAGCATGTGTGGAGCATGAGTATGTGGAGCATGTGTGGAGCATGAGTATGTGGAGCATGTGTGGAGCATGAGTATGTGGAGCATATGTGGAGCATGAGTATGTGGAGCATATGTGGAGCATGTGTGGAGCATATGTGGAGCATGAGTATGTGGAGCATATGTGGAGCATGAGTATGTGGAGCATATGTGGAGCATGAGTATGTGGAGCATATGTGAAGCATGAGTATGTGGAGCATGTGTGGAGCATGAGTATGTGGAGCATGTGTGGAGCATGAGTATGTGGAGCATGAGTATGTGGAGCATGTGTGGAGCATGAGTATGTGGAGCATGTGTGGAGCATGAGTATGTGGAGCATATGTGGAGCATGAGTATGTGGAGCATGTGTGGAGCATGAGTATGTGGAGCATGTGTGGAGCATGAGTATGTGGAGCATAAGACCATTCTATAACCCCCCTAAACCTCCGGTTATACTATTGTAATAACCACATTGACCTCCGCTGTTATTAAATATAATTACACGTGTTTTTTATTCCCAGTATGAACCATACTTAATCCTTCTGTAATATCTGTAATCCTGGGATTTAAAGATGGTGATTTATGATTTCTTGTCGGTCTTGGAGAGGAGGAACTGGGGTGGGGGGGGGGGAGGGGGGGAGGGGTATGCTCACACATATGTGGGTGAAAGATTGAGCTCCGGTTCTTGGGCCACGCCTCTCTAGATGCTGATTGTTTAATAGAAAGGCAAATGAGCTAAGTTTGTCATATATATGTGGATACATCTGACTGTTACTACCTTCTCGTGTAGTTTATTTCATTGTTCTGTTATTCTGAGGTTAAATGAGTATACGTAACTCATCTTTATGACTCATTTATTGTGGATATGTACTCATTTTTTCATGCAAGGTATTTTGTATGTTTCTGTCATGTCTCCTCTCTGTTGGTACTCTGTTGTTGATTGGTATTTGTTAGTATTCTGTGTACCAAGCCTTGAGGCTCGTTATTGGTCCTGTCAACTAAATCCTCAGAGAACAACAACAGAATCATTGACTCTGCTGACGGCCTATTGGCCCATACGAGTCAGCTCCTGTTTATATTCACTCAAACTCATTCATATGACCATCCTACGCTTGAAACAATCCAGGGAGTCCGCGTCTATTTGTACCATAAATGAGCAAACATGTTCCCAAACCAGTATTTACCCAGGTCTTTGATGAATCTACACTTACCTAACTACATCCACAGCTTCGTGTCCTATTTTGTGTTGATATATTTAACACTTATTAATATCCCCCATTTTTATGCCCTTTCATCCATTTCTAAACATCACACATATCGAGTCTTCTCGTCTGTCTAGAGAATGTAAATTATGCTATTTTAATCCCTCTTTATAAGGAGTATATATAATGCCTGGCGGTAATGTTCATCTTTGTTGACCAGACCACACACTAGAAGGTGAAGGGACGACGACGTTTCGGTCCGTCCTGGACCATTCTCACAATCCACTTGAGAATGGTCCAGGACGGACCGAAACGTCGTCGTCCCTTCACCTTCTAGTGAGTGGTCTGGTCAACATACTTTAGCCACGTTATTCTGACTCATCGCCTGCATCTTTGTACAATAGAACTGGTAGAAATGTTCAGAGATCAAAAGTACTTAATCAAAACGGACTCTAACTGCCGTCTAATGTCTCTAATTACACTAGACCACGTGTCTAGGTCTCTCTCTCCCTTCCTTCTCTTCCAATCTCTCCCTCTCTCTCTCTCTCACCTCTCATTCCCTCTCTCCTCCCTTTCAAGTCTGGTAGAAAATGTATTACAACGTACTAAATTACTGCTAAAACTCTAATGAAACTAATAGCAGATTTCAAGGGGGTCGTTGAAGGAGTCAATATTTCTTAAAGGGGGGCACTGGGGCCGACCCCGACTGGTCTATGACACTCCCATACGCCCAATGCATCATCATTGAAAGTTGGGGAGAGACTCGCCCCAAGCGTCTGTGTCTGTCCTTTGGACAGACACTCAGACAAATAAACAGAGACAGAACCATGTCGTAGCTCAGTCGATTAAGACAGCGTCTGGGAAAGAGAAGGAAAGAGAAGGTATGGGAAAAGAAAGGGAAGCCTAAAGGGACAGGAAAAAGAGTTAGGAAAGAGAGGAAAATACTCAATTTAGCTAATCAACAAAATAATCATCCTTCAGAGCCTCAAACCAGTGTCTTCTGTACGTGTGAAATAGTTCACACAAATACTTTTAGACAAAACAGAAAAAAAACAAATTCATAAATTATCTTTAATTGCGCGTAAACAAAGAGACTCGACCACAGACCTTGATACAAACTGTTCCAACACTCCCTGTCACACTCTCCCTCCAACATAACTTGTTATAACCTTTTTAATCACACAAAAAACACCAGAATTTAATCAAATATCAATAAAACATTGACATTAGGATTTGTTCTACTCGTTTATGGTTTAAAAACTAGATGGAAGACTGTTGCTTTCCCGCCAAAATGCAAGGCTTTGTTGTGTTTACGTCTTGCGGCGTTCTCGGATTCGGCGGCTGAGGTGCGCAAGGAATCCGGATTTCAAGGACCCAGGCTATATAGCAGCTTAGTTCACGATAGTAATGACCTTAAAAGAACGCTATTAACCGTGAAGGTTAATACTAAATCCACAACTTCCTTACTGACCACCCTGTTTATAAGTATACTTTAGTCTTGTATTATATTCGAGGTTAAAGTTGTATATACACCAAGATATACAATAGTATACTGTGTATAACCATTGTATAGCTGGTATACAGTACCAGGATACACTATTTTGTTTCGTTTCCTCGTGATGTGGTGAGTGTAGTGTTGTATTCACCTAGTTGAGCTTGCGGGGGTTGAGCTCTGGCTCTTTGGTCCCGCCTCTCAACTGTCAATCAACAGGTGTACAGGTTCCTGAGCCTATTGGGCTCTATCATATCTACATTTGAAACTGTGTATGGAGTCAGCCTCCACCACATCACTGCCTAATGCATTCCACCTGTTAACTACTCTGTTAAATGTGTGTTAATTCACTCATCAACGTGCTAATTCAGCCACCAAACCCCCGTTTATGAATGAACAACGGTTTAAACTCGACTTCTGATGACGCTCGAATATTATTCGAACAGTGCTTCGCTGACGACCTCTGTTCGAATTGCACCTCTGTAACTGCAGCCCATCCTCGCATACAAAGGTCCAAGCTCGTTAATCCAGCCCCCAAACCCCCTGTTCATGAATGAAAAGCAGTTTACAAACCACTTACAACTGATGACGTCCGAACACTTCCGCAACAAGGGCTTCGCTCGCGTCCCATGTTCGAACCTCAATAAATAAATAAATAAAAAAATGTTTATTTAGGTAAGGTACATACATACAAGAGATTTTACAAAGATTGATGGATTTATAGATAGAGAATTCTTAGAGAAGAAATATAGAGAATAAGATAGAGAATAAGATAGAGAATAAGATAGAGAATAAGATAGAGATAGATAAATAGATTCTATAACTGCTTCACCCACGTACTACAAATACATATAATCGCCAACAGAACTTAAACACCTAACTTTAGATACAACTTTGAAATACATTAATACTAATTTAGAAATGAGAACAAGTCAATTAATTCAAAATACCCTCATATTGACCAATACATCTTGGGGAGGGGATTAAGATCTCAGCTCCTGGGTCCCGTCTCACATTATCCAGTGGCGACTGTGATATCCTCCACTTAAGCGGTTGCAATATGAATGATTCTCAAACTCAAGCAACAGGTATACTGATGAATAACAACGTCTGGGATGCTCTTGGATGTAAGTTCGAATCCTCGTCACGGCCCTTGTGGATTTGTTCATTTGATACATCACGCTATTGTGATTTCTGTCTGTAAAGTTTACTGATGTTCAACTAGCTCATTACACTGTTCACAGAGCGTGTGTCGTCATGCTCTGGTTCCGCCACTGTGGCAAACAAGATATAATTTCTCACTTTGTCGGTGTCTTGGCGTATCTTACATGACGTGGTCATATCTCCTCTGATGAATAGTCCAGGTCTTCAAACTTGGGCATTCGTCGGGTGTCGATTTCCGGTCAAAACTGCATTACTGGTCATCATAATGGTAGTGGTGGTGGTAGATATCTTCCTAGATATCTTACTAGATATCTTACAGATATCTTACTAGATATCTTACTAGATAACTTTCTAGCCATCTTCGTAGCTATCTTCCTAGCTATCTTCCTAGCTATCGTCCTAGCTATGTTCCTAGCTATCTTCCTAGCTATCTTCCTAGCTACCTTCCTAGTTATCTTCCTAGCTATCGTCCTAGCTATGTTCCTAGCTATCTTCCTAGCTATCTTCCTAGCTACCTTCCTAGTTATCTTCCTAGCTATCGTCCTAGCTATGTTCCTAGCTATCTTCCTAGCTATCTTCCTAGCTACCTTCCTAGTTATCTTCCTAGCTACCGTCCTAGCTATCTTCCTAGATATCTTACTGGATATCTTGCTGGATATCTTGCTGGATATCTTCCTAGATATCTTGCTGGATATCTTGCTGGATATCTTCCTGGATATCTTAGATATCTTGCTGGATATCTTCTTAGATATCTTGCTGGATATCTGAGCTTGCTAGTAAGGCTCATCACAGCGTGTGTGTCAACGGTCATGAAATATGGAAGACATCGAGAGAGTTCTGGAAGCCCAGAGAAACGGTTAGAATTTCAAACATTGTCTCTTAACCTATTCACATCAGCTGTGTTTTACAGTGCTATTTATCAACACCAGAGGCAGAGCACACACGCACGCACACACGCACGCACACACACACACACACACACACACACACACACACACACACACACACACGCACACACACACACACACACCACAATCGGGACACCACGAGCGTAGCTCTCATCCTGTAAATACACTTAGGTAATTACACACACACACACACGGTTCAAAGGTTTGCCACCAGACTAGTACCCGAGCTGAGAGGTATGAGCTACGAGGAGAGACTACGGGAATTAAACCTCACTTCGCTGGAAGACAGAAGAGTTAGGGGGGACATGAACACCACATTCAAGATTCTCAAGGAAATTGATAGGGTAGATAAAGACAGGCTATTTAACACAAGGGGCACACGCACTAGGGGACACAGGTGGAAACTGAGTGCCTAAATGAGCCACAGAGATATTAGAAAGAACTTTTTAGTGTCAGAGTGGTTGACAAATGGAATGTATTAGGAAGTAATGTGGTGGAGGCTGACTCCATACACAGTTTCAAATGACAGCAGCCCGTCCTCCAAAGGCTCTCCACCGTCAAGAAACTCTCCTACTAAAGTGCCCTTATCCTAACCTGCCAGAGGACCCAAAACAGAAAACGGGACAGTATGTCAATTTCGCCAGCCGCTTCCATTGTCTAGTATCTTATCTTGAGGTTATCTTGAGATGATTTCGGGGCTTTAGTGTCCCCGCGGCCCGGTCCTCGACCAGGCCTCCACCCCCAGGAAGCAGCCCGTGACAGCTGACTAACTCCCAGGTACCTATTTTACTGCTAGGTCACAGGGGCATCAGGGTGAAAGAAACTCTGCCCATTGTTTCTCTCCGGCGCCTGGGATCGAACCCAGGACCACAGGATCACAAGTCCAGCGTGCTGTCCGCTCGGCCGACCGGCTCCCTCCCTAGTACGGCGAATTTTTGGCCTTAGGTACACTATACGTCAAAATACAACGTTCTAGTATGAAGACAAGTTGATAATTGATCCTCATAGGCTGAGGAATCTGTACACAGAGTGCTTGACAATTGAGAGGCGGGACCAAAGAGCCGAAGCTCCACCCCGCAAGCACTACTAGGTGAGA
>WNGS01109749.1:6332383-6370711 GCA_020271785.1 Procambarus virginalis
CACTATACAATCTTCATCACAGTAACCATCTTCACTACACACTATCTTCATCACAGTAACTATCTTCACTACAAATCTTCATCACAGTAACCATCTTCACTACACACTATCTTCATCACAGTAACCATCTTCACTACACACTATCTTCATCACAGTAACATCTTCACTATACAATCTTCATCACAGTAACCATCTTCACTACACTATCTTCCACAGTAACCTCTTCACTACACACTATCTTCATCACAGTAACCATCTTCACTACACACTATCTTCATCACTGTAATACGAATGAACGCCATTCATCATTTTCGAGTAAGAGAGGTGAAATAGATGGTAGATGGAGGGGGGGGGGGGGAGAGATGATAGACTATTGGTTATAGGACAGGCAGCCTTAAGCTCTTGGGCCCCGGACCTCCAGGCGCCTTTGGGTATTTACAATGTTCCCGACCCTGCATATATTGTACCTATTTATTGTTAGGTGATCAGATGCATCAGGGTGAAAGAAACTCTGCCCGTTTGTTTTCCGCCATCGCCGGGGATCATAAAAATATATGTGTGTGTTTAACTACTGTAACTTGTCACTATTCTTACTACTGGAATGGTTCACAGTGAGAAACCTCATGGGTGTACAGAGTGTGGGAAAAGATTCAGTCAACTGCGATCTTTGAACTCATATAATTGTTCACACAGGTGATAAATCTCATGGGTGTACAGAGTGTGGGAAAAGATTCAGTCAACTGGGATCTTTGAACTCATAATTGTTCACACAGGTGATAAACCTCACGAGTGTAGAGTGTGGGAAAAGATTCAGTCAACTGGGATCTTTGAACTCATAATTGTTCACACAGGTGATAAACCTCACGAGTGTAGAGTGTGGGAAAAGATTCAGTCAACTGGGATCTTTGAACTCATAATTGTTCACACAGGTGATAAACCTCACGAGTGTACAGAGTGTGGGAAAAGATTCAGTCAACTGCGATCTTTGAACTCATAATTGTTCACAGGTGATAAACCTCACGAGTGTACAGAGTGTGGGAAAAGATTCAGTCAACTGGGATCTTTGAACTCATAATTGTTCACAGGTGATAAACCTCACGAGTGTACAGAGTGTGGGAAAAGATTCAGTCAACTGGGATCTTTGAAATAATTGTTCACACAGGTGATAAACCTCACGAGTGTACAGAGTGTGGGAAAAGATTCAGTCAACTGGGATCTTTGAAATAATTGTTCACACAGGTGATAAACCTCACGAGTGTACAGAGTGTGGGAAAAGATTCAGTCAACTGGGATCTTTGAAATAATTGTTCACACAGGTGATAAACCTCACGAGTGTACAGAGTGTGGGAAAAGATTCAGTCAACTGGGATCTTTGAAATAATTGTTCACACAGGTGATAAACCTCACGAGTGTACAAGGGCTGGGAAAAGATTCATGCCACAAACAGCTATGAAAGCATCGCAGCTCTTGCAGGGTACTTGGTCTAGTCTCCGGACACTGTTAAATGTAAAAATGCACATGACTATTATGATGATCTTCAGTCGATCTTCATTTTACTTTAGTGATTTTACTTTAGTCATTTTACTTTAGTGATCTTCATTTTACTTTATTTGTTTCTATTATATGTGTATTTGCATTTTTTATTTTTTACCATAATTATTTTATATATTTAGCAGATTTAGTATTTTACTGCTCTGTAATTGCTCATTTTATTTTACCTTGACTTCATTGTATCCACATGCAAGCTGATATTGATCCTGAACAAAATCTACTACCTCAAATATACAATAACCAATAGATTGATCATCACCACTGCAGGTATTACACAGCTCACCAGGCTAAAAACAAACTCCAAGATAACACTTGCTTGTCAGTCTTCAACCATAATGTCAGATCACTTGGTAAACATTTTGATGATATAAATGCACTTCTCTCAGCACTAGGTACTAAACTATCGTTCATTATTTTAACAGAAACCTGGCTAAGTGAAGACCATACCCAACTTTATAACTTAGCTGGTTATAAAGCCATTCACAACTGTAGGCCTAACAAAAAATGAGGTGGCACAGCTATATATTACCAAGATACCTTCATCTGCAACAGTGTCTTTAGTGATAGAGATAACTACTGTGAATATACCTTTGCTCAGTTCTCGATAAAACCCCTTAAATCCTCTTTGACTACTAGAGTCATCTATAGATTTCTCAATACTAACATAGCTGCATTCTCAGATAACCTAAGGAATCTTATCATAAACAACAACCTCAACAAAAATCACATCATTCTGGGAGGTGACTTCAATATTGACCTGTGTCAACAAAATAGCCTTAAGTCATATAGCCAATAAATAGTCAATAAAGTCGACTATTTCCTAAATAGCATGAACTGTATGCTAATCCCCACAATCACCAGGCCCACCCGAGTCAATCAAACATCCGCTACTACCCTGGATCACTTATGGACTAACATAACAGCTCCCCTTACATCAGGTATAATCATTCACAATCAATTAGTATGTCACATATGCACTTATTAAATAAGCCAATATTGACTGTAAGCAAGTGTGAGAACGGGTTGCATAATCACTGACAGAACAACGGACCACTATCCTATCTTCCTCGTAGTGAACATTGACATAACACCACTTGCTAACAAGAAACTTATCTTTAGGTTACACAGTGAAGCAGCAATAAGCAATCTCTCAAATGCCCTCCACAATATAAACTGGAAATCTGATTTTAATAATACACAGGATATAAATTCATTGCCAAACCTCTTTCTTTCCCAAATTCTAAGCCTCTACAACATTCATTGTCCTCTCCTCACCAAGCAACTAACTGGCAAAAGGTTGAATAATCCCTGGCTCACAAATCGTATATTCAAAGCAACAGACAAGAAACATGAATATGAAAAAAAACTTAGGATTGGCCTAGTTGCAAAGGAAGTAATTAAGAGGTACTAATCAGTGCTTACCAGTATAACAAGAAAAGCAAAACTTTCCTATTATGAGAATAGATTCAAAGAAGCAAAAGGCGACATGAAAAGCACAATGAGAGCCATCTCTAACATCCTAGGAGCTAAACAACATTCACATAACCAGATAACTTCCAAGGAAGTATACCTAGGTCATAAAAGTATTTGTGTACGTCTGATATCATACTACTTGTGAAGGAGAAATGTATATGTTTATCTCTCAGAATGTTTGGTAATATGATTATTGTTTGTGATGTGTGTCTATGTATGTATTAACACGATGTACTGAACGGGGTGAGAATAGTTTGAGCTACCTCATCCCTTTGTGTGTATTTTACATCAATAAACTTATTTCAATTTCAATTCAATCTAAACAGGTGGATGGGTTTGTGTGTGTGTATGCTCACCTAGTTCTGCTTGCGGGGGTTGAGCTCTGGCTCTTTGGTCCCGCCTCTCAACTGTCAATCAACTGTTATTATTTTTTTTCCACACACACACACACACACACACACCCAGGAAGCAGCCCGTGACAGCTGACTAACACCAAGGAATCTATTTACTGCTAGGTAACAGGAGCATCTGGGTGAAAGAAACTGTCCATTGTTTCTCGCCGGCGCTGGGAATCGAACCCGGAACCACAGGATCACGCGTCCAACATGCTGTCTAGACAGCCACCGGCCCCTGTGTGCGTGTGCGTGCGTGTGCGTGTGTGTGTGTGTACGCACGTGTATTTGCCTATTTTATCACAGGCAAAGTGTTTGGTGTCGCATATTTCTGGAAGGAGCGAGAAAGTGCGTAGTGGTGTGTGCTGTAACCATTATAATTTTAGAGCATTTCGGGGCGTTTGTCATAACACTGAGAATAGCACAAGGTTACGAAAGACGGGGAGAGAGAGAGAGAGAGAGAGAGAGAGAGAGAGAGAGAGAGAGAGAGAGAGAGAGAGAGAGAGAGAGAGAGAGAGAGAGAGAGAGAGAGAGAGAGAGAGAGAGAGACAGACAGACAGAGAGAAGAGAGAGAGAGAGACAGACAGACAGAGAGAAAGAGAGAGAGACAGACAGAGAGAAAGAGAGAGAGATACATTATATATCCCTGCTACCACCATTATATATCCCTGCTACCACCATTATAACATACTTAATCAAACTTTAATAAGACGTTACTACAATACACTCTCCGAACCTATGCCCAGCCGTCAATGGAGTCGCTCCTGTACCCTAGTGGCGCTCGCAATTGGGAATGTCGAAATAAGGGTTTGTTAAATACGCAAATTCCTAGACCAAAGTTTATCAGCTGGATCTGTAGGTGGTCCTTCCTTCCTGGCTGGGATACTCATGCGCGCATCACTCAAGACTGATCTCCAGCTTAAAGTATTTTATTTACTTATTATTAATCGGGGAAGTAATGACTTGTGACACATATTTAAGTCACTAATAATTCAATTAAGGTGTAATATATTTTGTATAGTGCAAGTCACCTTATTAAGACTGCACAAAAATTAATGAAAGGAATATTATATAAATTGTTTTATACTATAAAATTTCCACTGTATTAATTAACACACCTAAATGAACGATCACTTGGGATAGATAGTATCTACCCACAGAGAACACAAGGGTAGGCCAGATATATACTCTTTTTTTTTTTGAGATATATACAAGAGTTGTTACATTCTTGTACAGCCACTAGTACGCGTAGCGTTTCGGGCAGGTCCCTGGAATACGATCCCCGCCGCGAAGAATCGTTTTTTCATCCAAGTACACATTTTACTGTTGCGTTAAACAGAGGCTACAGTTAAGGATTTGCGCCCAGTAAATCCTCCCCGGCCAGGATACGAACCCATGACAAAGCGCTCGCGGAACGCCAGGCGAGTGTCTTGCCACTACACCACGGCTGAGGGCCCACCAGGAGCCCACCACGGCTGAGGGCCACCAGGAGCCCACCACGGCTGAGGGCCACCAGGAGCCCACCACGGCTGAGGGTCCACCAGGAGCCCACCACGGCTGAGGGTCCACCAGGAGCCCACCACGGCTGAGGGTCCACCAGGAGCCCACCACGGCTGAGGGTCCACCAGGAGCCCACCACGGCTGATGGCCACCAGGAGCCCACCACGGCTGAGGGCCACCAGGAGCCCACCACGGCTGAGGGCCACCAGGAGCCCACCACGGCTGAGTGCCCACCAGGAGCCCACCACGGCTGAGGGCCCACCAGGAGCCCACCACGGCTGAGGGCCCACCAGGAGCCCACCACGGCTGAGGGCCCAACAGGACCCCACCACGGCTGAGGGCCACCAGGAGCCCACCACGGCTTAGGGCCCACCAGGAGCCCACCACGGCTGAGGGTACACCAGGAGCCCACCACGGCTGAGGGCACACCAGGAGCCCACCACGGCTGAGGGCCACCAGGAGCCCACCACGGCTTAGGGCCCACCAGGAGCCCACCAAGACCCATCAACTCCCAGCACTTCTCGGCCAGGCCGGCGCCGGACACCGCCGGGTGAACCAGCCAGAAAATAGCGATGCCAATCGGCAATATCAAATCCAAAACTCAAAACAGGACGTGATCCAGCGGCTCCCAGGCCAGGAGGAGGTATCCAGACGTCCGCTCAGCGTCAAGGTGGAACTAGGAGTCATTCATGTGTCATCCCTCGTCAAAATACTACTCTAGAAATAGTTTAGTTAACCTACTAATTTCCCCCACTCCGTGCTCTAGCAATAGAAAACGAAGGATAATTTAAACGTGGACTAAAACTTTCACCAGTGTATTTACATTCAATAATATTCAATGATCAGTCATACACCTAAGATACTACACATGACTTATACAGTCTTACGGGCAAGGTCAAGTACACATTTCCAGCACTAGTAATCAAATAATTCTGGCTAACACACTCCGCTGTCTAAAACATTTGAATAAAACTTATTCTAATTACACTAACAAAATTTAACATGAGCCATGCCTTCAGAGAATCACAGGCCCGTCTCTCCGAAGGCATAAGAATGTATTATAACTGTAACGATTGTTATATTTAACAGACAGGCACCAGGAACTAAACTCTGTTAGCTAAGGCGCTGGTACTCATACACAGTGAGTGCCCACATGAGCCACAGAGACGTTAGAAAGAACTTTCTCAGTGTCAGAGTAGTTGACAAATGGAATGCATTAGGCAGTGATGTGGTGGAGGCTGACTCCATACACAGTTTCAAGTGTAGATATGATAGAGCCCAATAGGCTCAGGAACCTGTACACCAATTGATTGACAGTTGAGAGGCGGGACCAAAGAGCCAGAGCTCAACCCCCGCAAGCACATCTAGGTGAGTACACACACACCCACTTGACAGGTTCCTTCCATGACAATGCTTGACAATGTGGCACCAACACCACAATACTTGACAGATATCTTCCTCTTGCCAGTAAATGGTTATCATCTCATGACAAATTTGTGAGGATATAAAATTTGTGAGGTTCCTAAATATTAAATTACCATCGTGTTTGGAATATTTTTGTCTTCAACAAAGTTAACAACTTCTAGTATAAATAAACTCAGAGAAATTACGACAACAGAATCATAAAATGATTCAGCTTAACAAATCAACAAAGACAGCAGTTACAATCTATATAAGAAAAGTAACGCTATGTAACACGGTTTTATGAGATGCATTTACGACCTTCAGGTACTGTGTACACTGGCAACAACCAGTATTAACTCCGTGTCATATTATCGTGTCAACGTTCCCACTCGTTCCGTGACTCTGTATAGGTCGCATTCACTCCTTTTATACCTCTGTGTTTGACAATTCTAGAAATATGAGAGTATACTATGAGCTGGGATATGAGAGTAGGCTATGAACTGGGATATGAGAGCAGACAGGCAGAGCTACAACGTGTGTGTGACACAACATTCCTTCTAACTTCACAAAGAAGTGCATCTGGTTGCTCTTTACAAGATAATTTTAAGGTCGGAGCCAAAAATGCACCCCTCCCCCACCCTCATCCTAGAGAAAAAAGAACGTTTTATATAATGCACGTAAGCAAGATGGATGCTCAGGATGAACAGAGCGTAGAAGGCGGGCGTGTTTTACCCCAGGACGATCACGGGATATGTATACATATATATATAAATATATATATATTTTTTTCCCCCTGGCGATGGATTGCCGCTCTCTTGACCCGACATGATGGATGACGCTAAAGTTAGCGGTGTAAATATGACTCCTGGCGATTTACCTGTGGGCAGGAGCCGGTGCAAAAAAGAATGGCGAGTTATGACTCTCCCGCTCCTCCCTCAGTAAAAATTATCCGCAAAACAAATGGTAATTGCCCAATTGCTGCCTTTGGTAAATATTAGCGACAATTAGGGCAAATGGGAGTTTTTGATGTGGGTGATATTGCCAGCGCTAGGCCACGGAGCCTGTGTGTTATTTTGTAATATATATATTTATAGTTAAGTTACATATCTGGTTACAAAAAGTGGATATTAAGAGGAAATAAGGGGAAGTTTGTGTCCTAGAGGCAGTAGAGTTCTTCGAACTCCTCCGACGTCGGGCAGGAACCGAGGATGCAGCGGGCATTCCCCCTCTGGATCGCCACACTGAGGCGCTGCAAGAGAAAACTTGACGCTCAAGGATTTCTTGAAGATATGAAGAATCCTCTTGGAACAGGGATTGGATAGATTCAAGAATGACCTCGGTAAATTGTTGTTTTTGAAACAAGGTGGTTGAGCAATGACCCTGGAATCAAGATCCTTAAGAAACCTTGCACTCTCTCCCCATGGGCCGAGGGTCTCAGACCCTATTGGAACGAAGTTGTACCGATGATCTAATTGCCTGAGCCGGTCGGCCGAGCGGACAGCACACTGGATGTGTGATCCTGTGGTCCCGGGTTCGATCCCAGGCGCCGGCGAGAAACAATGGGCAGTTTCTTTCACCCTATGCCCCTGTTACCTAGCAGTAAAATAGGTACCTGGGTGTTAGTCAGCTGTCACGGGCTGCTTCCTGGGGGTGGAGGCCTGATCGAGGCCCGGGCCGCGGGGACACTAAAGCCCCGAAATCATCTCAAGATAACGGAATCTGAGAGATTTCCTGTCTCAAGTGTTTTATTAAAATACACACCTCCCTAAGTCACACAGAAGTGCTGCTATAAAACACACTATAAACCTCCATCAACCCTCAAACACCACAGCAAGAATAACACGACGCACCAGGAGACGGATAGAAACCAAAGCACGACAACAATTTACATGTAAATCCCCGCTGTAAAAGAAGCGTCTCAGGGCAGCAGGAGACGCTGTAAACACACACACACCACAAACACGGCGAGTTTATTCAGGGGAGAGTGGTTTAGGCAGGTGTTGTATGATTCGGGCTCCGTAATACGAGGCTTGTAATGAATGGTTCGCGTCCGAAACCACTGGTCTTCGCGGGCCGCGGCTCGCCAGCGTCCTGCACCACAAACCTCCTTCACAAATCGCCCCCAAAACGACCGATAATTGGCAGTAACGTCACACGCAGAACTCTAGGCTCTGTGTCTAGGCTCTGTGTGTAACACCAGGCTGTGCGTAACACCACTCTGCGTAACACCACTCTGCGTAACAGCAGGCAATGACAAAGGTGTCATTACCACGTCCCAAAAGTGGTGGAAGATGTCACAAGTCCCGCTTCAACAGTTTGTAAATCCAGCGTATTTTAACTTGCGTATCGCCTCGCCTCTACGCCAGTGTGGAACAGCAACTCAAGCTCTTCCAGATGGGAAGGGTGGGTGACAAGCCCCGTTCCTTTCACATCCTCTTGGAACAGGGACTGGATAGATTCAAGAAAGCCCTGGGTAAACTGTTGTTTTTGAAACAAGGTGGTTGAGCTATGGATTAATTACCAGTTATGAAAATAGACCTGGATTGTTTCAAGCGCAAGCTAAACAGATGTAGAAATGAATTTGCGTCGCTAATCAATAAGCGCAGCCTAGTATGGGACAATAGGCATGCTGCGCATTTCTGAATTCACATATAATATACTGAGCGGCGGGCTTGCGGTCAAATTTATAATACCACTTTTTTGGGACATGGAGGAAGCCCCCCATGAGTGGGTGAAGTTACAATGGGAAATGCTTTGTCTTTTTATAGATTCGACACACTTTTTCTCCCTTCACAGACGATAGACTGTTCCATGGTTTCGTGTTTATACTTGAACCTTTGCAGATAGTTGCCTGATATCTTAATTATCAAATTTGGTTCTCAGGTTATTTTTTGTGTTAAATATTCATTATTTCCTTCTTTGCTATGTAATTATGTACTTTTTATATGATAATTTTTTTTTGTAATTCTCTTCACTTTCTATGCAGTTAAAAACGAAATTAGATCACCCGTAGAGGCAGACCAAACTCAAGTGATATCAATGGGCTTTCTG
The DNA here is from genome assembly GCA_020271785.1 of Procambarus virginalis. Lineage (NCBI taxonomy): Eukaryota > Metazoa > Arthropoda > Malacostraca > Decapoda > Cambaridae > Procambarus > Procambarus virginalis. Next base: position 6,341,755 of record WNGS01109749.1, read on the forward strand.
TTGATATCAGAAACCATTGAAACTGTTGAAACTGATATCAACAGAAAGAACCTTTCTGCTGATTCCAGGTGAACCATACACCTGGTTCACTAATACTGTTCACTGCGTTCATAATATTCACTGAAGTTGAAGCCTCTCCAATACACCTTGTTCCTCACATATTGCATAATTCTGACTATATAAACAATATATAATATATATATATATATATATTATATCTATATATATTATATATATATATATATATATATATATATTAATTTATATATGCTAAAGCCACAAGAAGAGATAGACAAAACTATCTCTAACTACACTGTATAACTAATACAGATCTGGAGCAGGATTGATATCGAGCATTTACGTGTCCACTACGAAACCTGTACATCTTCCCTAATTCGTGTATAGTTTGTAATTATTACTAACAGTTTACGAGGCGCCACGAGGTAGTCTATATCAATAATAAACTTAGTTTCAGAACGATTTCGAAGCATTTCCCCACTCATAAACTGTTTAAAATAACCAAAGTCGCCTTGATCGAGGAAAGATGTACATGTTCCGTAAGGCCATACCTATATTTTCATGATCCAGACCCTGATCAAAATATATTCCACGACACAATATAGACGACAGAACCCAAACGTCTTGACTCTAAATTAAACCTGTGATGAGGTACATGAACGCTTCGACAAAAGAGAATCATCACCAGGAAATCGTCGTAGCCTATGAGTGAGTGACCATGAGCATAATTGAGTCCCTCCCTCAAAATTTAATGCGTCGCGCGCTCGCTAATACGCATCATTTTCCCGCTCAAAAACTGACTCTGATTGTCACTTGTCTTTCTATAAGCACCACGAACTTAAGAGACATATGAACATCGCGTCGGGTAAGCTGCCAGAACCTTTGTATCACAGTCATGAAAGGGATTATTGACGCAACTTTAAGGAGTCCGATCGCGACAGGTGGTGTCTTTTAGAGGCAGTAGGCGGTAATAATGATAATTGTAGGCGAAACAATACACTGCCCGCCCCGCCACTCTCACCTCCTTCGTCTACCGTCAATATATCGATTTTTCCTTCGGCTTTGTAGTTCTTGTTGCAGGTCGCTATAACAAGGTTTTCTTCTCTTTCTCTCTCTGCTTCTCAGAGAGAGAGAGAGACAGAAAGAATGTCAAAACGAGAACTAAAAATCTACTATATNTATTTGACACATGTTCGTTGCAACTATTATATTCCACAAAATGTACTTCCAATTCGTAGCCAATGTCGTTTCATATGTTTTACACCAGCAAATCCCAAGAGCTTTAATTGACTCCACTACCTGAACCATGAACCTGTCCAGTGAACTTTATGCACCAACTGCAAGCCCCATCATACACGTTTTGTTCTTGTTATTACAGCACCTGTTGCTCTTTCAAAGTTGTCTAAACATTTTGAACATTCACCACCGAGTCTTCTGTCGACACAAAAATAGTGTATCGTCTGCATAACCAACAACAGGAAGTGTCATCGCATTAGGAAGACAAGGTGGAACAAAAAGTCCATTGCCTTTTATTGCCAAGGACAGTGGCTCTTGAAATATAACATACAAAATCATTGAAAGGGGACATCCCTGACGTACAGATCGTTCAACTAAAAAAGGTTACTTAAGACTCCATTGATACAGACGCTGCTCCGACACTCTTTATAAAGCATACGGACCCAATCAATAAAGTCTTGTGCAACTCCTACCCTATCCAATATTTCCAATACCAAACTGACCATCAACACGGTCAAAGGCTTTCGGACAGTCGAGGTTTATCATAGAGGAAGGAACATTATTCTCAGACACATAATACACAACATCCCTAATTACATTATTACATTGATTATGGATCTTCCAGGCACACCACAAAACTGTTCCTTTGATATATTTTTTCCATTGCAATTTAAGTCTATTTGCCAGCAGTTTCGATACTATTTTATAATCCTGGTTTAGTTAAGGAAAGTGGCCTCCAGTTCGTTAGAATATGCAAATCACCCGTTTTAGGTATCATCTTAATAATCCCATGAGATTGCGACATGCTAAGCTTCCTATGCTGTATGCTATACTGCACCACTTGTACAAAGTCTTTACCAATGACATCCCATAGATAGAAATAAAATTCCGCCGGGAACCCATCACAGCCCAGGTGATTTACCTTTCTTTAAACTCTTGACCACACTCCACACTTCTGCTTATCTCATCTCCAATAATGACGTGTTGTCATCTTGGTTTAAAACCCGTGTACATTTTCCAAGGAAGTGCTCCCGCATACCTTGGTCCACGTTCACTTTTTTGTACAATTTCTCCAATTCACCTCGAACATAACATACAATCCCATCCGTATTTGTCATATCCGTCCCATCACCTGCTTTAATACTAGTCACAAGAGCTGTACCTTGTTATTCTTGACTTTACTTAACAAATAAGGAGAGAGTTTTCACCATACATCCTATCATTAATCTGGAGGCGAACATTGACCTTCAGTTATTTCATCCCGCAATTTGTTAATTCTGTCTTTCAAAATGGTAATTTCCTCATACTTGTCTAATCCCATATTGACCTTTGCATAAAGTGTTTAGTCTGTGTTGGAATAAGGTTACAACAGACCATATTTCTCAGCAGCCTTCTTTTGGACACTTCACGAAGAAACTTTTGCATGCAACTTTACACATGTCCCACCACCCAACATAAATCTGAACTTATGTTTTTTTTCGCAACCAGGGTTCCACAATACCTGAAAATTATCAATTACATCTTTACTCTGCAACAGACTGCAATTTAGCTTCCAAGACCCTGTCCCCACTTTAACCTGATCGTCAATAACAAGCTTCACCACAACCATACATGATCTGAACAGCTGACCGGGACAGTACTGCAAGAACTAATTTTATCATGTAATGAGTGCATATATATTCTGTCAAGCCTAGAGCCATAATTCTGGCGAACATATGTGTATTCATATACACCTCCGTTAATGCTATTCTCCGCTGGCCTTTCCAGTCATCGTTAATTCTACATTAAAGTTTGGTGCTGATAAATTAAACAATACTTAATATTGAATTGCTTGTTGTGTGATCCTGTGGATATTCCAGGTAGCCATGCAACACTGGCTTTTCAATCAAATGAATAATGAATAATCTGTATAGTTCTCTTTTACAAATATATGTCATATACTATAATAATGACCTGTAATATAACGTATGTACATCAGAGGCTAATATATATATTATATATATATATATATATATATATATATATATATATATATATATATATATCATATATATATATTAGACCAACACTTTCCTCCTGGAATAAGGACCTTGTAAGACCCAATGTTATCACACATTTTTAGACACGCGCTATTATTATGGATTTAGGCCTAATTCTGCACCAACGCGTTCGAATCCCCCTACCTTACGCTAGCCTTGGCGAGGATAGATGATATAATGAGATTCAACACCCATGCAGGGGTGGTCATTACACCCGTGTAGGGTTGGCGGTTGCTGTAGGCTATGGCTCCATATGTTCGATCCTCAAGATGAAATCACCCTGTTCCACACACAGTAGTAGTCAGTAGTTTCAAAGCATTATATGACAAAGAGGCTGGGAAGACGGGACACCCACTAGCGTAGCTCTCATCGTAACTACACTTAGGTAATTACAGGGTAGTTAACAGATGGAATTAGGGAAGTGATGTGGTGGAGGCTGACTCCATATACAGTTTCAAATGTAGATATGATGGAGCCAGTAGGCTCAGGAACCTGTACACCAGTTGATTGACAGTTGAGAGGCGGGACCGAAGAGCGAAGCTCAACCCCCGCAAGCTCAGCCTGCGTGTGTACAGATACATTTTTTGGGCAGCGTTGCGCTGTGTAGGGCAGCTCATTGCCCATGTTAACATTAGGTTAACACGAGGCGCGTTTAACGAGAAGTGCCTTGTCATGGTTAATAAAAATCTGTAGGGAAGGGTCGGGAAATCTTGGTTACTACTGGAGCTTATCACTATTCTTACAACTGTAACTTAGCACTATTCTTACTTCTGCAAACTTTGAAGACTCTCATAATGGTGCACACAGATGATAACCTCATGAGTGTACAGAGTGTGAGAAAAGATCATGGCCCGAGAGCTATGAAGCTTCACAGCTCATTTATTTTATTATTTATTATGTATTTATTTATATACAAGAAGGTACATTGAGTTTGTGAGAATACATAGCATAGTATTTACAATCTTGTAAAGTCACTAGTACGCGCAGCGTTTCAGGCAGGTCCCTTAATCCTGGATGGGTGTGGTTTGCAAATAATGAACTAAGCTAACTATATTATGAGGCATCTAGGATATATATTGTTCTTGTCTGAGAGAGACCCAGTGTAAGTCAAGAGAGTAAAGACGCGGGGTCGTGCTTCAGCTCCAGTCCCTCTCCTCTCCCTTCAGTATGTCTTCTGAGATTATACGAGTCGTAGCGGATCCAAGAGGCTCCTGGATGAATGCTAAGTTAGCAATAGCCACCGGAAAAGACAAAGATGCGAAGACACATGTTATGAGACAGCGATAATGGTGAGGTATTGACGATATTCTTCCTTCATCAGCCTATAATGTGTAATGCCCCGTCACTAGAGGATATGGAGGAGGTTGCTCTAGAGGACCATAATCACCTCCAAGTGAACATTAACGGAAAATCCTCTACTATATTTGTTGACAGCGGGGCGACAGAAAACGTTATAGAACACCGAGAAGCAAAACGACTAGGTTTAGATAAGATGGTATCCAAGAGGTATTCCGCTAAACTTGATCTTTTCAGGGAAACAAAATACGCCATTATGAGAGAAGTTAATAGTGTTAAGCTACAGCTACAAAACGGTATGGAATTGGTCGCAGGATTACACATCTATCCTCCGGAAATGGACAATTACTACCGTCACGACCCAATCCCAAATTTCATATTTTGTTTCCCATTAATGACCGAGTACCATGTAATACAATAGTTTAACCTTAACAAGTCATCACTCTACTTTAAGAAACTAAGACCATTTAAATATAAAGGGTTTGGATTGGCCTCCTCTGAACAATCTTATATAAGAATAAAGTTGCCAGATAAGGCACAAAATACACTAACCGATAAGATACTGGTTGATACAGGTTCAGATAAAACCAGCATTTCAGGTTTATTTCTAGAAAGTATTGGTTTGGAAAACAAGCCTCCCAAAACGGTTCGGATTCACATGGGGGGCGACACCTACATTGAAGACCAGCTTGAGGTACTCCCCGAGGTACATTATCCATTTATTATTGGTACAGATATCATGGAAAAATATCATTGCACATTGGATGCCTCATCTTTTTATTTATATTTTAACATTAATAATAAAAATTATTTGACTTTACTGTACTGAAAAAAACAGCAGCTAACCCTCGTTATATAATGCATTTTTATTCGTCTTACATTATTTAAAAACTATCAGGTTTACACCTGTGTAAAAAAAAATGTGTGTGTGTGTGTGTCCATGTTCCCCAGACCTCTCACGTCTGGAGATATGTAATAAAAATAATCACAAATTAACAATAATTAATAATTAAACAAATGATAATGCGGGCTTGGGTGACATATGATAATAATTAGATGATGGTGCCCAACCACATAAGCTGGAGGGTAGAGCGACGGTTTGGCGTCATGCAGGTCGGCGTTCAATCCCCGACTGTCCAAGTAGGTGCGCACCATTCCTTTCCCCCGTCCCATCCCAAATCCTTATCCTGACCCCTTCCCAGTGCTATATAGTCGTAATGGCTTGGTGCTTTACCCTTGATAGTTCCCTTATCTTCTCACTATATTCATCACTGTAACCATTTTCATTCACTACCTTCATCACTGTATCCATCTTCACTATACAATCTTCATCACAGTAACCATCTTCACTACACACTATCTTCATCACAGTAACTATCTTCACTATACAATCTTCATCACAGTAACCATCTTCACTACACACTATCTTTATCACAGTAACCATCTTCACTACACACTATCTTCATCACAGTAACCATCTTCACTACACACTATCTTCATCACAGTAACCATCTTCACTACACACTATCTTCATCACAGTAACCATCTTCACTACACACTATCTTCATCACAGTAACCATCTTCACTACACACTATCTTCATCACTGTAATACGAATGAACGCAATTCATCATTTTCGAGTAAGAGAGGTGAAATAGATGGTAGATGGAGGGGGGGGGGGGAGATGATAGACTATTGGTTATAGGACAGGCAGCCTTAAGCTCTTGGGCCCCGGACCTCCAGGCGCCTTTTGGGTATTTACAATGGTTCCCGACCCTGCATATATTGTACCTATTTATTGTTAGGTGAACAGATGCATCAGGGTGAAAGAAACTCTGCCCGTTTGTTTTCCGCCATCGCCGGGGATCATAAAAATATATGTGTGTGTTTAACTACTGTAACTTGTCACTATTCTTACTACTGGAATGGTTCACAGTGAGAAACCTCATGGGTGTACAGAGTGTGGGAAAAGATTCAGTCAACTGCGATCTTTGAACTCATATAATTGTTCACACAGGTGATAAACCTCACGAGTGTACAGAGTGTGGGAAAAGATTCAGTCAACTGGGATCTTTGAACTCATAATTGTTCACACAGGTGGTAAACCTCACGAGTGTACAGAGTGTGGGAAAAGATTCAGTCAAGTGGGATCTTTGAACTCATAATTGTTCACACAGGTGATAAACCTCACGAGTGTACAGAGTGTGGGAAAAGATTCAGTCAACTGGGATCTTTGAACTCATAATTGTTCACAGGTGATAAACCTCACGAGTGTACAGAGTGTGGGAAAAGATTCAGTCAACTGGGATCTTTGAACTCATAATTGTTCACGCAGGTGATAAACCTCACGAGTGTACAAAGTGTGGGAAAAGATTCAGTCAACTGGGATCTTTGAACTCATATAATTGTTCACACAGGTGATAAATCTCATGGGTGTACAGAGTGTGGGAAAAGATTCAGTCAACTGGGATCTTAAAACTCATAATTGTTCACACAGGTGATAAACCTCACGAGTGTACAGAGTGTGGGAAAAGATTCAGTCAACTGGGATCTTTGAACTCATAATTGTTCACACAGGTGATAAACCTCACGAGTGTACAGAGTGTGGGAAAAGATTCAGTCAACTGGGATCTTTGAACTCATAATTGTTCACACAGGTGATAAACCTCACGAGTGTACAGAGTGTGGGAAAAGATTCAGTCAACTGGGATCTTTGAACTCATAATTGTTCACGCAGGTGATAAACCTCACGAGTGTACAAAGTGTGGGAAAAGATTCAGTCAACTGGGATCTTTGAACTCATATAATTGTTCACGCAGGTGATAAACCTCACGAGTGTACAGAGTGTGGGAAAAGATTCAGTCAACTGGGATCTTTGAACTCATATAATTGTTCACGCAGGTGATAAACCTCACGAGTGTACAAGGGCTGGGAAAAGATTCATGCCACAAACAGCTATGAAAGTATCGCAGCTCTTGCAGGGTACTTGGTCTAGTCTCCGGACACTGTTAAATGTAAAAATGCACATGACTATATTACGATGATCTTCAGTCGATCTTCATTTTACTTTAGTGATCTTCATTTTACTTTATTTATTTCTATTATATGTGTATTTGCATTTTTTATTTTTTACCATAATTATTTTATATATTTTGCAGATTTAGTATTTTACTGATTTAGTATTTTAGTATTTTACTGCTCTGTAATTCCTCATTTTATTGTACCTTGACTTCATTGTATCCACATGCAAGCTGATATTGATCCTGAACAAAATCTACTACCTCAAATATACAATAACCAATAGATTGATCATCACCACTGCAGGTATTACACAGCTCACCAGGCTAAAAACAAACTCCAAGATAACACTTGCTTGTCAGTCTTCAACCATAATGTCAGATCACTTGGTAAACATTTTGATGATATAAATGCATTTCTCTCAGCACTAGGTACTAAACTATCGTTCATTATTTTAACAGAAACCTGGCTAAGTGAAGACCATACCCAACTTTACAACTTAGCTGGTTATAAAGGCATTCACAACTGTAGGCCTAACAAAAAATGAGGTGGCACAGCTATATATTACCAAGATAACTTCATCTGCAACAGTGTCTTTAGTGATAGAGATAACTACTGTGAATATACCTTTGCTCAGTTCTCGATAAAACCCCTTAAATCCTCTTTGACTACTAGAGTCATCTATAGATTTCTCAATACTAACATAGCTGCATTCTCAGATAACCTAAGGAATCTTATCATAAACAACAACCTCAACAAAAATCACATCATTCTGGGAGGTGACTTCAATATTGACCTGTGTCAACAAAATAGCCTTAAGTCATATAGCCAATAAATAGTCAATAAAGTCGACTATTTTCTAAATAGCATGAACTGTATGCTAATCCCCACAATCACCAGGCCCACCCGAGTCAATCAAACATCCGCTACTACCCTGGATCACTTATGGACTAACATAACAGCTCCCCTTACATCAGGTATAATCATTCACAATCAATTAGTATGTCACATATGCACTTATTAAATAAGCCAATATTGACTGTAAGCAAGTGTGAGAACGGGTTGCATAATCACTGACAAAACAACGGACCACTATCCTATCTTCCTCGTAGTGAACATTGACATAACACCACTTGCTAACAAGAAACTTATCTTTAGGTTACACAGTGAAGCAGCAATAAGCAATCTCTCAAAATGCCCTCCACAATATAAACTGGGAAATCTGATTTTAATAATACACAGGATATAAATTCATTGCCAAACCTCTTTTTTTCCCAAATTCTAAGCCTCTACAACATTCATTGTCCTCTCCTCACCAAGCAACTAACTGGCAAAAGGTTGAATAATCCCTGGCTCACAAATCGTATATTCAAAGCAACAGACAAGAAACATGAATATGAAAAAAAAACTTAGGATTGGCCTAGTTGCAAAGGAAGTAATTAAGAGGTACTAATCAGTGCTTACCAGTATAACAAGAAAAGCAAAACTTTCCTATTATGAGAATAGATTCAAAGAAGCAAAAGGCGACATGAAAAGCACAATGAGAACCATCTCTAACATCCTAGGAGCTAAACAACATTCACATAACCAGATAACTTCCAAGGAAGTATACCTAGGTCATAAAAGTATTTGTGTACGTCTGATATCATACTACTTGTGAAGGAGGAAATGTATATGTTTATCTCTCAGAATGTTTGGTAATATGTTTATAGTTTGTGATGTGTGTATATGTATGTATTAACACGATGTACTGAACGGGGTGAGAATAGCTTGAGCTACCTCATCCCTTTGTGTGTATTTTACATCAATAAACTTATTTCAATTTCAATTCAATCTAAACAGGTGGATGGGTTTGTGTGTGTGTATGCTCACCTAGTTCTGCTTGCGGGGGTTGAGCTCTGGCTCTTTGGTCCCGCCTCTCAACTGTCAATCAACTGTTATTATTTTTTTCCACACACACACACACACACACACACACACACACACACACACACACACACCACACACACACACACACACCACACACACACACACACACACACACACAACCCAGGAAGCAGCCCGTGACAGCTGACTAACACCAAGGAATCTATTTACTGCTAGGTAACAGGAGCATCTGGGTGAAAGAAACTGTCCATTGTTTCTCGCCGGCGCTGGGAATCGAACACGGAACCACAGGATCACGCGTCCAACATGCTGTCTAGACAGCCACCGGCCCCTGTGTGCGTGTGCGTGCGTGTGCGTGTGCGTGTGTGTGTGTGTGTACGCACGTGTATTTGCCTATTTTATCACAGGCAAAGTGTTTGGTGTCGCATATTCTGGAAGGAGCGAGAAAGTGCGTAGTGGTGGTGCTGTAACCATTANAATATACAGTACAAGTATAAACTCTCGGTAAACAAGTGTTTCATATATCACAGAGCATGAACTTTAAACCCCTAAATGTTATATTTATTTTTCTTTAAATGATACCTCAACCCCTCCCCTCTACTTTTGTACCTACCTCAACCCCCCCCCCCTACTTTTGTACCTACCACTTCGCCCCCCTTACATTTGAACCTACCTTCACCCCCTAATTTTGAACCTACCTCCACCCCCCTAATTTTGAACCTACCTCCACCCCCCTAATTTTGAACCTACCTCCACCCCCCTAATTTTGATCCTACCTCCACCCCCCTATTTTGATCTTGCCTCCACCCCCTATTTTTGATCCTACCTCCACCCCTAATTTTGATCTTACCTCCACCCCCCTAATTTTGATCTTACCTCCACCCCCCTAATTTTGAACCTACCTCCACCCCCTAATTTTGATCTTACCTCCACCCCCCTAATTTTGAACCTACCTCCACCCCTAATTTTGATCCTACCTCCACCCCGTAATTTTGTACCTACCTCCACCCCCCTATTTTTGATCCTACCTCACCCCCCTAATTTTGATCCTACCTCACCCCCCCCCCCCTTCCCTAAAGTTTGCCCCTAACCCCATCTCCCTTTCGCACCGCCCCCCATTACTGGCCAAACCTAATTCTGTTGCCACAGCGGACTTCAAACGATGCACTGAGACGACCTACTAACTAATTTTAACCTTCCGATCCCCTTACAGAAAATGTGATTGTTTCTGAGTGGCTGTGATTTGATAGTTCTTCGTTATTTATTCGTTGGGAATTATGACGTTAGTATGTGAGGTGGTATTTGAGAGGGTTGGATAGAGAATTGTTTGGACATTCGCAAGACGAAAATGAACAATAAGTCAGCAGGCAGCAGTTTCTTCCTGCGCGCGCATGCAAGCTTTGTTGCTAGCGTCAGGCTTTTTGTGGCTAGTGGGTTAATTAATAGAATGAGAGCAGCGGTAATTAAAGCCTCATTATTGGCTCTTATATGTTTTATATTCCTCTAATTAACTTCCTCCATGTCATAATTTATCTCCTTGTGCTATAATTTAACCGGATTTCTGATAACCTGTAGTTCATCCTTCTGAAGGATTGCATGCAGGTTTGCAGTCGACAGGAAGTCATTGCAGATCCCCCTCCTGTCTTTTTTCTTTTATTGCAAAATATAAAAGGGAAATGTAAAATAAAAATAATACATTCCTTTGTTTGAATCGTAGGATAAGCTACATGTGTTCGATATTTTTTAGGCTTGGTTATTACTGTAGAATACTCATGATAATATTTCTGGAAACCAAGTTAATTTTAATATTTAATTATCGGGGAAAGCGCTAAGGGTTTCTAAACTCTTTAGCTACTTGACAAACTTTTTAAGTTGGGATTTCACACATGAAAGGTGTTGTTGTCTGGCGGCTGTAGAGACAAGTGGGCGTTGTTGCTATAAAAAAAAGTTTCTCGTAGCACGGGAGTGGACTTCTCATCTTTCAAATTACGTCTGAATTTACCCTTATGGCCGAAAATGGACGTAATTTGAAAATGGAAAAAATTATTGAAAATAATTTGTGGTATACTGTATATAATATATATAATACAGTATATAATATACACCACATATGAGGTATACAAAGTTCTGAATGATTCCTTACGCTAGTTTCTAAAGGCCGTTCTTATCTTGGCTAACCTGGCATATGCCGCTGATGTTATCCTCTTGATATGGGCTTCAGGGACAGGTCTGGCGTGATATCAACCCCCAGGTCTTTCTCTCGCTGATTCTTGAAGAATTTCATCTCCCAAATGATACCTTGTATCTGACCTCTTGCTCCCTACACCTTTCTTCATTACATTTACTTGGGTTAAACTCTTAACAACCATTTGTTTGACCATTCTTCCAGTTTGTCCAGGTCTTTTTGAAGCCTCAGCTGTCCTCCTCCTGTCTGAATCCTTCTAGTTTTGGCATCGTCAGCAAACATTGAGAGGAATGAGTCTATTACCCTGTACTTGTGTGTGAACTGCCTAGTTGTACTCACCTAATTGTACTCGCCTAATTGTGCTTGCGGGGGTTGAGCTCTGGCTCTTTGGCCCCGCCTCTAAACCGTCAGTCAACAGGTGTACAGGTTCCTGAGCCTATTGGGCTCTATCATATCTACACTTGAAACTGTGTATGGAGTCAGCCTCCACCACATCACTTCCTAATGCATTCCATTTGTCAACCACTCCTGGCACTAAAAAAGTTCTTTCTAATATCTCTGTGGCTCATTTGGGCACTCATTTTCCACCTGTGTCCCCTTGTGCGTATGCCCCCTGTGTGTGTGTGTGTGTGTGTGTGTGTGTGTGTGTGTGTGTGTGTGTGTGTGTGTGAGAGAGATAAATTGTTATGAACTGTGACTAATGTTGAATATTGCATTTCTTTAACAGGTGTAATGAATGACAACAGTGCTGAGGTGCCGGATGGCACGACCAATGAGATGGTGAAGGTCCGCACACACTCCCAGGACCGTGTCCCCAAGATCAGGGCGAGGAACAGCAGCAGGCCGAGCAGCATCGTCTACAGGACCTGCAGCAACAGCAGCAGTATCATCAACAGTGCAAGCTACAGAAGGTTTCACAGCTGCTGCTGCTGCAGGAGCAGCACCAGGACCTGCCACAACAGCACCAGGACCTGCCACAACAGCACCAGGACCTGCCACAACAGCACCAGGACCTGCCACAACAGCACCAGGACCTGCCACAACAGCACCAGGACCTGCCACAACAGCCTGTTGTGGCAGGTCCTGGTGCTGTTGTGGCAGGTCCTGGTGCTGTTGTGGCAGGTCCTGGTGCTGTTGTGGCAGGTCCTGGTGCTGTTGTGGCAGGTCCTGGTGCTGTTGTGGCAGGTCCTGGTGCTGCTCCTGCAGCAGCAGCAGCTGTGAAACCTTCTGTAGCTTGCACTGTTGATGATACTGCTGCTGTTGCTGCAGGTCCTGTAGACGATGCTGCTCGGCCTGCTGCTGTTCCTCGCCCTGATCTTGGGGACACCGGTCCTGGGAGTGTGTGCGGACCTTCACCATCTCATTGGTCGTGCCATCCGGCACCTCAGCACTGTTGTCATTCATTACACCTGTTAAAGAAATGCAATATTCAACATTAGTCACAGTTCATAACATTTATCTCTCTCACACACACACACACACACACACACACACACACACACACACACACACACACACAGGGGGCATACGCACAAGGGGACACAGGTGGAAATGAGTGCCCAAATGAGCCACAGAGATATTAGAAAGAACTTTTTTAGTGCCAGGAGTGGTTGACAAATGGAATGCATTAGGAAGTGATGTGGTGGAGGCTGACTCCATACACAGTTTCAAGTGTAGATATGATAGAGCCCAATAGGCTCAGGAACCTGTACACCTGTTGACTGACGGTTTAGAGGCGGGGCCAAAGAGCCAGAGCTCAACCCCCGCAAGCACAATTAGGCGAGTACAATTAGTGAGTACAACTAGGCAGTTCACACACAAGTACAGGGTAATAGACTCATTCCTCTCAATGTTTGCTGACGATGCCAAAACTAGAAGGATTCAGACAGGAGGAGGACAGCTGAGGCTTCAAAAAGACCTGGACAAACTGGAAGAATGGTCAAACAAATGGTTGTTAAGAGTTTAACCCAAGTAAATGTAATGAAGAAAGGTGTAGGGAGCAAGAGGTCAGATACAAGGTATCATTTGGGAGATGAAATTCTTCAAGAATCAGCGAGAGAAAGACCTGGGGGTTGATATCACGCCAGACCTGTCCCCTGAAGCCCATATCAAGAGGATAACATCAGCGGCATATGCCAGGTTAGCCAAGATAAGAACGGCCTTTAGAAACTAGCGTAAGGAATCATTCAGAACTTTGTATACCTCATATGTGGTGTATATTATATACTGTATATATATATTATATACAGTATACCACAAATTTATTTTCAATAATTTTTTCCATTTTCAAATTACGTCCATTTTCGGCCATAAGGGTAAATTCAGACGTAATTTGAAAGATGAGAAGTCCACTCCCGTGCTACGAGAAACTTTTTTTTATAGCAACAACGCCCACTTGTCTCTACAGCCGCCAGACAACAACACCTTTCATGTGTGAAATCCCAACTTAAAAAGTTTGTCAAGTAGCTAAAGAGTTTAGAAACCCTTAGCGCTTTCCCCCGATAATTAAATATTAAAATTAACTTGGTTTCCAGAAATATTATCATGAGTATTCTACAGTAATAAACCAAGCCTAAAAAATATCGAACACATGTAGCTTATCCTACGATTCAAACAAAGGAATGTATTATTTTTATTTTACATTTCCTCTTTTATATTTTGCATAAAAGAAAAAAGACAGGAGGGGGATCTGCAATGACTTCCTGTCGACTGCAAACCTGCATGCAATCCTTCAGAAGGATGAACTACAGGTTATCAGAAATCCGGTTAAATTATAGCACAAGGAGATAAATTATGACATGGAGGAAGTTAATTAGAGGAATATAAAACATATAAGAGCCAATAATGAGGCTTTAATTACCGCTGCTCTCATTCTATTAATTAAACCCACTAGCCACAAAAAGCCTGACGCTAGCAACAAAGCTTGCATGCGCGCGCAGGAAGAACTGCTGCCTGCTGACTTATTGTTCATTTTCGTCTTGCGAATGTCCAAACAATTCTCTATCCAACCCTCTCAAATACCACCTCACATACTAACGTCATAATTCCCAACGAATAAATAACGAAGAACTATCAAATCACAGCCACTCAGAAACAATCACATTTTCTGTAAGGGGATCGGAAGGTTAAAATTAGTTAGTAGGTCGTCTCAGTGCATCGTTTGAAGTCCGCTGTGGCAACAGAATTAGGTTTGGCCAGTAATGGGGGGCGGTGCGAAAGGGAGATGGGGTTAGGGGCAAACTTTAGGGAAGGGGGGGGGGGTGAGGTAGGATCAAAATTAGGGGGGTGAGGTAGGATCAAAAATAGGGGGGTGGAGGTAGGTACAAAATTACGGGGTGGAGGTAGGATCAAAATTAGGGGTGGAGGTAGGTTCAAATTAGGGGGGTGGAGGTAAGATCAAAATTAGGGGGTGGAGGTAGGTTCAAATTAGGGGGGTGGAGGTAAGATCAAAATTAGGGGGGTGGAGGTAAGATCAAAATTAGGGGGTGGAGGTAGGATCAAAAATAGGGGGTGGAGGCAAGATCAAAATTAGGGGGTGGAGGTAGGATCAAAATTAGGGGGGTGGAGGTAGGTTCAAAATTAGGGGGGTGGAGGTAGGTTCAAAATTAGGGGGGTGGAGGTAGGTTCAAAATTAGGGGTGTGAAGGTAGGTTCAAATGTAAGGGGGGCGAAGTGGTAGGTACAAAAGTAGGGGGGAGGGGTTGAGGTAGGTACAAAAGTAGAGGGGAGGGGTTGAGGTATCATTTAAAGAAAAATAAATATAACATTTAGGGGTTTAAAGTTCATGCTCTGTGATAATATGAAACACTTGTTTACCGAGAGTTATACTACTGTATATGTAATGTAGTATTTCCTTGTAAAACTGATGTATATGATTTATATTGTATATTAAAGATAAGAAAAGTGACCCGAGGTTTAATTCCTTTAATCTTTCCTAATAACCAACCCCTGACAAAAGATAGACGCTTGGTCACAACATTTAACTATTTACCCAGCAGTGCCAGACAAAACGTCAAGTTTTCTTAAAGAGGCCATTGGGTCAACTCGCCGCACCTCAAAGTCATTCCAGCGTAGGTCTTAATTTTTAATACACGGTGTGTTAAAATTAATGACTACGTCTGGGAAGGCCGCACCTCAAAGTAACATTCTGTAATTCGTACATATACGTAATTTGTGTACGGATAATTACGGTATATAATGTTGGTCAACCTGTCCTCACACTAGGCTGTTTAAAGCAGCGGCCGGCCCAGACGCAGTCATTAATTTTAACATAGCGTGTATTAAAAATTGGTTTCTCATATATAAATTATTATTATTATATATAAAAATTTTATGTATAGGTAGGCTTTGGTTAGGTTAGGTGTTTAGGTTCTGTTGGCGATTATTTGTATTTGTAGTACGTGGGTGAAGCATTTACAGCGTTGTGGTTCGAACACCAGTCGTCAGTGAAGCACTTGTTCCGGAAGTGTTCGGACGTCATCAGTTGCGAGTCGTTTGTAAACCGCTTTTCATTCATAAACAGGGGGGTTTGGCGGCTGGATTAACGAGCTTGGACCTTTGCATGCGCAGACAGGTTGTGTGGGGAGACTTTAAATGTAACGAGTCAGCCTTGTGGCTTGATATAGACTGAACATCTTGATATAGACTGAACATCGGCGTTCAGTTCCAAAGATTCACGTGTTGAAATCTGACGAACCACTCCTCCTTGAACAACAATATCTATCCTGTTGGCACAGTGTTACACTGAACAATAGATAGCTATAACTCAATAAATCAACTGGCTTTGGCCCTAAACTAATAAAAATATTTATATTTTTTCAGCTCACGAGAACATCTCCCATCACCCTTATAAAGGTCCTATCGAACTTGGCCTAAACCAGCTATATAACTCGGTAGGAACCAATATAGCAACCTGAACAGTTAACCCATCACACAGGAAGATCAACAAAGTCTTGCAAGACGGGCATAATGACCTCCCAGCGCCTGAAGATCAACAATGGGTGCTTCAGACCCCCACACACACACAGTCTCAAGATCCTACGTAATATATACACCTCTCCAGGTCATATTCTGGCCCCCACCCCCCTCCCAAAATACAATAGGCTAGATGACTCCCTTACCTATTACAGCAAGCCGTGACCGACACTCAGGAGGGTGAGAAGGAGGCGAGAACCACCTCCTTGAGCTCTGTAGACCCGTATGGCCATTGCCTCAAGACGGCCACTCACCCCCACCTCCCAGGCATGCCAACTTTTATATTTCCAACTCGTATGGCTCCCCTGAAGCCTCTTTCAAATCGGCTTTTCCCACAGCTGGAGAATATAAACACAATATTAATTGCGGTAAAGCAAATAGGGATGTGTTTGATGTAATTGGGGAATTAGGAAAGAGAATAACGAGTTGCGAATTACAGGTCTGTTAAACGAGTCTTCTAAATAGTATTCAACCCGGACGCTGGCATAAATAAATCTTACTAAAGTCATTACATTTCTGCTTCACTGAAGAAGAATAACAAGGGGTAAATAATAATTGATATGATTGGCTATGCTGGAGTAGGTGTTGCCCGCTCTGTCGACGAAACAAAGTGCTAGAGAGACAGGTCGCTCCGCCCATCTTGTTCACTTGTTCTGCAAACTCACTTTAGCCCGCTATACAGTGATCTATACAAAGCTGTACACTGAACATGGCGCTGAATATTGAACACTGAGATATATCCACAGTTGTGCATAGAGGATACTGAGAGTATTATGCTGTAGCCTCATATTGGAACACTGAAAGTAACCAAACTCAAAGCAATATGTATTTAACAGTGTTAAGTACAACAAACTCCATCAACAATGTATTTAACAGTGTTAAATACATATTTAACACTGTTAAATACACAGTGCTCTGTATTAAGCCCACAATGCAATACCTAGAACACATTTTTCTACATATTTTCATTCCTAATATAGTTCACCGTAAAGCTGAATAATAATTTGTGCCTATACATTCTTATAATACGTCACGTTGCTAAACGCAAATAATTTATAAAGCTATAATTCATACTAGGAAACAACTTCAGTTAATTTCTTGCGAAAATGTTGTTCATTCTGACGTGGGATATTTCAAAGTATTTTTCAGAACTAAAGCCTAATTTCCTAGTCATAGTATTGCAGGCCATTCCCAGCCTTGCTCACCATTGGCATTTTCTGAATATTATTTATATCTTGTGAGAAAGTAAATTAAGCTTTCTTATAGGCGGCGTTCATATGATAGGCTTCTAATTCTCGAAATATTCATTATTTCGCATCCTCGTCTGAATATTTTCCAAGAAAATGAACATGCACCATATAGCACAATAAATGCTTTATTTCCTAACTGTATAGTTTCTTTGCCTCTAGATTATAATTCTGTATTTTCTTAAATAAAGATAAAAAAAATTGTGGCTCCCAGATAATTTTCACAATTGGAATTAATTAATATATGCAATGCTTAGCTGGTAAGCGGTACTCTGTGTTAACTTGAAATTTTAAAAACATTAGAGATCTACAACTAGAAGGTGTAGGGATAGTCTGTC
Organism: Procambarus virginalis; assembly: GCA_020271785.1. Lineage (NCBI taxonomy): Eukaryota > Metazoa > Arthropoda > Malacostraca > Decapoda > Cambaridae > Procambarus > Procambarus virginalis. The sequence goes on from WNGS01109749.1 coordinate 6,359,991, forward strand.
TGTCTCCCCACCAACCACTTGGGCTGGACGGTAGAGCGACGGTCTCGCTTCAGATCGGCGTTCAATCCCCGACCGTCACAAGTGGTTAGGCACTATTCCTTCCCCCCGTCCCATGATCGGTTGATTGATTGATGAAGATTAAGCCACCCAAAGGTGGCACGGGCATGAATAGCCCGTAAGTGGTGGCCCTTTTGAGCCATTACCAGTATCAATAGATGATACTGGAGATCTGTGGAGGCGCAACTGCACCCTGCGTGATGGGGTCCCATGATCCTTTCCAAGTGCTATATAGTCGTAATGGCTTGGCGCTTTCCCCCTGATAATTCCCTTCCCATCCCCAGTCCACCCTCTCTTCTTCTTCCCTCCACCTTTACCCTCCTTTTCCTGCCCCCTCCTCCCCCCCCTCTCCACCGTTTTGCTCTTTCTCCCTATCTTCACCCCATCTCTCTACCCTCAATCCACTCCCCTCTTTTCCCCTTTCTTATTCATCTGCCCTCCAAACATACAAACAATTTCATTTACGTATATGTATACCAGGAGGGGAAGGTATAACCGGCTTGGCCCGGGTCTCTCTCCTCCCTTCCCCCTCTCTCATCCCTCTTTCCCATCTGCACCTCTCTTCCCGTCTTTCCCTTCACCTCTCTCCCCTCTCACACTTCTAGCCCCACCCTACCCTCTATCCCAATCCCCCATCTCTCACTTCTTCCTTCTTTTCTACTTTTTCTTTAAGTATCCCCCTTTTCTCTTTTCCTATCTTCAAACATCTCTTCTCCTTCCTTCTCTCCCGGTCTCTGTCTGTCTCTTTTTCTGTTGCTGTTTGAGTCTTACTTATCCTGTCTTCAACCTTGGACAAACACAGAGATTCTTTCTCTATAGATGCAAAGCATTTTTCAACTGTCTGTCCGTTTTAGAAGCCAATAAGTGTTTCTGTAGCCATATTACATCTTTGAATTTACAAACGGCTCCATCTGTATCACCAGTTAAATTTGCTAATGTTGATAACGATAATATCTAAATCATTCATGTATAGTGTAACGAATAAATGTCTCAGGAGCAAGATCAACAGCATTCAAGCTGAGATTATTTCGCGCTACGATGTAAATTAAAAATCAAATAAGTTTATTGAAGTATATATACACAAAGTGACGAGGCTTCTCACTGCCGCACTATGATACAACTCCATTAATGCTAATTCAGTGTCCTGCGCGATGGTCTTTCTCTGACCGAATTTCATACATCCATTCCAGTACTATTTTCTTTTTAAGTCCCCTTATGATGTAGTATCAGAGGCATTATTAACAGCAAGGTACGTAACATCGTAAACTTTCTCACTGCCTTCTGCTGCAAATATATTTCGAAAGAAATGAGAGTACATTAAATCTAATCGTCATTTTGTATTCCCTGCTGTGAATTATTTATTGGTGTTTGTGCGCGGCCATTTTAGACCAGTGAAGTAATTTTTGGAAAATTGTGCTACATTTACAACCTGTGCGATTCTAGCACCTTGCCTGACTTTAGTGATTTACAACACGTTTGTACAGGTTTGCTAAAGGTACATAAACTCCTTTTACATTGTTTCAGTACCCTAGCAAATATTTCGTCGGGGGAAAGGAGATTTATTTAGCTTTAATTTACCTATATATCGACAAACTTGGCTCCTGTTCACCAGTAGTTTATTTTACCAGTTTTTTTGGTACTTTATCAATAAATTACTAACAAATATAAATATATGTATGCATCACACAAATTTCAAGCAGTGAATTGTGCGTATTGATACACATACCTCACGCCATAATGTCTACACATTTTGCTCATACTTTGATAAAGTTTATGCATTAGTCGTTTATTAAAGGCAATAAATTAATGCGCATTTGGTACACATTTCACGTCATAAAGTTATCAACCCATATCTTAGTAATCATATACGCCTCCCCCTTCCCATATCACCGGCACGCATCTACACCGACCAGGCAACAACGCCAGATGGTAACGAGAGAAGGTGGAGGTATATGTAAACGAAACGGATCAATTCATTACTATGCAAACTGGTGTTTATCGACACTTGAAGCATCATAATAACGCGAGCCCTGGCGGACCGACCCCCACCCTTCCCGCAGGCCAGACCAACACCTCTCCCTCCTTCCCCTCTCATTCTACATTTTAACTCATTCCACTCTGTAATTAAAGATTCCGTGACGAGTCTCTATCCCTCACAAGCGTTCTCCTCCCATGTTCACTAATTTCAGTGTTTAGACTCATAACCTTCCGCAAAAAACGGGGTAGTGGATGATAAAGTGTGGAGGATGGATTCTTTCCCGCCCCGAACAAGATGGGCTGCATTCGTATCTTCCCCAAGTTGTCTTGCCTATATTCCCCCCCCCCATCTTCCTTTCCTTCTCCGCTGGCCTTTCCAGTCATCGTTAATTCTACATTAAGATTTTGGTGCTGATAAATTAACAACTACTTAATATTGAATTCGGCTTGTTGTGTTGATCCTGTGGATATTCCAGGTAGCCATGCAACACTGGCTTTTCAATCAAATGAATAATGAATAATCTGTATAGTTTCGTCTTTTATCAAATATATGTCATATACTATAATTAATGACCTGTAATATAACGTAATGTACATCAGAGGCTATTATATATATATATATATATATATATATATATATTATATATATATATATATATATAATATATATATATATATATATAATATATATTAGACCAACACTTTCCTCCTGGAATGAGGACCTTGTAAGACGCAATGTTTATCACACATTTTAGACACGCGCTATTATTATGGATTTAGGCCTAATTCTGCACCAACGCGTTCGAATCCCCCCTACCTTACGCTAGCCTTGGCGAGGATAGATGATATAATGAGATTCAACACCCATGCAGGGGTGGTAATTAATCCCCCGTGTAGGGTTGGCGGTTTGCTGTAGGCTATTGGCTCCATATGTTCGATCCTCACAGATTGAGACATCACCCTGTTCCACACACAGTAGTAGTCAGTAGTTTCAAAGCATTATATGACAAAGAGTGCTGGGAAGACGGGACACCACTAGCGTAGCTCTCATCCTGTAACTACACTTAGGTAATTACAGGGTAGTTAACAGATGGAATTAGGGAAGTGATGTGGTGGAGGCTGACTCCATATACAGTTTCAAATGTAGATATGATGGAGCCCAGTAGGCTCAGGAACCTTACACCAGTTAATTGACGTTGAGAGGCGGGACCGAAGAGCCGAAGCTCAACCCCCGCAAGCTCAGCCTGCGTGTGTACAGATACATTTTTTGGGCAGCGTTGCGCTGTGTAGGGCAGCTCATTGCCCATGTTAACATTAGGTTAACACGAGGCGCGTTTAACGAGAAGTGCCTTGTCATGGTTAATAAAATCTGTAGGGAAGGGTCGAGAAAATCTTGGTTACTACTGGAGCTTATCACTATTCTTACAACTGTAACTTAGCACTATTCTTACTTCTGCAACTTTGAAGACTCTCATAATGGTGCACACAGATGATAAACCTCATGAGTGTACAGAGTGTGAGAAAAGATTCATGGCCCGAGCAGCTATGAAAGCTTCACAGCTCATTTATTTTATTTATTTATTTATTTATTTATTTATATACAAGAAGGTACATTGAGTTTGTGAGAATACATAGCATAGTATTTACAATCTTGTAAAGTCACTAGTACGCGCAGCGTTTCAGGCAGTCCTTAATCCATGGATGGGTGTGGTTTGCATAATAAATGAACTAAGCTAACTATATTATGATGCATCTAGGATATATATTGTTCTTGTCTGAGAGAGACCCAGTGTAAGACAAGAGAGTAAAGACGAGGGGTCGTGCTTCAGCTCCAGTCCCTCTCCTCNTGCTGTTGACAAAGACAGACTGTAGTAGACCAGTAGTAGAAATTAATGTGGGTATTCCATTAGCAGTAACATAGAATACTTAAATGAATGTAATTAAAATCTTACTGACCTAACAAATTCACAAGACTTTAAAACTGGTCTTAAACATTATGATGAATATCGTGAGTAGACATTCATATATACAGCTTTCTCAAACCCCAAATGTCGAGTACACCATGTGTCAACTTTGTGAAAGAGAAAACATGCACTCCCTTGAACATTATATCGTAGAATGTCCCATGTTGATTGACTTTCGCCCTTCTGGGCTGAAGTATGCTGAACTCTGTAAATACTATATGAATCTATATGAATACTACTGATTCAGCCTACCCTGGCTTTGCGCCCTAGTGAGGCCACTCCAGAGCACAACACCATAGTCTCCTGAGACTGATGGATGCCTACGACGACGACTACTGGAACACTTTATATATATTATACCCTTCACACCACAACCACCCACCACACCACAACATCACACCACAACCTACCTGCGCAACAGGTGTCTTCTCTTAGCGGGAGGCGGGGAAGAGGCATCATCCTCGCCATAATCAGGATCCAACCTCATGTTGGCTGCCTTCATCAGCTTCTTGTACTTGGACCGTCGGTTCTGGAACCAAATCTTCACCTGCAGGAACCACAACACAATGTTTATTACCAGATTACGACAGTCACAAGCCTCGCCTTGCCAAAAAATAAACTAAAAACGAGAACAAATCAAGAATATTTTCAAATGAATCAGTTCCAAATATTGATGATATTTTAATAGGAAAGCAAAGTAATAAATCGGCTCTTAATATTTTCATCAAGGATCTTGTGGGTGATTAAGGAACATTGCGTGTAATCTAAGCAGCCTTATCATGCACTGAAGACAGTTATTCATCATGTATTATTACTCTGTCATAATGATTCGTAAGGACTTTAGCTCCTGTGCCAGGTTAAGTCCACTACGGGATCACCATAGCCCGTGCTACTTGCCCCGCTCCTGTGCCAGGTTAAGTCCACTACGGGCTCACCACAGCCCGTGCTACTTACAACTTTGTGTTCCCAGGAGCTGAATCTACAATAAGGAGGAGGAGTAGGACTGACCTGTGTTTGCGTGAGGGCCACCATGGCGGCCAGCTCGCCCCGTTCGTGTTGGGCCAGGTACATGGAACGAAGGAACCGTCGATTGAGCTGCTGAAGCTGTTGGACAGTGTAGGAGGAGCGGGCCTTTCTTGTACTCCCTCCACCACCACCGCCCCCTCCACCTCCTCCTGTACCCTGGTGACCAGCTATTTATTAATACCATACCACCATGTTTAAAACAATGTTAACACCAACATAAGAATTTCCATACATACAAACTAGCAAGTGTACAGAAATACACAAGTGTACTTGTTAAGAGGCGGGACCAAAGAGCCAAAGTTCAACCCCCCGCAAGCACAACTTTATGAGCACACACATATTCCTTTCACATTTATCTCCCTCTCTCCTCCTCTTGGACAAAGAGAGAGATGTACTATAGAAAGGAAAAAAAAGATAAACAATGAAGCAAATAGAAAGAAAACCCAAGAAATTATGAAAATAATAAGTAAAAAAAATTTCTAACACACGACCATCCTACAGCAGCTCTTGGGTATCAGTAACCAAAAACAATAAACACATGAAAATAAAAATCATGCTGCAGTTGAGCATGTTTCAGCATCTCCGAGGACCTGGAACGCTGCCATAAAAAAACGATTTAAATTCGAGATCACTATACCTATTAAACACCTCACAAGCCTATGCCACCAAGAATAAACATCAGCTGAGGCTGATTTTCCTATACCTGAGATCACTATACCTATTAAACACCTCAAGCCTATGCCACCAAGAATAAACATCAGCTGAGGCTGATTTTCCTATACCTGAGATCACTATACCTATTAAACACCTCACAAGCCTATGCCACCAAGAATAAACATCAGCTGAGGCTGATTTTCCTATACCTGAGATCACTATACCTATTAAACACCTCACAAGCCTATGCCACCAAGAATAAACATCAGCTGAGGCTGATTTTCCTATACCTGAGATCACTATACCTATTAAACACCTCACAAGCCTATGCCACCAAGAATAAACATCAGCTGAGGCTGATTTTCCTATACCTGAGATCACTATACCTATTAAACACCTCACAGGCCTATGCCACCAAGAATAAACAAATCGAAACTACACACATTGGCATCGAATTCACACCAACCACTGAGGACATCTTGCAGGAAAATCAGCTGAGGCCGAGGGTTGAAGGTTGTTTTAAAACTAAGTTCCCATCCAAATGATTGATAAAAAGCAGAATTTCATGTTTACAAACATCCATTCAAACACATCTATTTAGAGACAGATGAGTCTTAAATAGAATACTAAGCCATTGTAGGAGTAAGAGCAGAGTAGCTAATTACTCCAGAATGACTAGAAGAACAGCATGCAGAACAGAGGAAGTAATTATTAAAAGAAGCAACCAAGCCGACAGAACAGAGGTAACAAGTCTTATCAATCTTATTTGCATATATTTTATTGCCATTCTGTATAATGTCAAATTATTTTGCTTACTAAGGTATACGTGGATAAATATTTAGTTAATAGATTAAGCTATAACATATAGTTATTATGATTAAATTGTGTAAAATCTCCAAAGAGTTTCTGATCATTAATCCTAATAAAATTTTTAGCTTCAATTATGTAAATTATAAAGTATGAGTATAATACTATAATGTTAAGTGAGAAACGTTCAGACCAGTGAAGGTTAAAATTATTATTAATAATGCTTAAATGAACCTGATATTGCCAGGGCATCCTAGTTTAATCAGCTTAACGGGTATGGAAAACTTGCGTATTTGCTGAATGCCTCGTGGTAGGTTACTGATTATTAAATATAGGACTGGGCACGTACCTGGTGGGCGTGGTGATGATGCTTGTACCCGTCCACACCCAGGAGAGAGTACGGAGGCAGGCGCATGGCTGGGGAGGTCATGGCGGCGCCTGATAGCATCATCGACGCTGCCGTTCCTGGAGGCCGCCATGCACAATTAAAACAAATTAACCAAACCACACATTAGAAAGTCAAGAGACGACGACGTTTCGGTCCGTCCTGGACCATTCTCACAATCGACTTGAGAATGGTCCAGGACGGACTGAAACGTCGTCGTCCCTTCACTTTCTAGTGTGTGGTCTGGTCAACATACTTTAGCCACGTTATTGTGACTTCTCATCTGCAAAACTGATTTATTGATCCCTAACTATTCAGCACAAGGCATTAATAGCCTAAAGTACCTTATCCAAAGTTCACATCAAACACCTGAAAACCTCAGAATGGTCATAAATTAATTAGTGGAACATGTATCTTCAATATAAAATAGTAGGCCAAAATTTATAGCCGCTTGTTGGCAGTCAGAATATCAGCAAACTCAGATTAAGTAATCAGATATCTGAGCAATGAAAAGTAACTACACTTATATATTAAGCGACAGCAAATCATATTCAAATTACAGATTCTTACCACGACTGATAATTTTCAACATATGCTGGTTGAGAAAACATCTAGCCTATTCCAAAATCACCCTCATATAAATTAACAGTTCTTCTCCTCTCGTTTTGACATACATATTCTAATGTTTTAAAATCACATAGCATATGTGTACCATCCTCTACCTGGACGTGGCTTCTCACTATAATGTGAAATCAATCACATCAACACAGTCGAAGCTCCCCTCACTAAAATCGATATAAACATAGATGCCTCTATCCCCCAGGGTATATTTCCATAACTATATTTAACCCATTTAGCGTCTTAATTCACACAGGTCCTATGTTGTGTTTACTAATGTAATATTTACACAATAGGGGCCAACTTTTTAAAAGGCAATTTCCCCCTGCTCGCTTGCCGGGGCCAGTCCATTACCAGAAGGGTGTTATTAGCAGGCTGAGCTATGGTCCCGCCGCCCCTCCCTGCTTTTAGCCACTGGGCTCCCCCTGGCCATATGACCTACTATTTTGGATAGAACTTTTTTACTGTAAATCTTTCATTTTTTTTTTCCTGTACTGTATTCGAAATTTGACTTATACATTGTGATTTGTTAGTCTTTATAATGTCGACCTGTCCTTTGTTTCAGTAATTCAATGCTCAAAGTTATTTAATCAAACATGACATTAAGTAGCCTAACATTTGAGTCTATCGGACCAGACGTGAACTAATGCCAAGTCCTTCAATCCGGGTTAATATATTAACTCCAAAGAACAGATAGCATGAATATTTGTGAGCCATTATATTTGTTGCATTTGCAGCGTTATTTACGATAACTTAAAACAAAAACACAATCTATTAGTTAAGAGGAAGGACTGGTTGAAGCCAAACGCTGAATCCCATTTCTGTTTGATTTCTACATCTTTCCTGTTAATATCATAACACTCTTACATCCCCCCCCCCACATGAATGTGATAGGTTTTCAAAATGACTTCAGACCCTTAATGAAAGCTGTAACACCTAGTGATAAATTCTACGGCAAATCAAAGAGATCAGATATCAATTCAACTTACCAGATCCCATCATCTGCTGGTACTGGAGGGGTGTGTAGGGGAAGTGAGCTGTTGCTGCTGGCTGCTGCACCCCGTGTGGTGGAAACGTTGGCTGTTGTGCTGTACTTGACTGCTGTTTCTGCAAAGACCGTTGGTCCTGCTGCGCAGCCTGTTGCTGCTGTTGATGATACGAGGCCTGCTGCAAGGCCTGCTGTAGATGTGAAGCCTGCTGCAAGGCTTGCTTCTGGTGTGAAGCCTGCAGCATAGCCTGCTGCATGGCCTGCTGCAAGGCCTGCTGCTGCTCCGAGGTCTGCTGCTGCTGCTGCTGCTGCAGTGTTTGTCTGTATAAGGCTTGCTGCTGGTGGTACAGAGAGGCCTGAGGTTGCAGGTCTTGCTGCTGCTGCTGTGACGCCTGCAGGTCCTCGTGTTGCTGCGAGGCCTGCGGCTGCAAGTTCTCATGCTGTTGTAGCTGTGAAGCCTTCGGCTGTAGGTCTTCATACTGTTGGTTCTGTTGGCTCTGTTGCAGCTGTGAAGCCTTCGGCTGCAGGTCTTCATACTGTTGGTGCGAGGCCTGTGGCTGCAGGTGCTCGTGCTGTTGTAGCTGTGAAGGCTTCGGCTGCAGGTCCTCATACTGTTGGTTCTGCTGCTGCAGCTGTGAAGCCTTCGGCTGCAGGTCTTCATACTGTTGGTTCTGCTGCTGCAGCTGTGAAGTCTTCGACTGCAGGTCTTCATACTGTTGGTTCTGCTGCTGCAGCTGTGAAGTCTTCGGCTGCAGGTCCTCATACTGTTGGTTCTGCTGCTGCAGCTGTGAAGTCTTCGACTGCAGGTCTTCATACTGTTGGTTCTGCTGCTGCAGCTGTGAAGCCTTCGGCTGCAGGTCTTCATACTGTTGGTTCTGCTGCTGCAGCTGTGAAGTCTTCGACTGCAGGTCCTCATGCTGTTGGTTCTGCTGCTGCAGCTGTGAAGTCTTCGGCTGCAGGTCTTCATACTGTTGGTTCTGCTGCTGCAGCTGTGAAGCCTTCGGCTGCAGGTCTTCATACTGTTGGTTCTGCTGCTGCAGCTGTGAAGCCTTCGGCTGCAGGTCTTCATACTGTTGGTTCTGCTGCTGCAGCTGTGAAGTCTTCGGCTGCAGGTCCTCATACTGTTGGTTCTGCTGCTGCAGCTGTGAAGCCTTCGGCTGCAGGTCTTCATACTGTTGGTTCTGCTGCTGCAGCTGTGAAGCCTTCGGCTGCAGGTCTTCATACTGTTGGTTCTGCTGCTGCAGCTGTGAAGTCTTCGACTGCAGGTCCTCATGCTGTTGGTTCTGCTGCTGCAGCTGTGAAGTCTTCGACTGCAGGTCTTCATACTGTTGGTTCTGCTGCTGCAGCTGTGAAGCCTTCGGCTGCAGGTCTTCATACTGTTGGTTCTGCTGCTGCAGCTGTGAAGTCTTCGACTGCAGGTCCTCATGCTGTTGGTTCTGCTGCTGCAGCTGTGAAGTCTTCGGCTGCAGGTCTTCATACTGTTGGTTCTGCTGCTGCAGCTGTGAAGCCTTCGGCTGCAGGTCTTCATACTGTTGGTTCTGCTGCTGCAGCTGTGAAGTCTTCGGCTGCAGGTCCTCATACTGTTGGTTCTGCTGCTGCAGCTGTGAAGCCTTCGGCTGCAGGTCCTCATACTGTTGGTTCTGCTGCTGCAGCTGTGAAGCCTTCGGCTGCAGGTCCTCATACTGTTGGTTCTGCTGCTGCAGCTGTGAAGGCTTCGGCTGCAGGTCCTCATACTGTTGGTTCTGCTGCTGCAGCTGTGAAGTCTTCGACTGCAGGTCCTCATACTGTTGGTTCTGCTGCTGCAGCTGTGAAGCCTTCGGCTGCAGGTCCTCATACTGTTGGTTCTGCTGCTGCAGCTGTGAAGTCTTCGGCTGCAGGTCTTCATACTGTTGGTTCTGCTGCTGCAGCTGTGAAGCCTTCGGCTGCAGGTCTTCATACTGTTGGTTCTGCTGCTGCAGCTGTGAAGTCTTCGGCTGCAGGTCTTCATACTGTTTTTTCTGCTGCTGCAGCTGTGAAGTCTTCGGCTGCAGGTCTTCATACTGTTGGTTCTGCTGCTGCAGCTGTGAAGTCTTCGGCTGCAGGTCTTCATACTGTTGTTCTGCTGCTGCAGCTGTGAAGTCTTCGACTGCAGGTCCTCATACTGTTGGTTCTGCTGCTGCAGCTGTGAATCCTTCGACTGCAGGTCCTCATGCTGTTGGTTCTGCTGCTGCAGCTGTGAAGTCTTCGACTGCAGGTCCTCATGCTG
>WNGS01109749.1:6380383-6403357 GCA_020271785.1 Procambarus virginalis
TTTTTTTATTGGCGATAAATTGAACGAAGAAGTATGACCAATACCCAATAACCAACCTACCTAACCTAACCTATCTTATAGGTTAGGTTAACGTTATTAGCGTGCCAAAAGTTAGGTTCAGGTGGTACGGTCAGTATAGGTAGTTGCGAAAATATAATTCATGAAAACTTGGCTTATTAGGCAAATCGGGCCTTGCCATAGTAGGCTGAGAAGTGCGTTCTGGCTACAGGAGCTACGTTAAAGAACTTTGTTTTAACTATATAAATATAAATATATATAGTAGCTTATATACTATATATATATATTACTATATATTATATATATATATATATATATGATATATGAACTCCTCCGGGAGTATGGGTTCGAGTCAACTTCTTGGGGTGTGTGAGTTTTCATTCGCAATTGATAGTTCCTGGGGACCAATTCAGGCCTTGTTCGCATATATATTAGATATATATATATTATATATATACTATATATAATATATTATGTATATATATATATATATATTTATATTATATAATATCCGCGAAACCAGGCCAACCGACATAGGAGAATTCCTGCTTAAGAGTGGACTAGAGTGATCGTTCTAAAGGTTGGTTCGTTGTAGAGATCAGTCACAGAAACATTTCATATAGTGATCTAAAACTATGGTGCAGCTCTTGGCTGCAGCCCCGCCTCCAAAACAAGACCCAAAGAGCCATTCCTTTCCCACCCCGCCAAACCCGCTGTTTATGAATGAAAAACCTGTTTCAATAAGCGACTCACAACCGTTCGAAAGTAAAGCACTATCCGGAACAGGTGCGTCTCACTGGACGGACTGGTGTTCGAACACAACGCTGTAAATGCGTTCAACCACGCTACTACAAATACGAATAATCGCCAACAGGAACCTAAAACACCTAACATAACCAGTGGCTATATATGCACAATATTGCGTGATATATTATAATAGTTAATTTATATGAGGAAAAATCCGGTTGTGTGAATGAACAGCATGTACACATTTATGAATGCGTCTGTTGGTGTGACCGCTGGATGGAATGGCCTGGAGTCGAGGAATAACTGGACAACATTGGTGTAGTGAGTCACCATACAGCAAGGCAATAGGGGTACAGTGGAGGTGTAGTGTATAGTGATACGTACCCTTGTACCGTCAGAGCTACTTATAACCTTCGCCTCACTCATTGCCATCAAAATAAGTCTTAAATAGTCAATAATAAGTGTCCCAGCAGCACACAAGGGGTAGGCGGCCAATTATAGTATAGGCGGGGGAGCTAGTGTTATATAAGTATTGTCCACCCAAAAAGCCATCTATATCCGTTGTGGGATTAAATATTGTAATTATCTGTCATGAAAATCCAAGCGGAGTGTAAGAATAAGGTCATAGGTGCCCTTCTGGTATTCTTCCTTGTTCGGCCGGATGGCCCGTTCTGACGGTATTGTGTCGTGTAAGAGAACGACAGCGAGCGTAAAGTTTCGGGAGTGTCAGTTAGTGATTGTAATTGTAGTGTATGTAGGCGATGGATAATAGTGACATGTACAATAAGAGAATCTTGTTAGGGCGCATGAGAACAGTGGCCTCCGGGCCTGTCGGCGCCACCCAACACGTGGCACTCAGCGGGAAATTAAAGTTTCTCAATATCTCATTACCGATTTTCAATGAGTAAACATGAGAGCCAAATGGCCGCCCAGTACGCCGTTTAATACCAAACACGAAAGCGAACCTTCGAGTCCGAAAGAAACATCGATCGCTGAAGTCATGCAGACATATAAATATTGATAATAAAGGGTAAAATATGATGGTTGAAGGTCAAGAGGTCAGCTTGACGATGCAGGTGGCGGCCTAAAAAATGTTGTGTAGAGGTCTGAGGCGGCTCCTAGCGGCGCCCATTTTGGGGGAGACTCGAGTATTTTAATACCTTCAACATTGTCCCAAGGCCGCGTAAGGTCGTTATCACGAGAAGGCGACTATTGTAGCACCTTGGGAAGGGGCAGGATAAGGATTTGGGAGGGACGGGGAACGGAAGGTACCACCATGGGGGGGCTGCCACAACCACTTAGACGGGGAAAGGAATGGTGTCCAACCACTGTGGACGGTCAGGGTTTGAACGCCGACCTGCATGACAGCGAGACCGTCGCTTCTATCCGTCCATGTCCCAAGAGTGGTCCACAGAGCGATTCACCCGTCTTTACAACACAGGCCAAAGGCTCGTTTAATCCAGCCGCCACAGCCCTTGTTCTAGAATAAAAACGTTTTCTCACGGCGAACCCCGCAGATACCCGTTCTCAAGGCTAGGCTCGTTAAGCGGCGGGCCGTCCTTTCAATGACTCGTTTTATTAATTTTAACATTGCGTACTAAAAATTAGTTTGTTCTCATACATTTATTAACATTATTATACATTAAACTTCTATTATAGTTAGAAAATGAGTAACTACACTTAAGTTGAAAATAGAAACTCTATGCTATAGGTTAAGTTAGGTGTTAGGTCTGTTGGTGATTATTGCTATCTTGCATAGTATGTGGGTGAAGACATGTCGCAGAGTCTTCTAACTATTCCTAACAGCGGTCGGCAGGACAGAGATAATATACAACCCTGCCTCAGCCCAAGTCCATTCCATCCGGCGGTCGACCCCCACAGACGCAGTCATCAGTTTAACATGCTGTTCATTCCAGATAGCCATTTTCTCAATTATAAATTAATATTGTTATATTTACCTGAATTTACTAGAGGGCCACTAACCCTAGTGGCCTCAACGAGAACAGGAAGCCCGCGGCTTGTCGAAGACACCCCTCATTTGCATTCATGATCTTTTCAGGTTGTACTTTAAAAGGTTGTACGACTACAACCCATGGCTGTGGAGCTCTACAACTGTACTGTAACAACCACGCTGGTGCACAGTTACAGTGGAAGTGGGGAGCCTTCACAACAGATAACATCTGAGAATCATTCGAAGATATCACTTGACCGTAACACCAGATAAGATAACCCACACCTTGATACCTGGTGTATGGTGGGGGAGAGAGAGAGAGTAGATAGGGAAGACGTCTATCAACTGTGCCTCACCACCCGTCACTATCACTCAGTAGTGATCCTCACTATCCACTGATCACCCACAGAATCATCTCTACCCTCCAAGGACCTCCAAGGACCTCCAAGGACCTCCAAGGACCTCCAGGACCTTAATTGACCTCATACATAATGAAATGGGTAGGTTTATCATGTCATAAGAAAAAAATTAGAGAAAATATATTAATTCAGGAAAACTTGGCTTATTAGGCAAATCGGGCCTTGCATAGTAGGCTGAGAAGTGCGTTCTGGCTACTAGGTACGACATATATATACACACACACACACACACACACCACACACACCACACACACACACACACACACACACACACACACACACACACACCAGTGAACGAGCTGGATGGCAGCCAGTCAACAATCAACCAATGAAAACCGGGAAAAAGAGGTCGCCGAGTCACGGCGATTGGCAGAAACATGCGCCGCGCTGCCTCGCGGAGTGCTTACAGCCAACCACAACAGGCTAAAGGTTCCACGGGTGCAGTAACACATCCATTACCGGCAATTTGGGGCGTGCTCCCGACAGACGACGGTATTTGACCTCTGACCCAGGTCACGGGGGTAATAGCGACCCCATGAAGGAAGCGGCCACAATATACAAGCAGAAAGTTCAACACCTGTTATTTTAACCCCTAACGTTGGCACCTTTGTTAGGGCGTGTCTCTGGCACCGGTTGTCTTGTAGAAAGTTGACTGAGCAACTCTGGTTAATATCCGTTACCTCTCTTGATACACAGGTTTCGCTAATCAACACATTCAAACTTCCGTGGAAAATAAACATTTCATTCTGGAAACTTTCCTTATTAAGGTTACTCATAGCCCAGTCAATAGAGCATTGAGCTCACGGGTTCGAGCCTCCTGCAGACTAGGTGAATGGAACATATATTTCAGCCCGCCCTCCAAACAAAGATCCAAAAGTGATTCCATCCACCCGCCAACCCCCTGTTTATGAATGAAAAGCGGTTTACACACGACTCACAACTGCTGACGTTCGAACACTTCCGGACAAGTGCTTCACTGACGAATTTTGTTCGAACCACAACGCTGTAAATGCTTCACCCACGTACTACAAATACAAATAATCGCCAACAGAACCTAAACACCTAACCTAACCTATGCCTATTTATACACAATATGCTAATATATTATAATATTATTTATACTTGAGAAAATTCCCGTTTTGAATGACCAGCATGTTAAAATTTATGAATGCGTCTGTGGGGTTGACCGCTGGATGTAATGGACTTGAGTCGAGGATGGGTTGTATATTTATATCAATGTCTGTCTGTCAAGTTTATGGCCAGATGCTCGCGGCAAGCGTCACCTAAACTGGCAGGGGAACTGGTGTGGGGTACAGGACAAACATAGGCTGCTCGGGATAGGCCTAAGTTAAATGCTTGAAGAAATATAAACACCCCCTTGGACCCTTTTCATGAGTCAGGTGTGTAGTGTAGCGTGTCTTCACCTAGTTGTATTCACCTACTTGTGCTTGCGGGGGTTGAGCTCTGCTCTTTCGGTCCGTCTCTAAATTGCCAATCAACGATCATTTTTTTTACACACACACACACACCCCCAGGAAGCAGCCCGTGACAGCTGTCTAACTCCCAGGTACCTATTTACTGCTAGGTAACAGGGACATCAGGGTGATAGAAAGTATGCCCATTTGTTTAACGCCATCGCCGGGGATCGAACCCCATTCCCCAGGATTACGAGTCCTGACTGCTGGCCACTCAGCCACCAGGTGCCCTTGTGATCATGTAGAGTTGTCACTGAAAATACTACACCATGAAAACAGAAAGATTAAGGAAAGAGAAAACATTTGAGACCAAAGATTTGTTTGTATTGCTTGAAATAGAGATAAATCTACAGATAAAGACGAGAGATAGACCCAGGCAACACAAGGTAACCCCCCCCCCCCCACCCCTAGTACACCCAACCACTTGGGGTGGACGGTAGAGCGACGGTCTCGCTTCATGCAGGTCGGCGTTCAATCCCCGACCGTCCACAAGTGGTTGGGGCACCATTCCTTTCTCCGTCCATCCCAAATCCTTATCCTGACCCCTTCCCAGTGCTATATAGTCGTAATGGCTTGGTGCTTTCCCCCCTAACAATTCACTCCCACTGTTGGAGTCCTTACATGTTCTAGAACACGGATTTTGTAGATAATCCGATTTTTGTAGATATAGATAATTTATAGATTTTTGTAGATAATTTTGTAGATAGAGTAGATATAACAGTAGAAGTAGCCACCTCCCGGCTCCCCCTGAACCGACTAGTGTAGGCTCCCCTGGACCAACTAGTGTAGGCTCCCCCTGGACCGACTAGTCAAGGCTCTCCTGGACCGACTAGTGTAGGCTCTCCTGGACCGACTAGTGTAGGCTCCCCCTGGACCAACTAGTGTAGGCTCCCCTGGACCAACTAGTGTAGGCTCCCCTGGACCAACTAGTGTAGGCTCCCCTGGACCGACTAGTGTAGGCTCCCCTGGACCAACTAGTGTAGGCTCCCCTGGACCGACTAGTGTAGGCTCCCCTGGACCGACTAGTGTAGGCTCCCCTGGACCGACTAGTGTAGGCTCCCCCTGGACCGACTAGTGTAGGCTCCCTGGACCGACTAGTGTAGGCTCCCCTGGACCAACTAGTGTAGGCTCCCCTGGACCAACTAGTGTAGGCTCCCCCTGGACCGACTAGTGTAGGCTCCCCTGGACAACTAGTGTAGGCTCCCCTGGACCGACTAGTGTAGGCTCCCCTGGACCGACTAGTGTAGGCTCCCCTGGACCGACTAGTGTAGGCTCCCCTGGACCGACTAGTGTAGGCTCTCCAGGACCGACTAGTGTAGGCTCTNAGCCAACTCCACGCTGACTTTGTCTCCAGTAGCACAGAACATCACCTTCACTCACCAGACCACTCCAAAAGTGACATTTGAATTTCATTATGGAATTCCATTGAGTTATAATCGATCCAGCAATGCTGCCAGTGCAGAGAAAACGACCATCATACTGGATACAAGTTCTGAAAGTGACGGCGAGTGGCATCACGTGAATAAGGCTAACAGGACAAGCCACTCCATGACGACCCATCGCCCTATAATCACTCCAGCTTCTCCAGCTCTTCCAGCTCCTCAGACTAAATCTCCACTGCCAATCTTCAAAGTGCAGCACACCGAAGGTAAGTCTTCCTACGCCACTGTAGTAGACCTCGAAAAAGAGTACCCCCAGCTCCAGATCAGAGCAAAACCTAATCTCAGAGGTGAATACATTCTGAGGCCTAAAGACGAGTCGGCCGCTACGATTCTGAAAAATTACACAAAATGTGAGGAACTGAAACCTGAGGATAAAATACGAAAAATCATTGTCCTCCACTATCCCTTGCATATGGCCCTTGACCATCTCGAAAAGCTGAACTATGTGGTGTCAGCAGAGAGATGCCAGGTAAGAACCACAAAACAGGAAACCCGACAAGTTCTTCTCACAGTTAGAGGACGGATACCGGAGAAACTTGACCTTGGAATCTGGGGCGTATTCCAACACAGGCCTTACACCCCAGAGCCCCTAAGATGCTTCAGATGTCAGAGATTTGGACATCACAAAGATGGCTGCCAACGCCCAGTGAGGTGCGGAGTCTGCAGCCAGCCCATGACACAAAAATATGCATTGATAAACACAAGGCAAACCACCTGTTCAGGCAAAGTGCCCAAATTGCTCCAAGCACATCACGCCTGGAACTTGAAATGCCCTGAAAGGCTCAAAAGGCTTCAAACAAACCCCACCACGCCTACAGCAGAGCCGAAGCCCCCACCAAAACTAATACCAGCTCCCCTGCCCACTAAAACCGCGTGGGGTCTACCCATTCAGAAAGAGGGGGCACACGGCCCTTCACCATCCGCCATGGTGAAGGGTGTGAAGACCCCCGTACAGGAAAAAAAGAAAGCTGGAGGACACAAGAATCATGTTCAAAGCAGTCGCCCTCCCATTTCATCCAGTAAGCACACTGGGGCCATTAGGAAAAACAATTCTAGTGTCAAAGTTACCACTGAGCAGGGTCTAAAAGCTACTAGGCCCAAACCTGCACAGCTTTAAATAGTGCTCCCACAGAAATAGACGCTCTCTGGCCAATGCTCAAAACTTGGTCACCGAGTTGATCGAAAGTCTGCTGTCATCACATGGAATCAAGCAAACCACAGAGACTCGGAAGACAATTGAGCACAAACTCAAGAGATTCGAAAATGTAATATCTTCACCTTCAAGACAGCAGGGCAGGAGACACCCCTCTAAAAAACAGATAGTCTAGATCGTCGGAAAGCGACATTGATGAGTCAATTTCAGGTCCACTAAGAACCTATACACCAATTGCAACTTCCATGGCGTGTTCATCAGACTCCATGGATACCACGGAATTATCAGCAAATTCCAAGAACCTAGAGGTCTAAAGATCCTGCAATGGAATGCGCAAGGACTGCGCACTAAATTGCAACACTTGCAATGCATAGCAGTAACCAAGGGCATAGACATCCTGATACTACAGGAGAGCTTGCTTCGAGCGGATTAGAACCTAAAATCTCAGGCTATCGAGGCTTCTTCCTTCCGATCAATGGGCAATCCAGGGGATGTGCAATCTATGTAAAATGTGACCTGATCTCCAAGTCCATAACCAGCCCACCTGATTGTGGAGCAGGGACAGAGGTAATGGGAGTAACCATTGAGCTAAGACACGACACTTGAGTGTTTAATGTGTACAGGTCTCCACATGCCGAAATGGATCTCTCTGTGTTATTTGGACACGCGACAAACAAACACAATCATTTGTGGAGATTTTAATGCCCATCATCGATTGGCACTGGGCTCGAACACAACAAACGAAGCCGGCATTCACATTGCACACCTACTAGACCAGCTTCCAGAAATACAAATCCTAAACAAGAATGAACCTACCCACATCCAAGGAGGCAGATTAGACCTAACCTTCGTTTCAGCTCCCTAAGAGATGTAGCGACATGGTCAGTTGAGCCCACACTCACAAGCGACCACTATGGGGTCCAAATTGATCTTAAGTTAGACCTACCCACTCCACCTCCGCCTCCATCTGAAGCCTGGAACTTTGCTTTAGCAAACTGGGACCGATTTCAAAACCTCATTTCAGAGTGGCATAGAAACTATGATCTTCCCGGAGACATTAATCAGGCAGAACAAGAATTTGTCAAAGCGATTCAAAGTGCAGCCAACCACTCAATCCCACTGAAAAAAAAGTCCACCGGACACCATAAAGATCATTGGTACTATTGCGAACGTGTCAAAGAACTCAACCATAGACTCAACAGAACAAGAAAGCTATACAAAAAGCATCCAAGTGACCGCAACAGGTCCTTACTTTGTGAGGTCAAGGAACATGTACATCGAGAGACCAGACTAATAAAAGAACAAAAGTGGCTGGAATGGTGTTCACACCTGAATGAACACACCTCTCTTGGAGAGATGTGGCAGCAAATCCACCGGGCCAAAGGGAATAAAACACCTAAAGCCCCACACCCCAAGGATCCTCAACAGGAAGCCGAAGTACTGGCAACCAGGTTTGCAGAGAGAGCAGCCAGCAATCAACTTCCACCAGATGTATTAGCAGTACAGACAGGAAGAGGAAGAAAGGTGGCACAGAATCCTTACAGCATGTGAAGAAGTCTCTGACACTAATGCCCCTTCACACTGGATGAGCTCAATCGGGCTAAGAAAACTCCAAGGATACATCCCCTGGAGCTGACAAAATAACCTATAAAATGATTAGAAACCTCGGCCCAGAGGGAGACGCTGCATACCTAAGGTTAATTAATTTAGCCTGGACTTCTCAAACTAGACCTTCAGCTTGGAATAGAGCAGACATAGTACCGATCCCAAAACCCAAAGATCCAGCTAATCCCAGGCCCATCTCTCTCCAAAGCTGTGCAGCCAAGACGGCTGACAGAATGGCACTCAACAGACTGGAGTGGAAAATGCCTAAACTGCACCATGATATGTATGCCTATAGAAAAGGGGTTGGCACAGTGGAATGTATTACAACTCTGTTAGCCCACTTGAATGACAGACCAGGAATGCTGATATTCTGGACCTCGAAAAAGCCTTTGAACTGGCTAGCGCCCAGCTATTCTCTGCTGCCTCATTGACAAAGAGGTCAGAGGCAACCTGCTCTCCTGGACCAAAAACTGTCTCATAAACAGAGAAGCAAGAGTAAAACTTCATGGCACAGTTCTGAGTACAAAAGACATGAAAATGGTACACCGCAAGGAGGTATTCTCAGCCCTCTTCTCTTCAATGTTTAATGGAAAGAATAATGAGGTTGAAACTTCACATCACTGCAGGCTGCTAAACTACGCGGACGACTTTGTCATCATCATAAAAGGAAGGGATGCGGCGCGCCTTGCACCCAAATGCTTAGACTGCATCAGTAAAGAGGCAAAACAGATTGGGATCAAACTCAACCCTCAAAGTCAAAAGCCATGCCCATAAAAATAGCGAAGCCCAACATCCAACTCACATTACAGGGTGCCTCGAAGGCGACTAGTTATGGTGACACCATACTCATCCTTAGTGACGGGTAGCACAAAGCATTACAGAGGGCACAAAAGGTCTTTATCCCAGGACCTTCATCTTAGATTATCAACTCACAGTACAGGGTATCGAATTGGGTGGACACCTACAGGTACATAGGAATATTCTTTCATTCCATATTTTTCAAATCCATAATAGTTAAATACGGGTGTGGTGGTGTCCAGGGATCACTACATAGCCCCAGACGTCTCCCTGGTGGTAGTCTTCCAGTCTTCTGAGCACAACCAGTCGTCTGGACCAGTTTGTGTCGCCTTTCCTTTCAAAATCTCCTTCAGGGAAAGTCTAGCGTTCTCCAAAGACAATAACCGGTTGAAAGTACTTTTCAGTTCCCTATTAGGTGGAACAACTCCCTCTTCAAGGACACCCTTGTTTTTCCAACACCCCCCCCCCCTTGCTGCATTTAAGGTATCCCAGCTTACCACCTTCCCTCGGGCTCTACTCCAGCCTGAACCAGAACCCGAGCTTCCGTTGGCCCCAGCTTGAGTCGCAGCCTTAAAGGCCACAGCAAACTCGACACTCCATCCTGTGGAATGCCACAGGAATGTGGTAACATTAGTAAAATTATCTCGTTTGAAATGGTTAGTGTCTAAAGGCCATAGATCAAAGCAGACATATGCTTGGAGTACCAAAGATGCAGGTTAGAATGCTCAACATGGCTCGTATTTGGTCCCATTTCAGAAAAATTAGAATGTAATTTTCAATCCTTGCAGACATGAACTGAGGGCTGGTAAGAACTAAGAATTCTCATGGTGCATGAATTCTAATGTACGTACCGCTGGGATGAAGGCGACTGTTACTGTTGGCAGAAGTTTCCAGGTAGTTAGCATCAAGGATAAGGAAGACTTCGTAAAGAACGTTTTCAGACGTGAGTTTATTAATGTTTAACAAAGAAGTATACATGTGCATTGACCTTTCAATATGGTCATAATGTTGGACTAAGACTTACTAGATGAAGAATTGTTCTAAAAGTACCTAATATTTATTTTATTAGGTGGGATCCAGATCAAGCAGGAAGGAGCGCGGCACGACGACTTGGTCATCCAGGTACACTGTCTACACCAACTGGTCTGCCCGTCTCAGGTTCCGTATGTCTTGTCTTACTTGTAGCCATACACCAAACATTGTCAAATCTACCAAACACCCCGTATGTTAAGAGAAGGTTACGTCTTCAACGGCTGTAAAGTCAGAAAGTTAATCTTTGGTGATTGATTACTATAATAGTTGTAATAACACGTCCCTCTCGTCCCCCAGGTTCTGGCCACCACGACCGGAGAGGCGGAGAAGACACTCGAGGTACTGAACAACACCTCTTACGACGCCATAAAGTGGCACCACATCGCCTTACAGAGTATGAAGTGTCATCTGTGACGACTTAGTTTAAAACATTTTGTAACGTAAAAGGTCCTGGTTTCCTGAATAAAGTTGTACAATAATAAACTGTCAAGTAATTAATAATTTTATTTAATACCTTAGCTGTTTTATTATCGTGCTGTACAGCACAATACTCAGCAGAGTACAGAATATTATTAAATATGACCGAAAAATTAACATTAATAATTCTAACACGATTTTTCTCAATGTTTCTTTTCACTGTCGATGGTAATTGGAAAAAATCAGTTCTCCAAAATTCATTTTTATTTCTAGTCTGACGCGACACTTGAACGCGTTTCGTAATAACTTATTACATTTTCAAAGACTTTAGTTTACACACACACAACTATAACCTGCAAACACTGAACAGATTTCTTACTATGCTATAATTCAAACGGCTTTTCATTTTATATACCTGCATTTGGGCGAGGTGATATGTTACAACAGTTTTGGATAAGGTGAAAACAAACTTTCAACACACGATAGAACACGAAATATTGGGTAAAGTTAAAGGGGAAGAATGGAAGTAAATGCAAAGGGCCTATTGGCCCATATTTCTTGATGCTTCTATATTGGTGCGGAGTCTTGAAGTGGGTAGAATACAGTTGTGTATTAATTGGCTGTTGATTGCTGGTGTTGACTTCTTAATGTGTAGTGGCTCGCAGATATCAAGCCGCCTGCTATCGCTGTATCTATTGATGATTTCCGTGTTTTTTTATTAAGACTTCTCTGGTGATGGTCTGGTTGTGGAAAGAGATTATAAGTTCCTTAATGGAGCCCTGTTGCTTATGCATCGTTAATCGCCTGGAAAGAGATGTTGTTGTCTTGCCTAAGTATATAGGCAAGACATCTCCTCTTTCCAGGCGATTAACGATGCATAAGCAACAGGGCTCCATTACACATAATCTCTTCCCACAACCAGACCATCACCAGAGAAGTCTTAACAAAAAACACGGAAATCATCAATAGATACAGCGATAGCAGGCGGCTTTATCTGCGAGGCACTACACATTAAGAAGTCAACACCAGCAATCAACAGCCAATTAATATACAACTAAATTCTACCCACTTCAAGACTCCGCACCAATATAGAAGCATCAATATGGGCCAATAGGCCCTTTGCATTTACTTCCATTCTTCCCCTTTAACTTTACCCAATATTTCGTGTTCTATCGTGTGTTGAAAGTTTGTTTTCACCTTATCCAAAACTGTTGTAACATATCACCTCGCCCAAATGCAGGTATATAAAATGAAAAGCCGTTTGAATTATAGCATAGTAAGAAATCTGTTCAGTGTTTGCAGGTTATAGTTGTGTGTGTGTAAACTAAAGTCTTTGAAAATGTAATAAGTTATTACGAAACGCGTTCAAGTGTCACGTCAGACTAGAAATAAAAATGAATTTTGGAGAACTGATTTTTCAATCACCATCGACAGTGAAAAGAAACAAATATTGAGAATTCGTGTTAGAATTATTATTCTTACTTTTTGGGCCATATTTAATAATATGTCTACAGGAAAGACTGCTACCAAAATATACTAATGTACAATACTGTACTGTTATGTACTAAGAGACGTGAGGGTGTGCACCTGGTGTGTAGTACAGGTAATGTGCCAGGTGTGTGCCTGGTACAGTAGGTAATAACAGTAAATCTTCCACGGGGGAAACTAAAGACATTAGCAGTATAGGAACTTGGGTCATCATATGACATAAGCACTATGGCATGTTGACCAGACCACACACTAGAAGGTGAAGGGACGACGACGTTACGGTCCGTCCTGGACCATTCTCAAGTCGATTGTTGACTTGTCACAATCGACTTGAGAATGGTCCAGGACGGACCGAAACGTCGTCGTCCCTTCACCTTTTAGTGTGTGGTCTGGTCAACATACTTTAGCCACGTTATTGTGACTCATTGCCTCCACTATGGCATCTTGAGGACAGTTTGCGATAAATCATTATCCTGCATACAAATCTAAATTTGTTTTAAAATAAGTTATTCCATCTAACTTTGAAACCTTACCATTGTTCTCAAAGATGTAAACTATTGCATGAGAATTCCTCCGTAGATTGTGAGGGCACTGAGCTGAATATCACGATTATCTTCTTGGCCATCTTCACCATCCTCCTCAGACTCTCCTGACTCTCCTGTGCTTCGGGACACTCTTGCATAGTCAACACTGACGGAGAAACTTTGGCCAACGTGATAATCCTGCAGGAGAGACAAAAAATTACATTTTTTTCCCTTTCAGGCATTACATATATAAAGTTTATTGATTCTACGTGTTAAACAAGAGCAATGATTCATTTTATAAAGTTCTGGTAAAGCTAAAATACACATGATTGAAGCCCACACCAGAACACGAGACGACGACGTTTCAGTCCGTCCTGGACCGAAGTTGATGTGCATTCACAATCGACGTGATAACTGTCCAGGACGGACCGAAACGTCGACGTCTCATCTTCTGGCGTGTAATTTCGCCATCATATCTTCAGCCACGTTATTGTGACTCATCGTCTTATGGGGGGGGGGAAGCCACCTGGAGGTCCCCTGGAGGCCCCTGGTGGTTTCTGGAGGTCCATGGCGGTCCCCTTAGGCCCCTGAAGGTCCCCTGGAGGTCTCTGGAGTCGCCTGGAGGCCCCCTGGAGGGCCCTGGAGGTCTCTGGAGGCCATTAGGATGTCCCTGGAGGCCTCTGGAGGCCCCCTGGAGGTCTCTGGAGTCGCCTCGAGATCCCTGGAGAACCTTGAATGTCCCTGGAGGCCCCTGGAGGTCCCCCCTGGAGGCCCCTAAAGGCCCCTGGAGGTCCCTAAAGGCCCCTGGAGGTCCTGGAGGCCTGTGGAGGTCCCCTGGAGTTCCCTGGAGGCACCCTAAAGTCCTCCTGGAGGTCCCTAAAGCCTCCTGGCGGTCCCCGGAGGCCCCTGGATGTCTCTGGAGGTCCCTTGAGGCCTCCGGAGGTCCCCAGGATGTCCCTGGAGGCCCCCTAGAGGCCCCTTGAGGTCCCTGGAGGCCTTTAGAGGTCCACTGAAGGTCCCTAAAGGCCACTAAAGGCCTCCTGGAGGACCCTAAAGGCCTTTGGAGGTCCCCGGAGACCCCAGGAGTTCCCTGGAGGCCCCTGGAGGCCCCTGGAGGCTCCTGGAGGCCCCGGAGGTCTTTGGAGGCCCTTAGGATGTCCCTGGAGGCCCTCTAGAGGTCCCTGGAGGTACTGACCAAGCACCCATTGGTACTGACCCAGTACACATCTAGAAGGTACAGTACACATCTAGGGGGTACAGTACACATTTAGGGGGTACAGTACACATCTAGGGGGTACAGTACACATCTAGGGGTTACAGTACACATCTAGGGGGAGTACAGTATGGAGACTAACCTTGGTGCACCAGTGGTACTTGGCTGGCAGCGGTACAGGTACATCCAGGTTCAGGTTCCCTGACCAAATTGAAGCAAAAATACAGTCATCGCCCACTTGCACATTCAGCTGTAATGCAATGAAATATGTTAATAAATAATATTTATTCACAAATAGTGTTACATAAATAGATTTTACACCTAAGGCATTTACTCTATATTAAATGGCTTGAGGTTTATATATTGGCTGGTCTGGGAAGGGCCAGATTCATGAAGCAGTTACGCAAGCACTTACGAACCTAGGGCCAGATTCATGAAGCAGTTACGCAAGCACTTACGAACGTGTACATCTTTCCTCAATCTTTGACGGCTTTGGTTACATTTGTTAAACAGTTTACAAGCATGAAAACTTGTCAATCAACTGTTGTTATTGTTATAAACAGCCTCCTGGTGCTTCGGAGCTCAGTAACTGTTTAATAATTGTAAACAAAGCCGTCAAAGATTGAGAACAGATATACAGGTTCGTATGTACTTTCGTAACTGCTTCGTGAATCTGGGCCCGCTGGCTAGCATTGATGACATTTGTGGACAATTTAGTAAATATGAGCCTTGGAACAGGGAACCAAGGAAACAGTCAAGCAACAAGGTACAAAGGTCATATCTATAGCATTCTAGACTGAGGCAGAAACTGGTATACTGGAGGTCGAGTCGCTGCCACCAGAAACAACAACTATTACACCCCAATTGGACCGACCAAGAGGTGAGATCAGTGCCAGGCAAGTTAGTAATGCTGCCACAAAGAAACATGCAGGTTGAACACCAGTGACTTAGCCACTGGCTTGGCAAAGAATAGGTGGTTGAAATTCTGGTAAAGGATGTGGATAGGGAGCGAGGAGACTTGAAAGTTCGGTGCCCTATCCACCTTAGGTTGGCACTGAGTATTGATCTTCAAGTTATATGATGTGTTCTTGAGCGGAAGGAGGCCTTGCTTGGTCAAGTTGCTGGCGTAAGTGTCTTCCGTCTTGTTGGAAGCAACTTCCTCTTTATGCTTACCAGTTTCTTACTACATGGTTGATGTTACTGCTTGTACTTCTACGTCTGGTGGTGTCTTCCGAGTATCCTTGCTCGCTTCTCTCTTTCCCTGCCCCTTGTGACGTTGATACAGGATGGGTACTGGGCACAGACCTCCTAGGTGATAACCTCTAGGTCGGGCAGGTTCATGTCGTAGCTACGTCGAATGATGGATGCTGAGACACTTCAGCGTACGTTTGGGTTCTCTTGCCAATAGCATTGGACGTCTGTTTGCTTTCTTGCTTCTCCTGCGTTTGTCTGCCGGGAGTCAATCTTTGTTTAAACATGGAGGATGGACTCATTAAAATCACCAAAAACAGTTCACGAATGCATTTTCTAAATGATAATAAAATTCACTGCTTGTACTTAGTTCTTGACTGGACTAACCCGAGGTCAGGTTGGGTTGCACGCAGTGTGGGATAACATTGTGTAGTTGGATAATGCAAGTATCAATCTGTCAGCCAGTTAAACAACATTGAGTTTGGCCAGTAGCTGGTTGGTGACCACTTGGACAGTCTAACCTTTTACTAGAGATACGTCAATAAACCAAACTGGCTTCCTGTACCTAACAATAAATCCATAAACTAGGCACAGTACTGTAGATTGACCAGACCACACACTAGAAGGTAAAGGGACGACAACATTTCGGTCCGTCCTGGACCATTTTCAGTCGATTGTGTCGAACACACACAATCGACTTGAGAATGGTCCAGGACGGACCGAAATGTCGTCGTCCCTGCACCTTCTAGTGTGTGGTCTGACCAACATACTTCAGCCACGTTATTGTGACTTCTCGCCTGAACACAGAACTGTAACTCACACTGAAAGGTTCGTGGAGACTGATGGCAGGAAACTGGTCATCTTGGAGCACTACTCGCTCATCACTCTCCCCATCTTGGTTACTGTCACCCAGTGACACTCTCCTGTCACAGACAACACAGGTCAGATTATGGCACGATACACATAGTATTCTCAACACATTTGCCTCTATTTACCTATGTAATTGGAACTGATGCAATAATGTTTGTTTAATTTAGGCTTGTAATGAATGATGCCAACTTGGCCTGTGATTGGCCAGAGGCTTCAGTGACTGCTGAAGCATCAATATTTTACTCTATATGGAAAAGTTATTTATTATTCAACAGTTTATGTAACACGTTCCCAAATTCCTTATTTTAAGTTCTCTATGGATATATATATAAATATTTGTTGTTGTTATATTCAAGATTTTTAGATACAATAACGAACTTCTTCATTTTCCCACTTCTAATCAAGTCTTACCAAAGTAAACTTGAAACCAAATACAGTACATTAATTTCATGTTCTAATCACTGTAACAACAATGGCTTTATATAATAAACAATATTATATAGTATATTACTATACCTACTAGGGAACCACTAACATGTGCCATTGTATATTTTATGAATAAATTAACATCATTCTTATTATTATTGTTATAAAACAAGAAAATTACAATTTGCACTCAAGCTCAAGATTTGCCAAGAGCCTGTTACTCTGGAGGCCATTACTGCACAACCTGTTCTACTGTTGAACTGTGTATCAGGAGGAGGTTAAGGGTAGAAGGCAGCAATAACACGTTAATGGATCTTGAACGTTAAGAGGGACAAAGAGGTGAGATCAGTGCCAGGCAAGTTACTAATGCTGCCACCAGAAACAACAACTAGTACACCCCAATTGTGGTGTTGTGCCAGGCAAGTTTGAAGTGCGGATAGATTTTGCTCTAATTTATTCAAGAAAAAGATCAAATGTGATGGAGAGGTGGATTGAACTGGGAGACAAAACACTGGAAGTTGAAGAAATTAAATAATTGGGACTGGTTCAAGTATGTTTATTGAGACAAGAAAGAAATACATCTCAAAGGGATAGAGTAGCTTAGGCTATTTCTAACCCCCCCCCCCCAAGGGACAGGTACTACCACTGCAGACATGGACCAACAAACACAATGAAAATAGCAGCACAGAACTGTACAAATTGAGCTAGAAGCTGTCTGGATCACTAACAAGGATACACTATGGACGGGCCAAAAACATTTGGATACTCAAGGATTATGATAGGGACAAAGGTGACTATAACTAAACAAGGATTGTGGAAGGGGCAATGGTGATTGGATATTCAACAAGTATTATGGAAGTGAGAAACGTTACCATGGATTCGAAGAGAGGTTTGCCTGGCAGTCTCCTGCCAGCCTTGACCTATGGGAGTGAAACATGAACATAGAATGAGACAGCTGGAATTCCTGTTGTTGAAGTGAGTTACTGATGAGAGATGCAAGTGGTATTAATATACAAGAAGGAATAACTATAAGCGTACAGACAGTATGGAATACAGAGTATAAGACACACATGTTAACTCTGAGAAAAACTTTACAAGAGCTTGGACATGTGGAAGAGATGATAAAACAGATTCACAAGTATACACGAGAGTGTAGGGTAAGGGGTTAAAGCCTTAGGAAGTGTAGGGTAAGGGGTTAAAGCCTTAGGAAGTGTAGGGTAAGGGGTTATAGCATT
Source organism: Procambarus virginalis (assembly GCA_020271785.1). Lineage (NCBI taxonomy): Eukaryota > Metazoa > Arthropoda > Malacostraca > Decapoda > Cambaridae > Procambarus > Procambarus virginalis. The sequence continues at coordinate 6,398,388 of WNGS01109749.1, forward strand.
AGGAAGTGTAGGATAAGGGATTATAGCATTAGGAAGTGTAGGGTAAGAGATTAAAGCATTAGGAAGTGTAGGGTAAGGGATTATAGCATTAGGAAGTGTAGGGTAAGAGATTATAGCATTAGGAAGTGTAGGGTAAGAGATTATAGCATTAGGAAGTATAGGGTAAGAGGTTATAGCATTAGGAAGTATAGGGTAAGGGATTATAGCATTAGGAAGTGTAGGGTAAGGGATTATAGCATTAGGAAGTGTAGGGTAAGGGATTATAGCATTAGGAAGTGTAGGGTAAGAGATTATAGCATTAGGAAGTATAGGGTAAGGGATTATAGCATTAGGAAGTGTAGGGTAAGAGATTATAGCATTAGGATGTAGGGTAAGAGATTATAGCATTAGTAAGTATAGGGTAAGGATTATAGCATTGGAAGTGTAGGGTAAGGGATTATAGCATTAGGAAGTGTAGGTTAAGGGATTATAGCATTAGGAAGTGTAGGGTAAGAGATTATAGCATTAGGAAGTGTAGGGTAAGGGATTATAGCATTAGAAGTGTAAGGTAGAGATTATAGCATTAGGAAGTGTAAGGTAAGGGATTATAGCATTAAAAGTGTAATAGGTAAGGGTTATAGCGTTAAGAAGTGTAAGGTAAGAGATTATAGCATTAGAAGTGTAAGGTAAGAGATTTAAGCATTAAGAAGTGTAAGGTAAGGGGTTATAGCAGTAAGGAGTGTGGTAAGGATTATAGCATTAAGAAGTGTAAGGTAAGGGATTATAGCATTAAGAAGTGTAAGGTAAGGGGTTAAGCCTTAGGGACGAGGACATATGATCAGGCGCCTGGAAACTTCCTGTAGTGTTTTACCTTTGAATGAGGGAACCTCGGTGGGGGGGGGGGACAAGATCAAAAACACCTTACACACAAAATAAACAAAATATACCTGAAAAAACTTAGTTACTATTTCAAGTCAAATAGTAAACAATTATTTTCACTGCTTACACTTTGTAGACATAAATCCTAGTATCCCACTAACTTTTTCCTGAACATTTAGGGTCTTTTTTTTACTTTAAATTCCTACAATAATATTGCTACATAAATTCCTACAATATTGCTAAATTCCTACAATATTGCTACATCAATTCCTACAATATTGCTAAATTCCTACAATATTGCTAAATTCCTACAATATTCAATTCCTACAATATTCTTAACAAAATCTTTGCATATTGGGTCATTGCATTCTGGGGGACTTTGCATTCATGATCCCCCAGGTCTTTTTCGCAATCAGACTTTGCAATTTCAGTACCTCCAGCTGATATCTTGAAACTTTAATCATCATTACATTATCACATTATTATAATTATATTATATCACATTTATTATTATAATTACCTACCCTCAGAACCTTATATTAGTCAGCATTAGACTGCATCTACCACTCTTTCGACCATTTCAAAAGCCTATCTAGATCATCTTGAGGTGATTCCGAGGCTTCCGAGGTTATTTCAAACCCAATTTTCGTATTGTCTGCAAATTTGCAAATATTGCTGAAGCTAATGTTCAATCCTGAAGCTAATTCACTTACATATATAGTCAACAAAAGAGGTCCCAGGACAGAGCCCTGAAGCACGGCTTACCTCCATTTATACTAACTCTGCTTCATCTGGTATGTAAACAAAGCTATCAAAAAACTAAATATATAAATTAAAGAGTAGTTATCACAATGATATCGTACAAGAGTGCCAAGATAACAAGTCAAGGCATGAGTGACTAACATGGTAATTACCTGTTTTCGAAGTCAAAATTCACATGGAAGATTTCTTGAGACGAGTCACGTAATATCTTCGCCTGGAAACTGACACAAGGAACAGATAAGTATCAATCTCTCTCTCTCTCAATCTCTCTCTCCTCTCTAATCTCTCTCTCTCTCAATCTCTCTCTCTCTCTCTCTCTCTCTCTCTCTCTCTTAATCTTTAAACACATTTTCAGGTGAACCAGGAATAATGTCTCAACAGTATTGAAAAATTACTACAGTCCATCGTACAGTTAAAATGATCCAGATTGACTAAACTCACAATAAGTGCTTTACACCACAAGATGAAAGTATACTGCTTGTAATTCAACAAAAATAAATAGGATCGAGAACAATAATCTTAGCAGTTCTTGATTAAATGATTTCATAATAAAATTGTGTACATTTTGAAACTAGAATGATGTAGCATGATTAAATTATAGAACAATTTGAATTATGTGGAGTATATTTCTATAACATGAATTATAAGATATATGACAGTCAAGCTTGACTCTTTATAGAATAACAAATTTTTTTGTGTGTTTTTTTGCTAAAGAATAACATTAAGTTTGACAAGTGAGCTTGAAGGACTTACTTGCGATGCTTGTGTAACACAAGTGTGGCCTCCACATAAAAGATAGGGAAAGCAGGTGCCAAAATGGTGCCATGGTATGGCAGTGTCTGTGACCTGACCCTCAGCAACTTGGGCAGCATAGCCTTCTGAACTTTGACCTGATTAGCATACAGGTGCCACACCAGCGGTATGGCCATCCTGAAAGCAGATTTTTGTCATTATCTCTAATTGTACTGTACTATGAGAGAATGAGTCACAATAACGTGGCTAAAGTAAGTTGACCAGACCACACACTAGAAGGTGAAGGGACGACGACGTTTCGGTCCGTCCTGGACCATTCTCAAGTCGATTGTGGAGAATGGTCCAGGACGGACCTAAACGTCGTCGTCCCTTCAACCTTCTAGTGTGTGGGATATGGAACGAACATAAAATTACCTCACCAACAACAAATTACCTACTTGCTAACAAGAGTAGTTGTGTGAGCTGGAGGTAGTCATTCTGTGAGAGTTGCTTCAAGGCAGAGTAGTTCTCGAACCACTGGTCCCTCTTGGTATTCAACCCACCAAACGTCTCCCGCATCGTGCTGATCAGAGCGTCGACGGTGTCCTGCGCCGCTGCGACCTGTCGGACACAACACTTATCACCATATTGACCTCCAGACGAATATTAATCATCAGAACAATCATAAATGGATCAATATTGGATTAGCCCATTTCCATGCCAAGCCATGTGGTTTGATCAACATCTAACCTAACCTATCATAACCTAAGCAATCCCAGCTGATTACATTTCTTTTTCTAGATCATCATTTGATGATCTAGAATTTGGGGAAACTGATTTTCACATACCTCTCTCGCCATTTTTTTTAAATACTTATCCATTGAGTAAAAATAGCAAGATTAATAAACATTTTAATTAAGGAACACTTGAAATAACATGCAAAATTTACATATATACACACACGACATGTATATACAGTAAGGGTGTATATATATATGTACCTGGGTGACATGTACACCTGCCAGAATGACCAGAATCACTACGGGAGACTTCATCTTGAGGCGTCAAGACAGACTTCTGAGGACAACGTCTTGTTGTTTTGCTGGTTGGAGGTCCTGGAGGTCCTTGGAGGTCCTTGGAGGTCCTTGGAGGGTAGAGATGATTCTGTGGGTGATCAGTGGATAGTGAGGATCACTACTGAGTGATAGTGACGGGTGGTGAGGCACAGTTGATAGACGTCTTCCCTATCTACTCTCTCTCCCCCACCATACACCAGGTATCAAGGTGTGGGTTATCTTATCTGGTGTTAGGGTCAAGTGATATCTTCGAATGATTCTCAGATGTTATCTGTTGTGAAGGCTCCCCACTTCCACTGTAACTGTGCACCAGCGTGGTTGTTACAGTACAGTTGTAGAGCTCCACAGCCATGGTTGTAGTCGTACAACCTTTAAAGTACAACCTGAAAAGATCATGAATGCAAATGAGGGGTGTCTTCGACAAGCCGCGGGCTTCCTGCTCTCGTTGAGGCCACTAGGGTTAGTGGCCCTCTAGTAAATTCAGGTAAATATAACAATATTAATTTATAATTGAGAAAATGGCTATTGGAATGAACAGCATGTTAAAATGATGACTGCGTCTGTGGGGGTCGACCGCCGGATGGAATGGACTTGGGCTGAGGCAGGTTGTATATTATCTCTGTCCCTGACGACCGCTGTTAGAATAGTTAGAAGACTCTGCGAATGCTTCACCCACATACTTCAAGATACAAATAATCACCAACAGAACCTAAACACCTAACTTAACCTATACATAGAAGTTTCTATTTTCTAACTTAAGTTAGTTACTCATTTTCTAACTATACATAGAAGTTTAATGTATAATAATGTTAATAAATGTATGAGAACAAACTAATTTTTAGTACGCAATGTTAAAATTAATAAACGAGTCATGAAGGACGGCCGCCGCTCTAACGAGCCTAGCCTGAGAACGGGTTCTGCGGGTCGCGTGAAACAGTTTTTATTCATAAACAAGGGGCTTGGCGGCTGGATTAAGAGCTTTGGCCTGTGTTGATGAAGACGGGCTGAATCTGCTCTGTGGACCCTCTTGGGCTGGACGGTAGAGCGACGGTCTCGCTTCATGCAGGTCGGCGTTCAATCCCCGACCGTCCACAAGTGGTTGGGACACCATTCCTTCTCCCCGTCTAAGTGGTTGGGCACCATTCCTTCCGCCCCGTCCCATCCCAAATCCTTATCCTGACCCCTTCCAGTGCTACATAGTCGCCTTCTCGTGATAACGACCTTACGCGGCCTGAGGACATGTTGAAGGTATTAAAAATACTCGAGTCTCCCCCAAAATGGCGCCGCTAGGAGCCGCCTCAGACCTCTACCAACATTTTTAGCCGCCACCTGCATCGTCAAGCACTCTTGACCTTCAAACATCATTATTTTACCCTTTATTATCAATATTTATATGTCTGCATGACTTCAGCGATCGATGTTTCTTTCGGACTCGAAGGTTCGCTTTCGTGTTTGGTATTAAACGGCGTACTGGGCGGCCATTGTGGCTCTATGTTTACCTCATTGAAAATCGGTAATGAGATATTGAGAACTTTAATTTCC
>WNGS01109749.1:6408842-6429128 GCA_020271785.1 Procambarus virginalis
AATATTGAATACTATTCAATATTGAATAGTATTCAATATTGAATACTATTCAAATATGAATACTATTCATATTGAATAGTATTCAATATTGAATAGTATTCAATATTGATTACTATTCAATATTGAATAGTATTCAATATTGATTACTATTCAATATTGAATACTATTCAATATTGAATACTATTCATATTGAATACTATTCAATAGTATTCAATATTGAATAATATTCAATATTTGAATAGTATTCAATATTGAATACTATTCAATATTGAATAGTATTCAATATATTGAATAGTATTCAATATTGAATAGTATTCAATATATGAATAGTATTCAATATTGAATAGTATTCAATATTGAATAGTATTCAATATTGAATAGTATTCAATATTGAATAGTATTCAATATTGAATAGTATTCAATATTGAATACTATTCAATATTGAATAGTATTCAATATTGAATAGTATTCAATATTGAATAATATTGAATACTATTCAATATTGAATACTATTCAATATTGAATAGTATTCAATATATTGAATAGTATTCAATATATTGAATAGTATTCAATATATTGAATAGTATTCAATATTGAATAGTATTCAATATATTGAATAGTATTCAATATTGAATAGTATTCAATATTGAATAGTATTCAATATTGAATAGTATTCAATATTGAATAGTATTCAATATTGAATAGTATTCAATATATTCAATATTGAATACTATTCAATATTGAATAGTATTCAATATTGAATACTATTCAATATTGAATACTATTCAATATTGAATACTATTCAATATTGAATACTATTCAATATTGAATACTATTCAATATTGAATACTATTCAATATTGAATAGTATTCAATATATTGAATAGTATTCAATATATGAATAGTATTCATCTATTGAATACTATTCAATATTGAATACTATTCAATATTGATAATATTGAATACTATTCAATATTGAATACTATTCAATATTGAATACTATTCAATATTGATTACTATTCAATATTGATTACTATTCAATATTGAATTGTATTCAATATATTGAATAGTATTCAATATTGAATACTATTCAATATTGAATAGTATTCAATATTGAATAGTATTCAAATATTGAATAGTATTCAATATTGAATAGTATTCAATATATGAATAGTATTCAATATTGAATAGTATTCAATATTGAATAGTATTCAATATTGAATAGTATTCAATATTGAATAGTATTCAATATGAATAGTATTGATAGTATTCAATATTGAATAGTATTCAATATTGAATACTATTCAATATTGAATACTATTCAATATTGAATACTATTCAATATTGAATACTATTCAATATTGAATACTATTCAATATTGAATACTATTCAATATTGAATACTATTCAATATTGAATAGTATTCAATATATGAATAGTATTCAATATATTGAATAGTATTCAATACTATTGAATACTATTCAATATTGAATACTATTCAATATTGAATATATTGAATACTATTCAATATTGAATACTATTCAATATTGATACTATTCAATATTGTTACTATTCAATATTGAATTGTATTCAATATATTGAATAGTATTCAATATTGAATAGTATTCAATATTGAATAGTATTCAATATTGAATATATTCAATATTGAATAATATTCAATATTGAATAATATTGAATACTATTCAATATTGAATACTATTCAATATTGAATAGTATGAATATTGAATAGTATGAAATATTGAATAGTATTCAATAGTATTCAATATGAATACTATTCAATATTGAATACATTCAATATATTGAATACAATTCAATATTGAATACTATTCAATATTGAATAGTATTCAATATTGAATACTATTCAATATTGAATACTATTCAATATTGAATACTATTGAATAGTAATCAATATTGAATAGTAATCAATATTGAATACTATTCAATATTGAATACTATTCAATATTGAATACTATTCAATAGTATTCAATATTGAATAATATTCAATATATTGAATAGTATTCAATATTGAATAGTATTCAATATTGAATACTATTCAATATTGAATAGTATTCAATATTGAATAGTATTCAATATTGAATAGTATTCAATATTGAATAGTATTCAATATTATTCAATATTGAATACTATTCAATATTGAATACTATTCAATATTGAATACTATTCAATATTGAATACTATTCAATAGTATTCAATATTGAATAGTATTCAATATTGAATAGTATTCAATATTGAATAGTATTCAATATATTGAATAGTATTCAATATATTGAATAGTATTCATATATTGAATAGTATTCAATATATTGAATAGTATTCAATATTGAATAGTATTCAATATTGAATAGTATTCAATATTGAATAGTATTCAATAGTATTCAATATTGAATAGTATTCAATATTGAATACTATTCAATATTGAATAATATTGAATACTATTCAATATTGAATACTATTCAATATTGAATAGTATTCAATATTGAATACTATTCAATATTGAATACTATTCAATATTGAATACTATTCAATATTGAATACTATTCAATATTGAATACTATTCAATATTGAATACTATTCAATATTGAATACTATTCAATATTGAATACTATTCAATATTGAATACTATTCAATATTGAATAGTATTCAATATTGAATAGTATTCAATATTGAATAGTATTCAATATTGAATAGTATTCAATATTGAATACTATTCAATATTGATTACTATTCAATATTGAATAGTATTCAATATTGAATAGTATTCAATATTGAATACTATTCAATATTGAATACTATTCAATATTGAATACTATTCAATATTGAATAGTATTCAATATTGAATAGTATTCAATATTGAATAGTATTCAATATTGAATACTATTCAATATTGAATAGTATTCAATATTGAATAGTATTCAATATTATTCAATATTGAATACTATTCAATATTGAATAGTATTCAATATTGAATAGTATTCAATATTATTCAATATTGAATAGTATTCAATATTGAATACTATTCAATATTGAATACTATTCAATATTGAATAGTATTCAATATATTGAATAGTATTCAATATTGAATAGTATTGAATAGTATTCAATATTGAATAGTATTCAATATTGAATACTATTCAATATTGAATACTATTCAATATTGAATACTATTCAATAGTATTCAATATTGAATAATATTCAATATTGAATAGTATTCAATATTGAATAGTATTCAATATTGAATAGTATTCAATATTGAATAGTATTCAATAGTATTCAATATTGAATAGTATTCAATAGTATTCAATATTGAATAGTATTCAATATTGAATACTATTCAATATTGAATACTATTCAATATTGATTACTATTCAATATTGATTACTATTCAATATTGAATACTATTCAATATTGAATACTATTCAATATTGAATACTATTCAATATTGATACTATTCAATATTGAATAGTATTCAATATATTGAATAGTATTCAATATATTGAATAGTATTCAATATATTGAATAGTATTCAATATATTGAATAGTATTCAATATATTGAATAGTATTCAATATATTGAATAGTATTCATATATTGAATAGTATTCAATACTATTGAATACTATTCAATATTGAATACTATTCAATATTGAATAATATTGAATACTATTCAATATTGATTACTATTCAATATTGATTACTATTCAATATATTGAATAGTATTCAAATTGAATAGTATTCAATATTGAATACTATTCAATATTGAATACTATTCAATATTGATTACTATTCAATATTGAATTGTATTCAATATATTGAATAGTATTCAATATTGAATAGTATTCAATATTGAATAGTATTCAATATTGAATAGTATTCAATATTGAATAGTATTCAATATTGAATAGTATTCAATATTGAATACTATTCAATATTGAATAGTATCAATATTGAATAGTAATCAATATTGAATAGTATTCAATATTGAATAGTATTCATATTGAATAGTATTCAATATATTGAATACTATTCAATATATTGAATACTATTCAATATATTGAATACTATTCAATATATTGAATACTATTCAATATATTGAATACTATTCAATATATTGAATACTATTCAATATATTGAATACTATTCAATATATTGAATACTATTCAATATATTGAATACTATTCAATATATTGAATACTATTCAATATATTGAATACTATTCAATATTGATTACTATTCAATATATTGATTACTATTCAATATATTGATTACTATTCAATATATTGATTACTATTCAATATATTGATTACTATTCAATATATTGAATACTATTCAATATATTGAATACTATTCAATATATTGATTACTATTCATATATTGATTACTATTCAATATATTGATTACTATTCAATATATTGAATACTATTCAATATATTGATTACTATTCAATATATTGAATACTATTCAATATATTGAATACTATTCAATATATTGAATACTATTCAATATATTGAATACTATTCAATATTGAATAATATTGATTACTATTCAATATATTTAATAGTATTCAATATATTGAATAGTAATCAATATTATTCAATATTGAATACTATTCAATATATTGAATAGTATTCAATATTGAATAGTATTCAATATTGAATACTATTCAATATTGAATACTATTCAATATTGAATACTATTCAATATATTGAACACTATTCGATACTTTTAAATATTTACGTTATAACGTACAGATATATTACAGCATTTTCTGGGAAGGCCAACTGATCACACAATGATTACGAAACTACATTTTATTACCTACTACACTTTTTTCAGTTTCGAACACACAAATTAACACTTCTACCAGAAGACATGAGAATTGTTTAATACCTTTTACAAACATCAAACAATGACGCTACCTTGACAATCTGCCATCCGTCACACTACCCACAATTATGACATGACATTTCCAGCCAATAACATTGCAACTACTTACGTCAGTATCAAAAGAAGGCACAAACCCGAGAGCCTAGCCACTCCTTTCATTATATATATATAAACTATCTTTAGACACCACCTTACATCTAAGGTACGTCGGTCATGCATATATTACTGCTACAACCCATCTTCCTAATTGACACTGTATGAAAACGTACTACGTACGATACTCTGGAAATGTTTTGACACACTATATCTGTCTAATTATGCACCTCACATTTACTTTCCCCATACATTCGTTTCTTAAGTGACAACCCGGTGATTCAAATATTTTCTTCAAGTTAACTTTACTATACTCTATTTTCTTTTTATGATTTGCTTTATTTTCTAAGAAACAAAATGTTTTATTCATTACAAAAATTTTTATATCGTACGGGGAAGTTTCTTTATTATTTATATAGCTATACGTTAAGTAGTATTTGTAATTAAAACCAATTAACAGTATATTCAACAAACTAACACTTACGTTCTGGTTATCTTTTCAGGTAAACTCAATTATTCACAACATATTTCAAAGTACCATTTAATAATACATAAATCTGTACAATTCATTACTCATATCTACTACATATTTGCAATTATGTGGCTTACATTTAACTCCTCATTTGGGGAACACTTATTTTAATCTTGTCCCACCAAACTCTCCATCACCTCTACACTATGCTACTTATGCTTTCTCGCCAAACATGTCTCTACTTATACATGATAACCTTCTTTGTGATATTTGTGGCAAATGGAGGAGGGGATTTCTTTTTCCATTATTATTTATCGCTTGTCGTTGCATTCATGTTCACTTCGATGCGCAGGGCTTCAGTACCTTCACATTCAAGTAAGTAGTGCGATAGTCGCACCTCCTCTCCTATTTCACACATGTGACACTAACTATTGCGTTCATTACCTCCCACCACCATTTGTAACCAAGTGTGTATGGCTACTGCAATGTCTCTGGATATCTTTTTGCCACGCTTGAAAGAGGACTAACCAGTGCCTTGTTCGTACCATATCCAAGTGATCTTTCTTCCACTACTTTGCCTCTGTGGCGCCGTTTCATACTTGACAATATTTTCTTCTTCATTTCCTCCTTTATGTGAGAAACTTGGAGGTATTTGAACCTGTACAGCAGTGACACTTTTTGCTAGCGAGTCTCCCTTTTCATTACCATCTATTCCAATGTGACTGGGTATCCAATAGACGGTGATTGATAGCCCAGTTTAGCACCCACTATTCAGGTTCCAGTAAGCTTCATGCTTCGTACTGTAAACTGCTGACCCAGCACAACATTTTTCTTCAGCAACTGATCCGTCTGTGAACATGAGTCGTAGGTCTACAGATAGTATCAATTTCTGGTTCTATTACTTCCTTCAGCCTCTGCCGGTCACATGCTCATTTTTTTCACTCTTAGTCTTTCAATATTTTTCTTTAGACAGGTTCGCCCATGGGAAGAATCGAATCATGTCTTGATATGGTCTATCAAGTTACGGCCTCACCATAGCCCCTGCTACATGCACACTTCGTCCTCAGTACCTCAATCTGAAACAAAAACATGATCTCAGTACATCTTTCGTAATTACGTCCTTACACCACCACCACCAATGGATTGCACAATCTCAATTCTTTTACAACATTCCATTATATAACCACGCAACGATTAATTCCCCTTTGGTTGTGTACAACAATAGGTCAGTTACAACACCACATACTACGTCGCACAACATATATTTACTCTACACCTTCATTTCAAACATTTTGCACAACTTCATGCCTCCATTCTTTCACCAACCACACATTTTGCCTCCTCTATCATGGCAACACTGTTTCACGAGATAATACTTAATGACTTGCTTATCTATGCAAACCGGCAAGGCTATGTACCACCATCAAATGTGCGCCATAATCAGACGGCGCTAAAGATCACCAACGATCCCAATACCAGAACAGAAACGCACGAGGCGAACCATATCAAAACTATCACTCCACAAGAATTCTATCGAGGGATAACTGACCGCGAGGACTGTCTCAAACACACACGCTCCTCCTGGAAGTCAGGATATGACCGACAATAACGTGCTTCTCTTGGAAGCTAGACGTACATATATAACAATACTTAGCAATAACCTAAATATAAACATGTTGTGCATTCATTCTCACATTGGCCGTCAGCAACATGTCAAAGTTGACGCCCTTGCTAAGGCTGCAGTAAATAAAGACAGTATTGAACGGAATCTTCATTTATCAAATAGGTCCCTTAAAAATGTCATTAGACGAGAACTCCTGGATGAATTTTAAGAAACTAGAACTGTCAAAACTGCAACTAGCACGTCCATTGTTCATCACAATGAAATGTGTGAAGTAAAACATGTGTATGGAGCACCTAACAAAGTCAGTAGACTAACAGATGTTGTCACAGCTCGTATAAGACTTGGCTACAGGTATCTCTGGCAGTTGGGCTTGTATACGGATCTAGATGAAGTAAAGTGTGTGGACAGGGACACACACTAACACTATATCTTGGATTGTAGTAAATTGAGCCATTTACCGATAAATCTAACCTCACTTTGTATGATATGACAACCTATCTTATTACCATGGATAAATTACCTGAAATCCTTGCACTGTATCCACATTTCGCTTCCAGTAGATAAACCACATATGAGATTCAGAAACAAGTAGTGTACTGTGAGGACTAATAATAAACACAAGCTCCCCTATGACACTAATGTCCCCATTGGTCAAACTATTATGTATTACCGGTAAGACCTACCATTAATGTATGATGACTTACTGTCAATATGTAGCTCTTGAAATAGCACTTTCTCTGTAACTAGCTGACATTGTAACTATAAGGTGTGAAGGATAGATGTAATTATTTATGTAATAATCTAACATGAGGTCTCATAAAGACCTTTTGTGCCCTCTGTAATGCTTTTGCGCTACCGCTCACAGGATGACTATGGGTGCACAATAAACTAGCCGCCTTCGGCGGCAACAATATAAATCAATGCAATGTGGACAATAATAAGCAGAGCGCCGCTCAATTAACGGATCCACAGTTAAACGGGTATGGCCAATACGTAACCTACCCACCCCCCGCTGCCACGAGGAAAGCCACTGGGACACGACCCTAACAGTATGCACTTTGTTACCAACAACTCTGCCAGCGGCCAACGATGGAGGCATGAATAACTGGGTCAAAGTCGGAATAACGAATACTTTTACGGGATATGGGACAAGCGCAGATAGGTTCCTTACCAGCAGCATCCGCACGCTCATTTAAAGAGACGCCAACATGCCTCGGAACCAAGCAAAATGCAACACACTATATTTTACTGGAGTAAACAGCCAATGTGATGCTCGACAACCACCGGGTGGACCGGAGTAAAGAACCCTAACGCCATGAGGCCATTACGAGACTAGTCTACCACCACAAAGGAGGATTTACACCGGGAAACCAGGAGACGAACACCATAAAGTTCTCCGTGAACATGCTAGTCTCCGGAGGAAGGCGACACACAAGTGTGGTCAGGACAAACACAGTAGCCAACACCGTCTGCAGACTTACACCCATCGGTGAAGATGGGAACGGAGTGAGAGTGAGAAGAAAACTGCTCACGGAAGAGGACTTTCAGAACTGTAGGAGGGGTAAAACCTTTAGTGATGCGGATCACAAGTACAACATTTGGGAAGGGGGACCCTCCATGGGGGCAAGGATGGAATAATACGATTACAAACATTGGTAATATGAGCTGAAACAATCCTGTAAGCGAGACAAATGGACAGAAAGAGGAAGGAGGTGAAGAGGACAGGAACTACAGGAGGGGTAAAAGTCAAAGCACGAGACAGCTACGGTGACGATGCTCTAAGGATCGCGCTAGATAGCAAACACTGTAGCGATCCTGGAGAGACAAAGCCAGTGTCAGTGTACAATCTGAGGGTAAGAGTTGAAAAAAAAAATTGCCCTTCCTGAGGGCACCTTTTCATCCATAGGGAATCTGGGGGTGGGGGGGAATCCATATCTGGGACACGAGGGGTTCGACCACTGAAATGGGAGGGGATGTAGTGACAGAGGCAGGGGGGGGGGGGGGAGGAAGAGAGCGAAGCCTTCTTACCCGCTGGAGAGGAAGAGAGGAGCCAGGCTTACGTTTATAACTAAGAGACAGCCGTTCCAGTAACAACGTACCGGCCGACACACTCAATGGTCTCACCACAAGAGCAGGAGAATAACACTATGATTGCTGGGAGGATGATAATATCAGCATGGACAGACAGGCGGCGTCGAGGGTCAAGACACTGGGGGGGGGGGGGGCGGAGAGATAAATACATCTTCAAATGACCACTCTCTCCTCAAGGTCACGGCCTCGTCCCTTACTCGTGGACCGTGGCCTTGCTCCTCGTCTAGATACTTCATCGCTCTGTTCCGCCAGCCCCAACCTCGCCACACGCTCACCTCCACCAACTCCATAATATGCCTCCACTTATCCTTGACAACATTTCCTATTATGGCCTACAACCATCTATGAACAGTCAATTCAAAATGCCTTACAATTTCCTTCATTGCGAAATTAGATATTACTTTCAGATATGTCTACCAACGTAAGACACTTTACGAGGGAAAACTACAATACATAGCAAAACCACGTGTTCCAGCTCTGACGAGTGCTACTTATTATACAATATCAAAGCGCAACCATCACCCCCACACAACACCTCTTTCCTATACATACAATTGCAATGCTAAACGCGACATTTTAAATTCTTTACGTTTAGTCATCCCGCAAAAATACCCTAACAGGGGGGGGGGATAAAACAGCACTATCAACCAATTTTTAAAGACGCGCGAACTGAGTTTTATACAAGTAAAACTTTTACACCACTGACTCGCAGGTTAAAGCTATTTTCATTGAAAACTAACCCCTCGCTATGAGGGCCCAGATATGGCTCTAGTAGAGGTCAAACTGCCACTTATTACTGCACATCAATGTCCACCTCATAACATCCCCCTCAAACTACGTTATTCAACAACCCAGACACTTACCTATTGCATCCCGCCAATTTACTGCCTTCATACCTTAGTTTAGATTTACATTTTTCACCTAACTTAATTGCCAGTAACTCCCGTCCACCACGGCCTATTGTCATCACGTAAATTTACTAAGCTGGACCTCGAGTGGGTGACGACTGCGTTAGGCCCCGATACACTTGCCTTAGTGACCACGTTGTTATTAACTACTTTCTTTAACAACTATGTAAGGTACGGTTGATCAGTTAACGTCCTTCCATTATGAGGCTTTCGCGGTATTTACACTAATCTTAATGGCTACTCATCCGGTGTATTCAATTTAGCGTTTCCTAGCGACAATAATATTAATTCCAGCATGGGACACTCACTAAATAATTACTTGTTAACTAATTTAACGTCATCGTTGGTTACCTTAGAAAATGCTTATATCCCCAAAACTAAATTATTTTCACTTCATTAATAAATCTTTCAGAACAAACAGTAATTACTGCCAAACTAGCTTCCTGTCACATTCAACTTCGACAACACTGAAGTTATGATAACTTCTCTCGGCCGCCTCAACGTGACATCGAAAACGCAACAATTAACACGCTCACCTTTAGACAGTAGTAACTTCGCCGAACCTACAACCTATCCCCACGAACATTCTGAAAGACGTCAGACACTTACTGGCAAGTCTTCACGAATAGTAAAGTTGAAGCGTCTCCGCGTGTTCTTCCACACAGCTCAGGGGTCCAGCCAATCTGTCCGGTATTACCTGCAACAAGGCAACAGTTACCTCATGCATCCAATATAAATGATTCAAGCATACCTTTATTTGCTGCAAGTAATTACAGGTTCCAAATAAACTATTTTGATGTAGCTGCTCATTTCAAATGCCATTTTGGAAGGCATACATCCCACCTGCATAGTCAACGGGTTTTACAGCTGTTACTTGTGGGTCGACACCCTCTCAGCAGTTCATACCATTACCCACTTCAGTCTGACTTTACTACAGTAGCCTAATAAAATATTACCATGCCTCTTAACTTAAACTAGGTCATAAATAAATACTTGCCTTAAACTCGTAGCTCCATCATATCTGCTAACTCTAGTAGCACATCTAGCCCAACCAGGACATGTCACCAGCGTCTGCTCGCCACTGACTTGAATCATCGCTCCACCACTGGTCCCATGACAACGTTAGTCTCTCCTGCACATTCCAACATCACCAGTCGGCTCATGTCACGCGATGCCTCGTCTTCCCAACATTACCTCATTCACTAACAATACCTCTGAAATAAAATAATAAATTTCAATACATATTTATGAAATATATTTTAGTACTGATTATGGGTCAGGACTAAAATATCTGCGTATATATATATATATATATATATATATATATATATATATATATATATATATATATATATATATATATATATATATATATATATATATATATATATATATATATATATATATATATATATATATATTCTCCCCCAAGAGAGTATATACGGCAACGGTAAAATATTTATTTTTGACCCTATATATTGGCGTTTTGAAGGTGTACAAAAAGAGTGTAAGCTAGGGGGTGTGTCAGCCCTAGCGACCCCAAAGGGTAACGGGGTACCAGCTCAGAGTAACAACACGCCCTAACACTAACTTGTACACCATAACTAGGCCAATACTAGGGTCAAAATAACGTTCCGTTCATCCTCACCCACCAAGTGGACTCAACAACCAATCACGTTTCCACTTTTCATTTGACGTCACATTCTCGGAAACTCTAATCTCATTGGTCGACTCGACCTAATTGGATACTCTACTAATTCATGACAATTATTTATTGAAAATGAAATATATACACCCAAATGTATACCCAATGTATCTGAAACATACATATACCAAATGTATGAAAAACAATGTTTGACTTTACACTCACAAACGATGACTTTGGATTACTTATTATTAAATAACTTATTATAATGATTAAATAATATGAATACTTATTCCAGCTGTAAGTACACTACAACACAGTACAGTATAGTATAGTACAGTACTGTAGAGTACAGTTCCCTACGCTACAATACAGTACAGTACTAGACATTACCCTATACTACAGTACACTACACGCTACAGTATAGTAGATGGTACAGTACTGTACTCTACTGAACACTGCCGCGCAGTATTGTATAGTGCAGTACAGTACACTACATTATTGCATAGTATAGTACAGTACCGTACAGTGCAGTACAGAACCGTACAGGGCATGCCAGTACAGTACTTTATACTACACAAAAGTACACTACCGTACACTACAGTATGGTACACTACAATATGGTACACACTAAAACAGTATAATGCAGTACAGTATAATACAGTACGGTACAATGCACTACAAAACAGTACAGTACAATGCACTACAGAGCATAAACAGTACACTATAGGACACAACAGTACAGTGCCGTACACTCACAGTTCGATACTTGCCTTTCAAATATACCAACGGCATCACCATTATAATTGTTTCTACTTAAATAACTGTTTCTTGAATATAACAAGGCGTAATAAGCACAATTTTCACGTGAGATGGGGAGGGAGGGAGGAGATTGCTGCCAATGGCAATGTATGCCAACTGACGCTAGTATCACTAATGACCATTGTAATTGGATTATTACCTTTCCAACCGGTCATTTCCCTCTCTAAACAACACCAATGTATATTTATATACGTGATTTAAGCCTTAGATGCACACTACCACTAGTAATGACGAATATTTAGCATGCAATCAAATAGTGTTTTACACATTTATGCAAACTCATCTGTCATTTGGATTAATAAAGATATTGTGCGTTACACTTCCATCATTTGAACTCCTATGAGTCGTTTTTTAGAGAATGATGCTATATTATGCTATGTTAAGCTAAGCTAAGTAACCTACGCTAGACTCGACTACGCTAGGGTAAGCTAGGTAAGGTTAGATACAGTACCGTACAGTACATTGCAGTACAGAACATTATAGTACAGTACCCTACAATACAGTACAGTACCGTCGGTCGCTACTGTACTGTACGACCGGCTCAGGGAGCCGGTCGCCCAAGCGGACAGCACGCTGGACTTGTGGTCCTGAGTTCGATCCCAGGCGCCGGAGAGAAACAATGGGCAGAGTTTGAGTTCACCCAGTGAGCCAACTCCACGCTGACTTTGTCTCCAGTAGCACAGAACATCACCTTCACTCACCAGACCACTCCACAACTGATCATTTGAATTTCATTATGGAATTCCAATTGAGTTATAATCGATACAGCAATGCTGCTCAGTGCAGAAAACGACCATCTATACTGGATACAAGTTCTGAAAGTGACGGCGAGTGGCATCACGTGAATAAGGCTAACAGGACAAGCCACTCCATGACGACCCATCGCCCTATAATCACTCCAGCTTCTCCAGCTCTTCCAGCTCCTCAGACTAAATCTCCACTGCCAATCTTCAAAGTGCAGCACACCGAAGGTAAGTCTTCCTACGCCACTGTAGTAGACCTCGAAAAAGAGTACCCCCAGCTCCAGATCAGAGCAAAACCTAATCTCAGAGGTGAATACATTCTGAGGCCTAAACACGAGTCGGCCGCTACGATTCTGAAAAATTACACAAAATGTGACGAACTGAAACATGAGGATAAAATACGAAAAATCATTGTCCTCCACTATCCCTTGCATATGGCCCTTGACCATCTAGAAAAGCTGAACTATGTGGTGTCAGCAGAGAGATGCCAAGTAAGAACCACAAAACAGGAAACCCGACAAGTTCTTCTCACAGTTAGAGGACGGATACCGGAGAAACTTGGCCTTGGAATCTGGGCCGTGTTCCAACACAAGCCATACACCCCAGAGCGCCTAAGATCCTTCAGATGTCAGAGATTTGGCCATCACAAAGATGGCTGCCAACGCCCAGTGAGGTGCGGAGTCTGCAGCCAGCCCCATGACACAAAAATATGCATTGATAAACAGAAGGCAAACCACCCTGTTCAGGCAAAGTGCCCAAATTGCTCCAAGGCACATCACGCCTGGAACTTGAAATGCCCTGAAAGGCTCAAAAGGCTTCAAACAAACCCCACCACGCCTACAGCAGAGCCGAAGCCCCCACCAAAACTAATACCAGCTCCCCTGCCCACTAAAACCGTGTGGGGTCTACCCATTCAGAAAGAGGGGGCACACGGCCCTTCACCATCCGCCATGGTGAAGGGTGTGAAGACCCCCGTACAGGAAAAAAAAGAAGATGGAGGACACAAGAATCATGTTCAAAGCAGTCGCCCTCCCATTTCATCCAGTAAGCACACTGGGGCCATTAGGAAAAACAATCCTAGTGTCAAAGTTACCACTGAGCAGGGTCTAAAAGCTACTAGGCCCCAAACCTGCACAGCTTTAAATAGTGCTCCCACAGAACTAGACGCTCTCTGGCCAATGCTCAAAACTCTGGTCACGGAGTTGATCGAAAGTCTGCTGTCATCACATGGAATCAAGCAAACCACAGAGACTCGGAAGACAATTGAGCACAAGCTCAAGAGATTCGAAAATGTAATATCTTCACCTTCAAGACAGCAGGGCAGGAGACACCCCTCTAAAAAACAGATAGAGTCTAGCTCGTCGGAAAGCGACATTGATGAGTCAATTTCAGGTCCACTAAGAACCTATACACCAATTGCAACTTCCATGGCGTGTTCATCAGACTCCATGGATACCACGGAATTATCAGCAAATTCCAAGAACCTAGAGGTCTAAAGATCCTGCAATGGAATGCGCAAGGACTGCGCACTAAATTGCAACACTTGCAATGCATAGCAGTAACCAAGGGCATAGACATCCTGATACTACAGGAGAGCTTGCTTCGAGCCGGATTAGAACCTAAAATCTCAGGCTATCGAGGCTTCTTCCTTCCATGGATCAATGGGCAATCCAGGGGATGTGCAATCTATGTAAAATGTGACCTGATCTCCAAGTCCATAACCAGCCCACCTGATTGTGGAGCAGGGACAGAGGTAATGGGAGTAACCATTGAGCTAAGACACGACACACTTGAGGTGTTTAATGTGTACAGGTCTCCACATGCCGAAATGGATCTCTCTGTGTTATTTGGAAACGCGACAACAACAAACACAATCATTTGTGGAGATTTTAATGCCCATCATCGATTGGCACTGGGCTCGAACACAACAAACGAAGCCGGCATTCACATTGCACACCTACTAGACCAGCTTCCAGAAATACAAATCCTAAACAAGAATGAACCTACCCACATCCAAGGAGGCAGATTAGACCTAACCTTCGTTTCAGCCTCCCTAAGAGATGTAGCGACATGGTCAGTTGAGCCCACACTCACAAGCGACCACTATGGGGTCCAAATTGATCTTAAGTTAGACCTACCCACTCCACCTCCGCCTCCATCTGAAGCCTGGAACTTTGCTTTAGCAAACTGGGACCGATTTCAAAACCTCATTTCAGAGTGGCATAGAAACTATGATCTTCCCGGAGACATTAATCAGGCAGAACAAGAATTTGTCAAAGCGATTCAAAGTGCAGCCAACCACTCAATCCCACTGAAAAAACAGTCCACCGGACACCATAAAGATCATTGGTACTATTGCGAACGTGTCAAAGAACTCAACCATAGACTCAACAGAACAAGAAAGCTATACAAAAAGCATCCGAGTGACCGCAACAGGTCCTTACTTTGTGAGGTCAAGGAACATGTACATCGAGAGACCAGACTAATAAAAGAACAAAAGTGGCTGGAATGGTGTTCACACCTGAATGAACACACCTCTCTTGGAGAGATGTGGCAGCAAATCCACCGGGCCAAAGGGAATAAAACACCTAAAGCCCCACACCCCAAGGATCCTCTACAGGAAGCCGAAGTACTGGCAACCAGGTTTGCAGAGAGAGCAGCCAGCAATCAACTTCCACCAGATGTATTAGCAGTACAGACCGGACTAGAGGAAGAAAGGTGGCACAGAATCCTTACAGCATGTGAAGAAGTCTCTGACACTAATGCCCCCTTCACACTGGATGAGCTCAATCGGGCTAAGAAAAACTCCAAGGATACATCCCCTGGAGCCGACAAAATAACCTATAAAATGATTAGAAACCTCGGCCCAGAGGGAGACGCTGCATACCTAAGGTTAATTAATTTAGCCTGGACTTCTCAAACTAGACCTTCAGCTTGGAATAGAGCAGACATAGTACCGATCCCAAAACCTAAAGATCCAGCTAATCCCAGGCCCATCTCTCTCCAAAGCTGTGCAGCCAAGACGGCTGACAGAATGGCACTCAACAGACTGGAGTGGAAAATGCCTAAACTGCACCATGATATGTATGCCTATAGAAAAGGGGTTGGCACAGTGGAATGTATTACAACTCTGTTAGCCCACTTGAATGACAGACCAGGAATGCTGATATTCCTGGACCTCGAAAAAGCCTTTGAACTGGCTAGCGCCCCTGCTATTCTCTGCTGCCTCATTGACAAAGAGGTCACAGGCAACCTGCTCTCCTGGACCAAAAACTGTCTCATAAACAGAGAAGCAAGAGTAAAACTTCATGACACAGTCTCTGAGTACAAAAGACACGAAAATGGTACACCGCAAGGAGGTATTCTCAGCCCTCTTCTCTTCAACTGTTTAATGGAAAGAATAATGAGGTTGAAACTTCCACATCACTGCAGCCTGCTAAACTACGCGGACGACTTTGTCATCATCATAAAAGGAAGGGATGCGGCGCGCCTTGCACCCAAATGCTTAGACTGCATCAGTAAACAGGCAAAACAGATTGGGATCAAACTCAACCCCTCAAAGTCAAAAGCCATGCCCATAAAAATAGCGAAGCCCAACATCCAACTCACAGTACAGGGTCAACCAATCGAATGGGTGGACACCTATCAGTACCTAGGAATAATTCTTTCATTCCATATTTTTCAAATTCCATAATAGTTAAAATACGGGTGTGAGTGGTGTCCAGGGATCACTACATAGCCCCAGACGTCTCCCTGGTGGTAGTCTTCCAGTCTTCCAGAGACTGAGCAATTTGGGTCGCCTTTCCTTTCCAAAATCCTCCTTCAGGGAAAGTCTAGCCTTCTCCAAAGACAATAACCGGTTTGAAAGTACTTTTCAGTTCCCTATTAGGTGGAACAACTCCCTCTTCAAGGGACACCCTTGTTTTTCCAACCCCCCCCCCCTTGCTGCATTTAAGGTATCCCAGCTTACCACCTTCCCTCGGGCTCTACTCCAGCCTGAACCAGAACCCGAGCTTCCGTTGGTCCCAGTCCCAGCTTGAGTCTCGGCCTTAAAGGCCACAGCAAACTCGACACTCCATCCTGTGGAATGCCACAGGAATGTGGTAACATTAGTAAAATTATCTCGTTTGAAATGGTTAGTGTCTAAAGCCCATAGATCAAAGCAGACATATGCTTGGAGTACCAAAGATGCAGGTTAGAATGCTCAACATGGCTCATATTTTGTCCCATTTCAGAAAAATTAGAATATAATTTTCAATCCTTGCAGACATGAACTGAGGGCTGGTAAGAACTAAGAATTCTCATGATGCGTGAATTCTAATGTACGTACCGCTGGGATGAAGGCGACTGTTACTGTTGGCAGAGGTTTCCAGCTAGTTAGCATCAAGGATAAGGAAGACTTCGTAAAGAACGTTTTCAGACGTAAGTTTATTAATGTTTAACAAAGAAGTATACATATGCATTGAACTTTCAATATGGTCATAATGTTGGACTAAGACTTACTAGATGAAGAATTGTTCTAAAAGTACCTAATATTTATTTTATTAGGTGGGATCCAGATGAAGCAGGAAGGAGCGTGGCACGACGACTTGGTCATCCAGGTACACTGTCTACACCAACTGGTCTGCCAGTCTCAGGTTCCGTATGTCTTGTCTTACTTGTAGCCATACAGCAAACATTGTCAAATCTACCAAACACCCCGTATGTTAAGAGAAGGTTACGTCTTCAACGGCTGTAAAGTCAGAAAGTTAATCTTTGGTGATTGATTAATATAATAGTTGTAATAACACGTCCCTCTCGTCCCCCAGGTTCTGGCCACCACGACCGGAGAGGCGGAGAAGACACTCGAGGTACTGAACAACACCTCTTACGACGGCATAAAGTGGCACCACATCGCCTTACAGAGTGTGAAGTGTCATCTGTGACGACTTAGTTTAAAACATTTTGTAACGTAAAAGGTCCTGGTTTCCTGAATAAAGTTGTACAATAATAAACTGTCAAGTAATTAATAATTTTATTTAATACCTTACCTGTATTTAATATCGTGCTGTACAGCACTATACTCGGCAGAGTACAGAATATTATTAAATATGACCGAAAAATTAAGATTAATAATTCTAACACGAATTTTCTCAATGTTTCTTTTCACTGTCGATGGTAACTGGAAAAATCAGTTCTCCAAAATTCATTTTTATTTCTAGTCTGACGCGACACTTGAACGCGTTTTCGTAATAACTTATTACATTTTCAAAGACTTTAGTTTACACACACACAACTATAACCTGCAAAACTGAACAGATTTTTACTATGCTATAATTCAAACGGCTTTTCATTTTATATACCTGCATTTGGGCGAGGTGATATGTTACAACAGTTTTGGATAAGGTGAAAAACAAACTTTCCACACACGATAGAACACGAAATATTGGGTAAAGTTAAAGGGGAAGAATGGAAGTAAATGCAAAGGGCCTATTGGCCCATATTTCTTGATGCTTCTATATTGGTGCGGAGTCTTGAAGTGGGTAGATATAATACAGTTGTGTATTAATTGGCTGTTGATTGCTGGTGTTGACTTCTTAATGTGTAGTGCCTCGCAGATATCAAGCCGCCTGCTATCGCTGTATCTATTGATGATTTCCGTGTTTTTTTATTAAGACTTCTGGTGATGGTCTGGTTGTGGAAAGAGATTATAAGTTCCTTAATGGAGCCCTGTTGCTTATGCATTTTAATCGCCTGGAAAGAGATGTTGTTGTCTTGCCTAAGTATATAGGCAAGACATCTCATCTCTTCCAGGCGATTAACGATGCATAAGCAACAGGGCTCCATTACACATAATCTCTCCCACAACCAGACCATCACCAGGAAGTCTTAACAAAAAACACGGAAATATCATATAGATACAGCGAAAGCAGGCGGCTTTATCTGCGAGGCACTACACATTAAGAAGTCAACACCAGCAATCAACAGCCAATTAATATACAACTAAATTCTACCCACTTCAAGACTCCGCACCAATATAGAAGCAGAAATATGGGCCAATAGGCCTTTGCATTTACTTCATTCTTCCCCTTTAACTTACCCAATATTCGTGTTCTATCGTGGTTGAAGTTTGTTTTCACCTTATCCAACACTGTTGTAACATATCACCTCGCCCAAATGCAGTAGGTATATAAAATGAAAGCCGTTTGAATTATAGCATAGTAAGAATCTGTTCAGTGTTTGCAGGTATAGTTGTGTGTGTGTAAACTAAAGTCTTTGAAAATGTTAATAAGTTATTACGAAACGCGTTCAAGTGTCGCGTCAGATAGAAATAAAAATGAAATTTGGAGAACTGATTTTTCAATCACCATCGACAGTGAAAAGAAACAAATATTGAGATTCGTGTTAGAGAATTATTATTCTTACTTTTTGGGCATATTTAATAATATGTCTACAGGAAAGACTGCTACCAAAATATACTAATGTACAATACTGTACTGTTATGTACTAAGAGACGTGAGGGTGTGCACCTGGTGTGTAGTACAGGTATGTGCTTGTACAGTAGGTAATAACTGTAATCTTCCACGGGGGAGAAACTAAAGACATAGCAGTATAGGAACTAGGGTCATCATATGACATAAGTACTATGGCATGTTGACCACACCGCACACTAGAAGGTGAAGGACGACGACGTTACGGTCCGTCCTGGACCATTCTCAAGTCGATTGTTGACTTGTCACAATCGACTTGAGAAATGGTCCAGGACGGACCGGAACGTCGTCGTCCCTTCACCTTTTAGTGTGTGGTCTGGTCAACATACTTTAGCCACGTTATTGTGACTCATCGCCTCCACTATGGCATCTTGAGGACAGTTTGCGATAAATCATTATCCTGCATACAATCTAAATTTGTTTTTTAAATAAGTTATTCCATCTAACTTTGAAACCTTACATTGTTCTCAAAGATGTAAACTATTGCATGAGAATT
>WNGS01109749.1:6440582-6485695 GCA_020271785.1 Procambarus virginalis
AATCTACTATACATATAGTATTATAAATATTAAATATATAAAATATACATATAACTTTATAAAGAGTTAAAAGGACTGACATCAACAAGTGATCCACACAGTAAACCACAAATACAACACAATACATCAGACAATGGAGAGGTGTGTGCTCGGGAGTACTGGGAAACGTAATGTAGGCGTACGTGTTGCATCTGTAACATGAGATTTCACCTGGGCTGTACAGAAGTATCTCCAGGATGCACAAAAAGGCAAGGAATTTACTGGGTCTGCAAAGATGACAGATTAATGTTAGAGAACATAACTAAACTGATGAAAAACATTCCCGAGTCACAGAGATTACCATTCACAGACAAGCTACCAGTGATATATGCAGACTGGGAAAGACAACATTGGTTAACGACCAAACCCAGGAACAGATAGTTTAGAGAACCGCAGCAGTAATGTGGAGGAAGAGGGTATTGTAGTACATAATAGCAGCAATATTGCAGAGTCAGGTAATATAAACGATGTGAGCAACAGTGAGACAGAGTGCATAAATGAAGGAATTGGGACGAAAAGCGGAGATGGCTCCAATAAAGAGGTAGACAAGACAGACACAGATATAATACCTTGAAAAACGCAAAACCGGAACACATTTGCAAATTCTACGCTAAAGGAATATGCAAATATGGAAAATTAGGAACAAAATGCCATTTTCTGCATCCTCGAAAATGCAGGAACATGTTGGCGAGGGGTACATTTTGGAACAGGGTGTAGATACTCCACCCCAAATTATGTCAATTTTCAATTAGGGACAAAAATGCTACAATCTTCAGTGTCCGGAATTCCACGTGAGAGGTACACAACGTTATAGACGGAAGATCAGTATGACACTACTGGCAATTTTTTAGAGGAAGGCAGAAACAGAGCAGAAAATATAGAGAGAGGAACAGTCAGATGGAACCACCACAGGATTACAGAGGGGAAGGGAGATACCCACAAGTCTGGAATACACATTACCAACAAACACACAGGTACTACACCACACAACACTCGCCCCACTACCGAAACTGGACGAATCACTGTCGCAAACAACACCCTGGACGCAAACACAGTGGCCCCCTTACCAGAGCCTCAGATATTAACACCAAGTAAGGCATCCAGCACTTCCACTACCACGATAACATCATTTATATTTGCCAACATTCAAGGTATAAAACACGCAAATCCAACAAAGTTCACTTTATAGATGGTCTCCTTCATGAGGCAATGCAGTGTTTGCAGCCCTAACAGAAACCCACACAAAGGACTACCATGATGGTGAAATATGGATCTCAGAGTACAATCTTTTCAGATGTGATAGGAAACACCGGCTTCAGGGTGGGGTCAGCCTATACATCAAAGACACACTCATCTGTACTGAGCTGCTAAACACCTCAAATGATATGGTGGAAGTGCTGATAATCAAATAGAGATTAAATGTAGTTATTGTCCTTGTATATAAGTCACCGGAGGCAAACCCTCAGCAGTTTAAAGACCAACTAATGAAAGTAGAAACACTGCTTGGAAAACCTCACAAATCCAGCTCCGAACATCATCCTGCTTGGGGACTTCAACCTACGGCACCTGAAATGGAAGCACCTGGCTAATACAGTAATATCAGAAAGAATACCAGGAAGTAGCCTTAATGAACAGGCACATGCAAATGACCTGCTACGGATGTGCGACAGGTTTGCCTTAAACCAGCAAATAGTAGAACCAACCAGGAAGGAGAACACGCTGGACCTCATTTTCACTAATAATGATGAATTGATCAGGAACATAATGATTACAAATACCTGTTACTCAGATCACAACTTAATTGAAGTTATGACAACCATGGGGAATAGACCTTCAAAACAGTCCAGATTCCCGGTGGAGGAGATTTCAGCAAATTCAACTTCAATAATAAACAGATAAACTGGGAGCAAATAAACCAGGACTTCACAGAAATAAACTGGGAAGAACAGCTAGGAAATGCGAACCTGAACCAGTGCCTGGAAAAAATAAGCTCAGTAGCACTAGAAATATGTACAAACCGCATCCCCCTAAGAAAAAAGAGGAAGAGATGCAGATTGGAACGAGAACGTCGTTCCCTATATAGGCGAAGAAAACGAATCGCGGTACAACTTGAGAGTCGCACCCTATCTCAGGAACGGCGAAGAAGGTTAGGTAGCGAAATAGGAAAAATTGAACTCAAGCTACAAGAATCATACAAAACGCAGGAGAGGGAAAGAGAGCAAAAGGCCATCAGTGAAATAGAGAGAAACCGAAATATTTTTTCTCCTATGCAAAATCAAGATCAAAAACCACATCTAGTATCGGGCCCCGAAAGGAGATGGAACTTTCACCGATGACAACAAAGAAATGAGCGAGCTACTGAGGAAGCAATACGACTCTGTCTTCAGCGAGCCATTAAACGCACTAAAGATCGATAACCCAATGAATTTTTCATGGATATGATACCAACATCAAATCATATATCAGACGTCACCCTATCCCCACTGGATTTTGAAGAAGCCATAAACAGTATGCCTATGCACTCCGCACCAGGCCCGGATTCTTGGAACTCCATATTCATCAAGAACTGTAAAAAACCACTATCGCAGGCCCTTCACATTCTGTGGAGACAAAGCCTAGATACTGGCGTTATTCCTGATATACTAAAAACAGCAGAGATAGCACCACTTCATATAGGAGGAAATAAGGCTGAGGCAAAAAATTACAGACCGATAGCACTAACATCGCACATCATAAAAATTTTTGAGAGAGTGCTAAGAAGTAAGATCACAAATACATGGAATCAAAGCATCTCCATAATCCCGGACAACATGGTTTCAGAACAGGGCGCTCTTGCCTGTCGCAGTTGCTGGACCACTATGATATGGCATTAGATGCTATGGAAGACAAACAAAACGCTGATGTAATTTACACAGATTTCGCAAAAGCTTTTGATAAATGTGACCATGGTGTTATTGCCCATAAAATGCGCTCAAAAGGAATTACCGGAAAAGTAGGCAGATGGATCTACAATTTCCTGGCCAACAGAACCCAATGTGTAATAGTCAACAAAATAAAATCCATCCCGTCAACCGTTAAGAGCTCAGTCCCCCAGGGTACTGTGCT
Organism: Procambarus virginalis; assembly: GCA_020271785.1. Taxonomy (NCBI): domain Eukaryota; kingdom Metazoa; phylum Arthropoda; class Malacostraca; order Decapoda; family Cambaridae; genus Procambarus; species Procambarus virginalis. The sequence goes on from WNGS01109749.1 coordinate 6,443,727, forward strand.
TGCTCCAGTACTTTTTCTCATCCTCATATCGGACATAGACAAGAACACAACCTATAGCACTGTATCATCCTTTGCAGATGACACTAGGATCTTCATGAGAGTAGGCAACATAGAGGACACGGCGAACCTCCAGTCAGATGTAGATCAGGTCTTTCTATGGGCTACAGAAAATAATATGGTGTTTAACGAAGACAAGTTCCAGCTCATGCGCTATGGAAAAAATGAAAATATAAAAACGGAAACCACGTACAAAACTCAGGCAAATCAAAACATAGAACGAAAAGGCAATGTAAAGGATCTGGGTGTACTCATGTCGGAAGGCCTTACCTTTAAAGAACACAATAAAGTAGCCGTCACAACTGCAAGAAAAATGACAGGTTGGATAACAAGAACTTTTCACACTAGAGATGCTATACCGATGATGACACTTTTCAAAACGCTTGTGCTTTCTAGAGTGGAGTTATCTTGAGATGATTTCGGGGCTTTAGTGTCCCCGCGGTCCGGTCCTCGACCATGCCTCCACCCCCAGGAAGCAGCCCGTGACAGCTGACTAACACCCAGGTACCTATTTTACTGCTAGGTAACAGGGGCATAGGGTGAAAGAAACTCTGTCCATTGTTTCTCGCCGACGCCTGGGATCGAACCCAGGACCACAGGATCACAAGTCCAGTGTGCTGTCCGCTCGGCCGACCGGCTCCCGGAGTACTGCTGCACAATGACAGCCCCTTTCACTGCTGGTGAAATTGCTGACCTGGAGAGCGTGCAGAGGTCCTTTACTGCTAGAATCCACTCGGTAAAACATCTAAACTATTGGGACCGACTTTAAGAGCCTAAATCTGTATTCCCTTGAGCGCAGGCGGGAGAGATACATAATAATTTACACGTGGAAAATATTAGAGGGGCTGGTCCCAAACCTGCACACAGAAATAACATCACATGAGACCAGAAGACATGGCAGGATGTGCAGAATACCCCCGTTGAAAAGCAGAGGTGCAACTGGTACTCTGAGAGAGAACTCTATCAACATCAGGGGCCCGAGACTGTTCAACACCCTTCCACTACACATAAGGGACATAACTGGCAAACCCCTCACAGTGTTCAAGAGAGAACTGGATAAGCACCTCCAAAGGATACCTGATCAACCAGGCTGTGACTCATACGTCAGGCTGCGAGCAGCCGCGTCCAACAGCCTGGTTGATCAGTCCAGCAACCAGGAGGCCTGGTCGATGACCGTGCCGCGGGGACGATAAGCCCCGGAAGCACCTCAAGGTATCCTCAAGGTAAGGTATCCTGCATCCTGGGAGGCCTGGTCGAGGACCGAGCTTCAGGGACACTAAGCCCCGAAATCATCGCAATGTAAGATTAGTACCTGGCCACTGGGGACATGGATAAACATGACAGGCTTCCTGTCCTGTCCATGGGAACCCATAAGGTGAACCAAGCCACGGGAAAGCATCACGTGCATTTTCCTTCCTATACAGGTGGCAATAAGTTAAAAAAAAAAACTTGTATTAAAAAAATGTACATGTAAACTGTTTCTTAATTAACAATTTTACAGTTGGTATAATTTGCTTGTTCACTGCAGAAAGTTGTCAATTTGCTGAGGACTGCCCGACTACCAGCAGATATGGTAGCTGTGGAGCAAGACACCAGTGCCTCCAACACTGACCTTATGATAGCATCAGAACAACAGAGGCAGGCAAAAATGAAAGAAATTTAGGTGAGGTTTCATGTTGATGCTTAATATAATTAGTGATGATCAAACCACACACCAGAAGATGAGGAGACCACAACATTTCAGTCTGTCCTGGACCATTATGAAGTCGATTGTGATGGGAGCAAGGGAGGCACAGGCATGCTTCCCTCGCTCCCGCCACAATCGACTTGATAATGGGCCAGGACGGATCGAAATGTTATCGTCGTTGTCTTCTCATCTTCTGGTGTGTGGTTTGGTCAACATATCTTCAGCCATGTTATTGTGATTCATCGTCTGCATATAGTTAGTATTAATATTTAATACAGATGCTTGATTGTATGCTTGAATTGGCAAATTAACATGAATAATGTAAATACTGTACTTGTGCACTAAAACAAGATTAAAGTTCTTGCAATAGTAATTCAATGTGGCCATAGGAAATTGTATATTTTTTCAGTCCTCTTTCCAGGCAGTCAGTTGTGCCTTGTCAGTTTGTGCATACTTTTCCCTGTTATGTCAAATCCATATCCTGGTGCTCAATTTTTGTTTGGCTTTGGTAGTTCAAGAGTCAGGTGCCCAGTTGGTAGAGGTTCTTAGTTTCTCTGCAGTGCAGTTATTTTTGAGTCGATCTCGACTCTTTAATGTCAGGACCCCTTTGTCTGAATTGGTGCTTTGGCTATTGATTCTTGGATTGTTCTCCCACGGGTGCATCATTAGTTGTCCGGTTGCTGTAGTTCATCACTACCTATGCACCACCTTACCTGCTTCAGGGTTCATGCTGTTTGTTGCTCCCTTCTCCATGATCCCTTTCCTTAACTCCTTTATCAGAGGTTGTCCACAGTGACATCTTGTCTATCCAACCTGCGGTCTACACTTAAGCCCATTATGTTAGTAAGTTTGTGGCTCTGACTCCAGTATTTTCTGACAGATCTTGGGTTCGTGTCTAGGCTCAGGTATTGAAGGTCTAACAAGATTTTGGTGGTTCAATACCTGGGCAGTGTTCTTGGTCCCTGTCGGGCTTGTGTTGCTTTGGGGTTGGGTTTCCCGTTCTGGTCTCCTCTCTTCTAGGGTGTGAGTGTTGCTCTCCTCCTCCCTCGTAATTCCTTTTTTTTTCTTCTGGGTGGTAATTGGCTACATGCAGTTAAATAGCTCCCAGAACTGATAGACAAGAGTTATGAGGAGAGGTTAGAGGCATTATACATGCCAAAACAAGAAGATAAAAGAGGCAATGTAATCGCAACATAGAAGATAGTAATGGGATACAACAAAATTGATAGGGAAGAATTCTTGAGACCTGGAATGTCAAGAACAAGAGGTCATAGATTTAAACTAACTAAACAAAGCTGCCAAAGAAATAAAAGAAAATTCACTTTTGCAAACAGAGTTGTAGATGGTTGGAACAAGTTAGATGAGAAGGTGGTTGTGGAGGCCAAAACCGTCAGTAGTTTCAAAGTGTTATATGACAAAGTGATGGGAAGATAGGACAACACAAGGGTAGCTCTCATCTTGTAACTACACTTAGGTAATTACAGGGAGGCACCATTTCATCCCCTCCAGAAAATCGGTATTGAATGCAATGGAATGCCTCTTCCTGGTTGGGCCTTGTTGTCTCCTGATTATCTGCTGATGTAGACCTGACCAAATGTAAACTGTGTCAACAAAATTATTCGCACACCCTCTGTCACTATGTGATGGAGTGCGAAAAGATACATGAATTTAGAGACAATTCTATAACCAATGTTCCAGCGATGTGTAAATATTTCATTCAAAATGATCTGCTACCAGAAATTTTAGCCAAATATCCCCAGTTTGCTAACTGTAGGTAGTAACTAAATGATTGTAACCTATCCACCGCTGCTCGCTGGATGGGGGGGCGGTGTGCAGGACAAACATATAAATTGTGACACTAGCTCTCCACATATGTCAGTTGCTTAATTTAGAACCTGTACTTGAGGTCGATCTCGAACCCATTGTTGATGTGACGACTTATATTGAATTTTGTAACTAGCTCATCAAGATTGTAACTTGCTTAGCTAATGAATTGTGGGGCTCAGTCCCTGAGCCCATTATGTGCCTCTGTAACCCTTTCCACTACCGCCCACGGGATGGGTATAGGGTGCATAATAAATGAACTAAAACTGACTAAAACTAAGTTAGTTTTAGTTGTGTGTATCCCTGGAAACACAAACCGAAACTGTCTCTATTTTCCGCTTGTTACAACTTTTAATAAAGCTGTTACATCTTGGCTTAAAGTGTTTATGACGTATTAGAACGTTGTTACAACTTGCTATATTGGTTGTTATAACTGATTAGAAAGTGTTAAAACTTGTTTGAACGTTGTACCAACGTCGTAGTTTCGGTGTGTGTTTGGCGGGATGTATATATATTTATGTCGTACCTAGTAGCCAGAACGCACTTCTCAGCCAAACTATGCAAGGCCCGATTTGCCTAATAAGCCAAGTTTTCATGAATTAATTGTTTTTTCCACTACCTAACCTAACTTTTTCAGCTACCTAACCTAACCTAACCTATAAAGATAGGTTAGGTTAGGTAGGGTTGGTTAGGTTCGGTCATATATCTACGTTAATTTTAACTCCAATAAAAAAATTGACCTCATACATATTGAAATGGGTAGGTTTATCATTTCATAAGAAAAAAAATAGAGAAAATATATAAATTCAGGAAAACTTGGCTTATTAGGCAAATCTAGCCTTGCATAGTAGGCTGAGAAGTGCATTCTGGGTACTAGGTACGACATATATATATATATATATATATATATATATATATATATATATATATATATATATATATATATATATATATATATATGTGGAGGTGGTCGCCTAGGGGTTATGGCTGACCAACCACGTGGTAATCGACGTACAATAGAATGTGGAGAAAAACGGGGGAAACAGCGGCTCACCTTTAGCCTGAAGTCTTCTCCCAGGGTGATTGAAGCAATACGATGGCTTCTAGGGGCGAGGATGGGCGAGGTCCAAAGATATCTGGCCAATATGGGGTACTGGATAACCACAGTCCAGGGGGCGTTACCAACAGGTCCGTTCTCGGTCAGGTGCGGTTCTTCTCTGGTCTCCTTCTCGCCTCCAGGCATGCGCGCGGGTGATGCGCAGATGCACGGGGTCGACCTGCCGCCCACCAATCAGGAGCGGCTAATCTAAAAAGTTACTCTGGCGGGTATTTTGAATATGGATCCCTCCACACTCCCCCCGTCTCTATAAAGTAAGGGGTGTATTAGAACCTTAATTTAAACTTAGTATGCCTTTTGGAAAGAACCCTCCACCGGCTTCATATTGAGGGGTGGAATGGTATATTTAGCAACAGAAGAGAATGTTTCTGGTTTGATTAAGAGAAAACATTTAACAATTTAAAAATAGAATGTACTTCTTTGTGAAATTGTTCATGATTATTGTACTGATATGGTGTTTCGTTGATTTAATTCTTGTGATTGAACGAAGTAGTACTGTTTTGGTGCACTGAACTGATCATGATTTATTTACACTACACACTGCACTTTTTTTTTTTTTTTTTTTTTTTTCAAGATTTACTCCTAGGGGTTCACCCTAGTAATGGTCCTTACACCTAAGCGCCGCTCCTTGGTTCCTTCCTTGACAGAACAACACTTTCCACACATCTCACCTCCAGGATCCCAAGGGAAAGCAATTGGATCTATGCCTTCCAGAAACTGACTTACTGCTAGTTTTTCTTTTATTTTCTTCTGAGGACGCATTTTCGAATTGTGATTTAAACAGCCCTGTTTTCTGTAAGGAATTGGCTCCTCCCCGTGGTTCAAGGGTTTCACTAGGTATTGGGGCATGTTATTGTCCAGTTCACATAGGACGTTCGCTACTGACCGAGGTGGAATGACCGTGTGTTGGGATACTGCCACTTTAGCTATGCAAGGATTGAAGTTCGGGTCTGGTACATCTTCCCTTCCCAGTTGCATAGGAATAATTTGTCCCTTTAATATCATTTGAGATTGCGGCAAAGCCAAGCTGATGCCCTGACGTTTCATAAAATCCAGCCCCAATAGCATGTTATCTTCAATTGGTGCTACATATATGTTTACTTCAAATGTTCCTCCAGCAATTAATAATGTAACTGGCCCTATCAGTGTTCCTGGAATACACATACATTTTCCCGCGGTATTGAGTGTGATCCGTCTTATTACCGGGGGTGAGGGTATCAACTGTTGATAAACCTCTTGAGAAATAATTGTGACCTCTGCCGCTGTGTCAACTATTGCTTTCACCAATACGTTCTCTACTTGAATCGGGATCCAGAACATGGAACCAGACCGTAATTGCCTAATGGTTATCTGTTCGTGTTCCTCCCTTTCCTGCTTATCAATACCCTCGGATGTGCCCGGTAGGTCTGCCTCACCCTCCCTGGGGGAATAATAATTCTCTTCTTGAGGGAATTCTTCCTCCTCACCTACTCGCTGGGAATTTAAACCAACTCCCTCCTGTTGATAGACGTCGTCTTCATCCTGCGACATCTTTCCGTCGTCCATGGCCTTTTCGTCCTCCGGTGCTATCATTTCAGGTGCACCTTCTGCAAATGTTTGATTGGATGGCCAATCTTCCCGATGAATATCCAGTGCTGGTATTTGAAGGGTATAAGATTTGAACTCTTGAGAAGGACTTTGTGTCCTTGGAGGTGGTATAACCACTCTCTGCTGGCCTGGCAAGTTATGGGTCGAATCTAGGCCTCTTGAGCCGACCCATCTTTGTTTAAAGACTGGTCCTCTTCCAAGAATGAAACATGATATTTATCGTTGTGCCGCTCTTCCTGTTTACGACCCTCGTTCCAGCCACTCCTAGACGATTGGCAATCACGAGCAAAATGACCCTCTTCCCCACATAGGTAACAATTATTGCTCCTCCTAGGTGATGGGGTGCGTTGGCCCCGAGGTGATATGATGGCGTTTGTGAGACGCCTTAAACCCTCACATACCTCGTCCAATTTGTCACGAACCCCTGAGATTCCTGAGACGACTTCGTCTAGTTTTACGTTCATGCCTGTCAACTTATCTAATTTTGCATCAATTCCCTCAAGAGATGGAGATCCTGATCCAGCAGTTGTTTGCCGGAGACCCCCCTTACCCTGGCCTGATAAACTATTAGCCGGTGACGACTCTGGAGATTTTGTGGGTGTCCTTGAGCGGGGGTGGAAAGCTAAATTACTCCTGGCTGGTTGTTCATATCGGGACGGTCTACCCACAGCATTTATCCGCACTGCTGGCCCTTGGGACCTCTGCTGCTGGGAACTAACTGAGGATGACCCTGTCAACCCGTGAATAGCAACAGAATTATGCTGAAATGTTTGAGCCCTATCAATGGCTTTTTCCATGGACGAAATATTAGCGTTGGAAATGTATTCTGCCAAACGCTTATCTAACAAACCTTGGCCAAATCGCATGATTGCCATCTGCTCTTCCTCTCCCCGTTCCAGATGTTTGTAAGCTCGATGGGCCAAATGCTGGACTCTATCAGCCCATTCAAAGATGTCTTCACCAGGCTCCTGGTGGGCCTGAGAAAATTTCATTATTGCCACGTCTAAAACTTCCCTATCCCCGAATCTCTTTACAAGTTTGTGCATCATGCGAGTATAATCAATGGATGGTTCACGGTCTAGTATTCGGTTATAGAAATCACTAGCTTTTCCCTTAAGACACCAACCCAAGTTAGTTAGAGAAGTCTTACCACTCCAATCTTTTTCCGCTGCATATGATGTGAAACGGCGATAGAATGGAGTCCAATCAGATTTACCATCATAATCAAGTTCACGAGGTGGTGGACGGAATGAAGTATTCCTCCGACCATGTCGGTTCCGCTGTCGAGAATACGTGGAGTCATCTGAATCAGAATTCTGAGAGCTAGCTGACACCCTTCGAACTGGATGATGAGTGGAATGAGATGAACCCCTAATAGGAATGTGTCCCTGGCTCTGAAAACCAGAACTATGCAAACCATGGATATTACGAGGAGGAGATGTACGTTTGGTGCGACTGCGTGTAGCTGCGCCTCCCGAGACAGCGGAAGCATTTCCATCCGATGATGGTGAGCCTGAACGTCGTCTAGTGTTTGGTTCTGCCAATGTGATGGAACCTGAGTCATGAGGTGGTGGTTCCGTGTCAAAAGATATGGCATTCAACAAAGGAGTTGTAATCTTAAGATGAGATATATGATGAATGTTGTCTGCTGTGATAGTGCGTGTGTGTCTGAATTTAATAATTCTGTTAGCCAATGTGTACGACACTCCAGGTAATGTTATTAGATCAGTTACCGACGCCAAATTAATGCGTATGCGGGGCATCTTGCGGTAATGAAAAGACACAGCTCAGAACTAATCTTTTTTGCAAAATGTACGTTCACAGCCAAAGTAAACCGGCAATGAATAAGAATAAAACACGTCAGGGAATAGGCCTTAAATCTAGGAATGGTCAAGAATAGTATCCTGTTTCCAAGCCTGTAACCAATGGAAGCAGTTGCCGCTTAAGAATTATCCAGTATGTTTGAAGTAACTATCCACTGTACGATTGTCCAAAAAATTGGAGAAAAATAGGGTGGCCCCAATCATTAGGATGACCTGACCCCAATGTTACTCCCTCCCCAAAATTTTCAAAAGATGGAATGCACTTGGTATGGTCTTGAACACTCACTAGAACTGGATAATTATAAGTGCTTACACTGAACTTGATCATGTATGAAATCTAGAATTATCTTAGGTCTAGAAGCATGCACTTAAATCTAGAAGCTCTTAAAACTAGAATCATGCACTTAAATCTAGAATGTAACACACATTTCACTCTTAGAAGGACATGTTAGGTAAGAACCTGCCCATATATTTCTAGGTATTTCACTGGCCNTACCATTAATGTATGATGACTTACTGTAAATATGTAGCTCTTGAAATAGCACTTTCTCTGTAACTAGCTGACATTGTAACTATAAGGTGTGAAGGATAGATGAAATTGTTTATGTAATAATCTAAGATGAGGTCTGATAAAGACCTTTTGTGCCCTCTGTAATGCTTTTGCGCTACCGCTCACAGGATGAGTATGGGGTGCACAATAAACTAGCCGCCTCCGGCAGCAACAATCAATCAAATCGTCGTCCCTTCACCTTCTAGTGTGTGGTCTGGTCAACATACTTCAGCCACGTTATTGTGACTCATCGCCTGCAGAGGTATAATGTATGAGGGAAGTCAAACCATGCAACACTACAGGTATGTAAGTCAAAACACTCATTTCAATTATGGTAAAAGGAGAAATGCTTGGAGCGACTCTGTGCACATGCGGCTCAGGCTTGGGTACAAAATGGTGCTAGGTTGTTTAATATAGTACAGTACAACTAGATTATGGTAAAAATGGAACTAGTATGAACAATAAAGAGTTCAAGTAGTCAATGGTAATAGGGGACTAGATTATCAATGAACACTAGTCAATGTATATCCTACCCTATTGTGGGTTGGCAAGTAGTAAATACTGTATTGTATTGTGAAACTAATGCAATATATATTCAATTAAATAATTCTATATTTAAGAGAAATAATATACACAATTATTGATGTTAGCCTCTATGAAACTTCTAGTATTATCTAGAAATACTATAAACTTCTAGTATTATCTAGAAGTATTAAATATTATTAGTGACCTCGCGAAATTAACACCACAAATTCGTGGATAATCTTGCGAGGGCGCAGCCACCAATTTGGCTTCAAAATAAACGCGTGACCTGTTGTTTGTTATTAAGGCCAGGGTACTCATCATGTCTCTAAGTACTGTCGACATGACCCTGTGTATGGGCTATGTGCTGAAAACCACGATACAGGTAGTTCAAGTATGTTTATTGAGATAAGAAAGAAATACATCTCAAAGGGATAGAGTAGCTTAGGCTATTTCTACCCCCTCTACTTCAAGTCCCTCAAGGGGCGCACAAATTCAGTGAGTACAAATAGACATGTATGGATACAGCAGTATAGTAGACGTTGAGACGAAGCCTCCTAAAGTCCGCTCTCATCTTACCGAGAATAAACTCTACGGCCATAAAGTTATTTTAGACTGCATTCTTTTAAACGGCCCATTTAAAATTTTCGTGGAACTCTGACGGTTTTTAAACGGCCCATCCTCAAAAAAAAAAAAATTGGGCTGTTTAAGCCGTCATCCCGACTATTGAGAGGCAACTATTGAGAGGCGGGACCAAAGAGCCAGAGCTCAACCCCGCAAGCACAAATAAGTAAGTACACACACACACACACACACATTTTGTTTACACAGGTAATGTAAATATGCTAGTTATTAAATAAGCTTAGACAAATTACTTTATATAACGAGGGTTAGGCTGCTATACTTTATCAATAAAGTATAGTTAAATAAGTATAGACTGCTATACTTATCAATCAAGTATAGTCAAATAAGTATAGGCTGCTATAGTTTATCAATCAAGTATAGTCAAATAAGTATAGGCTGCTATACTTTATCAATAAAGTATAGTCAAATAATTTTTATTATCAACCTAAAAATGTAGATGAAACGATGAGGCATCCAATGTGCAATTATACTTTTCCATGAGATCAGTGCCAATTATGAGGGGAAACTCTGCTTCTTCAGGGAGTACCTCAAGCTGGTCTTCAATGTAGGTGTCGCCCCCCATGTGAATCCGAACCGTTTTGGGAGGGTTGTTTTCCAAACCAATACTTTCTAGAAACAAACTTGAAATGCTGGTTGTATCTGAACCTGTATCAACCAGTATCTTATCGGTTAGTGTATTTTGTGCCTTATCTGGCAACTTTATTCTTATATAAGATTGTTCAGAGGAGGCCAATCCAAACCCTTTATATTTAAATGGTCTTAGTTCCTTAAAGTAGAGTGATGACTTGTTAAGGTTAAACTATTGTATTACATGGTACTCGGTCATTAATGGGAAACAAAATATGAAATTTGGAATTGGGTCGTCATGATAGTAATTGTCCATTTCCGGAGGATAAATGTCTACTTCTGCGGTCAGTTCATTACCGTTCTGTAACTGTATCTTAACATTCTTTACTGTACTCAAAATGATGTCTTTTAATTCGTTAAAAAGATCTAATTTAGCGGAGTAGCTCTCGGATACCATCTTATCTAATCCTAGTTCTTTTGCTTCTTGGTGTTCTATAAGATTCCTTGTCGACCCGGTGTCAACGAACATAGTGGAGGATTTCCCATTGATTTTCACTTGGAGGTGATTATGGTCCTCTAGAGCAACCTCTTCCATACCCTCTAGTGACGGGGCATTACACATTATAGGCTGATGAAGGAAGAATATCGTCAATACCTCACCATTATCGCTGATCTCATAACATGTGTCTTCGTGTCTTTGTCTTTTCCTGTGACTATTGCGCTCATCCAGGAGCCTTTTGGATCCGCCTACGACTGTTTCCATGGCAGTAGCCATGACTGAGGGGAGAAGAGAGGGACTGGAGCTGAAGCTCGACCCCTCGTCCATACTCTGGTCTTATATTGGGTCTCTGTCTCACACTCCAACAATACAATATATCCTAGATACATCTTAATATAGTCATGTACATCTTTTACATTTACCTTTAAATGGCGATTTTGTATTTATAAACACATATTATGTGGTAAATACACTAGTAAATACACCAGTAAATTATATTTTATATTACAATAATAATTAAAATTGTATAGAAGAGCGGGAAATATTAATATTGTGCGCCGTGTTGGGAGACTGGACCAAGTACGAGAAGGTGCAGCCCCGCTGGACGGGGAACAAGGCATATAAACTGCTTTATACAGGCCCCGACATAAATGGAAACTTACTAACTTTACTTAGCTCAACCTAATCCAACCCAGCCAAATACAGTCTAACCTAAGCTAATACATCCAGGCATAATAATATACAAAAGTTTTTAACCAAGAAAACCTGGTCGTATTTAACCTGGTCGTATTCCAGGGAACATGAGATTAAGGATTTGCTCGAAACGCTACGCGTATTAGTGGCTGTACAAGAATATAAGAACTCTTGTATATATATATATAAATAAATAATAGCAAAATAATAAATAATAAGAGAAAACGAGATTGGTGCAATGGTCTGGTGTGGTAAGCGACCACAACACTCAGTCAGCTGAGGGAGTCTCTCTCTCTCGCTCTCAAGGTAATGTTTTTATATATATATATTTCTTTATATACACAAGAAGGTACATTGGGGGTTATGAGGGTACATAGCAATGGTGTTTTTACATTCTTGTAAAGCCACTAACACGCATAGCGTTTCTGGCAGGTCCATAACCTAAATGATTTTGAAGTAGATAATTTGTAGCAAAATGTTGGCCTGTGATGGAGTTGTTTTGAGATAAGGACGTTTTTATTTCAGTTATCTCTCTTGAAATTACTTGCGGCACTTTACTAAATCCATAGTGAGGGGGATAAAATTATGGCTGTAAGTGAAGAGTCAGAATGAAACGAAATCATTCAGGGTTGTGGTTTACAGTGAAGATGCGGCTCCATTTATAATTTTCCTTTGTTAAAGTTAGTCACTTTTCTGGGGGGAGATTCCCTGGACAATTTAAGATTATGAGGTTCACTATGGATTTTCCCATATGAAGACATATTTGGTTAGGGTAAGATGTATTTGGTTAGGGTAAGATGTATTTGGTTAGGGTAAGATGTATTTGGTTAGGGTAAGATGTATTTGGTTAGGGTAAGATGTATTTGGTTAGGGTAAGATATATTTGGTTAGGGTAAGATGTATTTGGTTAGGGTAAGATGTATTTGGTTAGGGTAAGGTATATTTGGTTATGGTAAGATATATTTGGTTAAGGTAAGATATTTTTGATTAGGATAATAGGATAAGTTAGGTCATTTCAGATTATTTTAGGATGGATAAGAGCGGTTGGTTGGCCACAGCTCTCAGTCTTGTCGCCAAATCGTTTAACAGCCAGGTACCCAATCACTGCTGGGTGTACAGATGCGTACAGTTAATGATTGGCGCCTTCCCAGTCAGGATGCAATCCCAGGCCAAACCACTCGAAAAGTGCTGGGCGAGGTTATCTTGAGATGATGTTATCTTGAGATGATTTCGGGGCTTTTTAGTGTCCCCGCGGCCCGGTCCTCGACCAGGCCTCCACCCCCAGGAAGCAGCCCGTGACAGCTGACTGACACCCAGGTACCTATTTTACTGCTAGGTAACAGGGGCATAGGGTGAAAGAAACTCTGCCCATTGTTTCTCGCCGGCGCCCGGGATCGAACCCAGGACCACAAGATCACAAGTCCAGCGTGCTGTCTGCTCAGCCGATCGGCTCCCCCACTGTTCCACTACCGGGTACTGTTCCTATTTTTCTGCTAGGTGAACAAGGAGCATTAGGTGATAGGAAATGTGCATAAACATTTCTGTTCTGCCCAGGATTTGAACCCAGAATTCCCGAGTTTGAGTCGAGAATGAACCCAGCTACAATGTGGGATAATATTAAGATGAAATTAGGTACTTCATTGTTCTTTTGAATAAAGTGTAAGTTGGAAATTTTTTTAATTCATTAGGGAGTGAATTCCTTATATTAGGTCCTTTAATTTGCATATTGTGTATGCATAGATATAGTCTGACTTTGGAAATATCAAAGATATGTTTACTGTCTAAATGTTTATAAACATGTATTATTTGCTATAAGAAAACTTTTGATAAATATCAGTGCCAATGCAGGACAGATTCAGATTCAGAACTATGGATTATTTACAAATACTGATTGAGGCCTGAATTGCATGATTTGGATTTTGTAGTTCCACTGTAATGTATATGTAATACAGTAATAACATGTAAACAGTCTAAAGTGAAATTTCTTTTGAAGTCTTTTCAAAAAAGTATTTTTCAGTTAGAGATGTGATTGGTTACGTATTTCTCGTATTTCTGTTTGAATGAATTACAATTGTGGTATTCGTGGTGATGTAACCAAGGTGGTTGTGATGACCAAACCACATGCCGGAAGATGAGGGGACGATGATATTTCGGTCCATCCTGGACCATTATCACAATCGACTTGATAATGGTCCTCTCCTCATCTTCTGGTGGGTGGTATGGTCATCATATCTTCAGCCACGTTATTGTGATTCATCGTCTGTACATGGTGGTTGTGAGCTTGAAAGTCAGAGCCATAGTATTACTATTTTTATCCCTTAGGCAAAATGATGTGCATGGTATACAGTACAGTGTATCTCTTGCCATGACATTATGCCACAGTGTAATCTGGTCAGTTGCCGAACAAAATACAACTTTTCACATCGGTGAGGAGGGGAATCATCAAAGATTGTCACCTGTTTTGTTATTCTGTGAGATTCATTTATAATGTTTGTGGCATGTTTTATTTAAACCCATTCCATTTTTATATCAAATTGTAACAAAAATTGCTATTTTTCTGCTTTGTTACAACACCAAATAATGTTGCTTCATTCTGTAATTGTCTATAAATTTGTTAATCTCACTAGAGATATCACTGCAGTATCTGGATTGGGAAACTCTAGCTAACATAATGATTCATTATCACCCTAACACATTTCCTAATTCACTCTTTACACAAATATCCGTAAGCTGTTAAGAAAGTGAGTTTGTTGCAGCCTCCACACCAAGATCATGGCATCAGGATACTCCCTTGTGAATGGCGAGCAGAGGGGGGTAAGGGGGCAGCGATCGTATGGAACCACAAATCCAACTGTGGGATTTGCTCCTGCAGCAAGTTCAGCAACGGAATTCTTTCAGGTATGCTTTAATTAATCTGACAAAAATAAAATTTAAGGGTTATCAAACAATAATAAATTGTCTTTTAAGCCTAAAAATGTTAGTTCATAAAAGTAATGTGATTTTATCTTTATAAATTCAATTGGGTTAAAAAATGTAGTGTTATTACTGAATATCTTTTCTGGGGAGGAATCCTTTGTGGCTCTGTGAAGCTAGCATATGCTGAGATGGTACTATTTACTAGATCACATCAGCCATGGTGTTCTATTGGCCTGCTGGGGACCAGCACCAAAACCTGGCCTTCTCACAGAGGTGCAAGGAGTGGTGACATTTATTTTCACCTCCTCACTCCTCACACTCTGACTCTCCTGGTTGCCTTTTTGGAAAGGCAACCAGAGAGTCAGCGAGTCAAAACAAATCACTGATGGATTCAAGGGAGACTGAAACCTCAAAACCCACCTGAAGAACTTTTCCAACTATGTAAACAAAAACAAATACAGTAGAACCTCGATTGACGACCGCCTCAAATGGCGAGTAATTTGGGTAATGAGCTCCCTGATCGCTGACAATTCGTCTCGTTAGGTGAGCTCTCATTTGACTCTCGTTTGAATAATGTCAACACCACATGGTGGGGTCGTGCTACTTCTCGCATATTCTCGGACGCCTTTAACAATGCAAATAGATTATGTTTTTTTGTTTATAGATGCTAATGATGCTGGGATATAAAGGGGTTACTGCTGTGATGTTGCAAAGCATTGACCTTTTCGTAGAAAAAGAAATGAAAAATTTTGCAAAACAGAACAAATGTCAAAAAGGTTCGTTCGGTGTTCGGCAGGTAGGCTGCTCTATGTTTCTTAAATAAAGAAAAAATGAAAATAAAAAAATAAAAAAATTTGAAAAACAACAAATATCAAAGAGGTTTGTTCGGCAGGTAGACTGCTGCATGTTTCTTAAAAAAAAAAAATGAAAAAAAAACAGTTGAAACAATTTGAAAAACGGACAAATACCATAAGGGTTCGTTCAGTGTTTGTCGGGTAGGCTGCTCCATTATTGAGACATAAATGAAAAATACAAACCAAATGGAACACATTTGAAACAAAGAAAGATTGTCATAATGGAGCAGCCTACCCGACAAACACTGAACAAACCTTTATGGCATTTGTCCATTTTTCAAATTGTTTCAACTGTTTTTTTTTTTTTTTTTTTTTCTTTTTTTAATAAACAGGGAGCAGCCTACCTGCCGAACATCGAACGAACATTTTTGACTCTTGTTCTGTTTTTCAAAATTTTTAATTTTTTTTTTTTTATTTAAGAAACATGGAGCAGCCAACCTGCCAAACACTGAATGAACCTTTTGTTATAAAAAAAGGGGAAAAAATATGGAACAAATTTGAAAAAAGAAAAATGTCATAAAGATTTGTTCAGTGTATGTAGGGTAGGCTGCTCCATTATTTAAAACATCGAATATCATATTGATGTTTGTTGGTGGTAGAACGGATTAATTTGATTTCCATTATTGTCAATGGGGAACTTTGTTTTGAATGACGTCAGTTTCACATGACGACCACGGTGCCTGAACGGATCAAATTCGTTATTCGTGGTTCCACTGTAATTCTTCTTTTGGAACGAATGCAAGGCTGTTCATCCCACCTCCACTCGTTTGAGTAGGGGGGGGGGGCAAGTAGCTCACTGTTTACCTGGGAGTGAGTTCTTAGTTCTATAGCTGATGTAGTGCATACCAGGTCACCTCTCTTCCATGCTGGCTCTGGTGTTCTGCCTGTTCACCTGGTGGTGTGGTGTGTTCGTTGGTGGAGTCTCCTGTACACTGCAGGGTAGCATGAAGCTAGTGTTATGAGTACTTGGAGCTGCATGTGCTCAAGGTTACCTTTCCTGGGTTATCCTCTCCATAGATCTTTATCTTCACTCTTCTTCAGGGAAATGTTCAGTGAGCCACAAGGGGCTCGCCCAGAAAACCAGCAGTGAATGTAATGAAACGGCAACTTCTGGGTGAGCCCCAGTGGCTCGCTGTTCCCTGTCCTTCCAGGGTGTCAGGTGGATCCCTTCATCTGCTCAAGAACTGGGAGCTCAGCCCCCAGAAAATGGTGAGATACTTCCTCCTACATCCCAAAATGAGTGGGGGAGATGTGGAACTAACCTTGTGTTAGTTCCGAGAGAATTCAATGGTTTACATACAGTAGTTGGGGTAATTCTTTCGGTAGATTTTGAGGCTTTGGTCTCTCTTTGAATCCAGCAGTGGTTGTTTTGACTTGCTGACCTTGTGGTTGCCTTTCCCAGTGAAGTGGCAAATAAGCCTATATGTTGTAAACAAAAAATGTTATTAGAGTAATATTTATAACTTGCTCTTCGTGTTACTGATTTTTTATTCTATTTTTCAGTTATGTGATAAAATTACAACAAACCTTTTCACAATCAACAATGCAACAAGCACCCTGGATCGGTCATTAAAACAAGTAGGAACGGCTTCAGACAGTCAGCAACTACGTGATAGAATGTAAGTTAATAATGCCTTGAACCGTCTATAATATGACTACTGTATAGATTTTTTTGCAGTGTGTGTGTGTGTGTGTGTTAGGGAAAAATTTAGAGAAGTATGTTTTGGAGGGAAAGTGACTGGTGGAATCTAAGCCCAGGTTAGGAAGAATAAGAAAGATGTGTCTGGAGGTCTGCATGATGGGAGGAGTACCTGCTCTTTAGGATAGATGTATGACTCGTGAGGCACGAGCAGCAGAAATGGAAAATTATGGATACGTTGTTGGAAGAAATAATACTGTAGTAAGACATGTAACAGTCACAGAAAATATTTAGCACAATAGGTGTTAAATCATAAGATTAAGGAACTAGAGGTTTCCTTCCTCTAGTTCTAAGTTAGTTTGGTCATGGTGAACAATTGGATGAAAATGTGTAGTAATGAAATGTGTATTGGTTTCTTGTAATCAGGGACAGGGACCGTGTTAGGCTTCTCTGAGTCCTTCTTGTACCTTTAGCCAATGACTGACCATTTCCTAGGTTGTAACCCACAACACTTGACTAACTCTCAGGTACTGTATCTAGTTACTGCTATCTGAACAGTCTTCAGGTCTTAGGAAACGTGCCTAAATGTCTTGCTCAGCCTGAGAATCTAACCCAGGATCAATCTGTTGTGAGCCAAGATGATGGACAGACATGGCAAGTGAGTGCAAGGAAGCATATAACAAGTATTATAATGGGTGATAAGAATATATGAATAGTTCATTAAAAGAGAGTGAATATTTAATAAAATTTCAATAATAATTCACAGGAAACATTAGAAGGGCTTGTATGAGTCAGTGAGATGGTGATGTGTGGATGTTTTGCTGGAACATGGATGCTACAGTAAATGGATAAGTGTGTTTTTAATAACTTTAATCTATTTTTGTAATACAGTAGTGGTACATAGTGTATTGTTCAACTCCTATTTACTCCAGGCTGATGCCTTCACTTAGTGCAAGTATGAAACTGGGTAATAATAAGGATGGTAGCTTTGTTTCCTTGTACATTATATTGTAGAATATTTCTACAGTATACTAGGCTATTACAATTGTCATTAGATTACAGATTACAAAATGACATTGGTTAGATAAGGGAAAATCACTAACCATCAGATAAACAGCAGTGTGGGAGAAAGTAATCAATCACTGATTGTCTGCTCAGCTGTTGATGAGTAATAGACAAAAATGAGTATAAGCAAAGACTGGAGGTGGATTGTGATGATTAATAGCTGCTGTTGTGCAAGTGTATTTGAAAGCTTGAGTAAAATGATTCAAATTACATTAGAATTTTTAAGTTTTTGTATATGTTTGCCCATGAATCTTTCTCTTATGTTGCTTCTCATTTGCCGTCTTGTGTGTTCCATAAATTGTGTTACACATAGTACCCACCATGTCACTATTATGATAGTCTATCATGCAAAATTATTTTAAGTATTTCTGGGGCTCCTTTGGGAATTTGTCCAATAGTTTAATAGATTGATAGCCAATGTACATTGGTTAAGGTTAGTAATTTACTAAATATATTGAAAGCCATAAAGATTCCTTCTTCCACATTTACTGTACATGTACTGTACATTATTTAAAAATCGAGGATACAGAACAAATGCAGTATAATATAAAAATGCACTTCAAATATGAGAGGGAATACCACATGTCCATCACACATGTTTTGAGTTTTGGAACTCAAACAAACCAACAAGATGTGTGCATCACGTTTAATTTAAAAACACAGGAAATGAGACATACTACAACATGAATAAATTTATCAACTCGCCAGATCAACCAACTACTATACTCGGCTATATTCAGTCATACTGAAAAAAGTGAGGCAACTGTCTCCACAATGAGGTAGATATTTCACTCACACCTCCTCCTGCTACTAACTTCAAGGTTCCTCTTAGTGCTGGTGATGCTACCCTTCATGAAAACACACATGAAAATCTGCTTTGCTCACACACAAACATACATTCTATCATACACAACACCACAAACACTAGTAAATGAAACACATTAACAGATATATAATTTTTTTTAGATTCATACAAATAAAAGCTAGACATTACATTCCAGTCATTACACCAAACATCTTTAAGGGAAAAGTTTGAGGAATGTGTTTGAAAAATATAATGAGGGGAATAGTGCAAGCATAATTATTGATTCATTAATTTTGTTGCATGGAAACAGTAGAGAGATCAACAGCAGTGCTGGAACAGCCGTACAGGACACAACTGGCTTGCTACGAACGCTTCAGCCTTTTACACATGGTGACAAGCAGAGGCGCATCCAGGCAGAAAGACTACACAATGAGTTCCAAGCAACTGCATCACGCTTTGCTGAAATTCAGAAGGTATGGAATATAACCGATAATGACAAGTGATACATTAATATTGTATATAGTTTTGTATATTGTGAGCTGTAGCACAGTGGTCACACCCACTTAGTTCCTAGTTTGAGTCATGCACAATGTAAGAATTTGGTCACATTTCCTTACACCTGATGCTTCTGTTTACCTCAGTAAATAGGTATCTATGAGTTTAGCAACTGTTATGAGTTGCATCCTTGGGAAAGTTATTATATAGCTTAGAGGGACCTTATAAGGGGGGTACGAGCTTCAAAGCTTTACCATACAGTACAAACTATTGAAATATGGCCCTTATTGAATGAAATACTGTATACATGTTGGCACAAACTCTAGAGTGGATGGGACAAACAACACTTATTACCAGCTGATCACTGGGACATGTAAACACAATATATCCTACACCTCTGCTATCATAGCAATAGCACCACAAATATGATAGTGCCTGCATTTACCTACAGTATTGCTGAATACTGCCGAGCGTCCCACTAACATCAGCGACCTTCCCACTGGGCGCTCCGCCACCAAAGTGAACGAGTCACTGGTGCGCATTTTCTTCCAACTGTCAGCATTCCAATAATATATTACCTTTTCAGCTCATATCCCCAGCTTGTTTCTTCTATTGTCTCGTTGAGTTCCAAACCGGTTTCCTACACTTAACACTGATTTTTACAACATGTTCACCAGTCACAGAATGCACTTGGGAAAATCTCTTTGCATTCCTGGGCTCTTATTTACATCATTTTAGAGGGAAACATTCTCACACTGTAACCATGGACTGCACATGTGCAGAACTAGCTCAGAGGGACAGAAACATTTGGTCATTACAGGTATTTCCTTTCACCTGATGCATTGTTCACCTAGCAGTAAATAGGTACCTAGGAGTTACTCAGCTGTTGTGGGTTGCATCCTGGGAGGCCTGGTCGAGGACCGAGCCTCGGGGACACTAAGCCCCGAAATCATCGCAATGTAAGATTAGTAGCTGGCCACTGGGGACATGGATAAACATAGCAGGCTTCCTGTCCTGTCCATGGGAACCCATAAGGTGAACCAAGCCACAGGAAAGCATCACATGCATTTTCCTTCCTATACAGGTGGCAATAAGTTAAAAAAAAATTTGTATATTAAAAAAATATACATGTAAACTGTTTCTTAATTAACAATTTTACAGTTGGTATAATTTGCTTGTACACTGCAGAAAGTTGTCAATTTGCTGAGGACTGCCCGACTACCAGCAGATATGGTAGCTGTGGAGCAAGACACCAGTGCCTCCAACACTGACCTTATGATAGCATCAGAACAACAGAGGCAGGCAAAAATGAAAGAAATTCAGGTGAGGATTCATATTGATGCTTAATATAATTAGTGATAATCAAACCACACACCAGAAGATGAGGAGACCACAATGTTTCAGTCTGTCCTGGACCATTATGAAGTCGATTGTGATGGGAGCAAGGGAGGCACAGGCATGCTTCCCTCGCTCCCGTCACAATCGACTTGATAATGGGCCAGGACGGATCGAAATGTTATCGTCCTTGTCTTCTCATCTTCTGGTGTGTGGTTTGGTCAACATATCTTCAGCCATGTTATTGTGACTCATCGTCTGCATATAGTTAGTATTAATATTTAATAAAGATGCTTGATTGTATGCTTGAATTGGCAAATTAACATTAATAATGTAAATACTGTACTTGTGCACTAAAACAAGATTAAAGTTCTTGCAATAACAATTCTATGTGGCCATAGGAAATTGTATATTTTTTCAGTCCTCTTTCCAGGCAGTCAGTTGTGCCTTGTCAGTTTGTGCATACTTTTCCCTGTTATGTCAAATCCATATCCTGGTGCTCAATTTTTCTTTGGCTTTGGTAGTTCAAGAGTCGGGTGCCCAGTTGGTAGAGGTTCTTAGTTTCTCTGCAGTGCAGTTATTTTTGAGTCGATCTCGACTCTTTAATGTCAGGACCCCTTTGTCTGAATTGGTGCTTTGGCTATTGATTCTTGGATTGTTCTCCCACGGGTGCATCATTAGTTGTCCGGTTGCTGTAGTTCATCACTACCTGTGCACCACCTTACCTGCTTCAGGGTTCATGTTGTTTGTTGCTCCCTTCTCCACGATCCCTTTCCTTAGCTCCTTTATCAGAGGTTGTCCACAGTGACATCTTGTCTATCCAACCTGCGGTCTTCACTTAAGCCCATTATGTTAGTAAGTTTGTGGCTCTGACTCCAGTATTTTCTGACAGATCTTGGGTTTGTGTCTAGGCTCAGGTATTGAAGGTCTAACAAGGTTTTGGTGGTTCAATACCTGGGCAGTGTTCTTGGTCCCTGTCGGGCTTGTGTTGCTTTGGGGTTGGGTTTTCCGTTCTGGTCTCCTCTCTTCTAGGGTGTGAGTGTTGCTCTCCTCCTCCCTCGTAATTCCTTGTTTTTTTCTTCTGGGTGGTAATTGGCTACATGCAGTTAAATAGCTCCCAGAACTGATAGACAAGAGTTACGAGGAGAGGTTAGAGGCATTATACATGCCAAAACAAGAAGATAAAGAGGCAATATGATCGTAACATACAAAATAGTAATGGGATACAACAAAATTGATAGGGAAGAATTCTTGAGACCTGGAATGTCAAGAACAAGAGGTCATAGATTTAAACTAACTAAACAAAGCTGCCAAAGAAATAAAAGAAAATTCACTTTTGCAAACAGAGTTGTAGATGGTTTTAACAAGTTAGATGAGAAGGTGGTTGTGGAGGCCAAAACCGTCAGTAGTTTCAAAGTGTTATATGACAAAGTGATGGGAAGATAGGACACCACAAGGGTAGCTTTCATCTTGTAACTACACTTAGGTAATTACAGGGAGGCACCATTTCACCCCTTCCAGAAAATCAGTATTGAATGTAATGGAATGCCTTTTCCTGGTTGGGCCTTGGTGGCTCCCAGATCCCTTCCTCCCTATCAGATGTGTCAGTTTGTTGCCCTAGCCTGTAAACTGAGGAATGTTGCCATGGAAGTTGGCAGTTCCCGGTGGTGATATTACCTGTCGCTGGTCAGCTGCAACTGGGGCGAGGGGTTGAACTGACTACTGGTTGGATAATTCTACCTACCTGATTTACCTGAGGGCCACTAACACTAGAGGCTTCAACAAGGACAGGAAGCTGGTGGCTTGTCAAAGGTTCCTCCATATGCCTTGATGATCCTCTCCAGGTGGATTTTAAAATCTATCAGTTTTCCTGTTTATGGCTATGGTAAGTAGGCAGTTACACAGGTTTTCTCCATGTAGGTGAAAAAAAAACATCTGTTCTCAGTACTACATTGTGGCTTGTTGAGCTTGAAATTATTGCTCCTTGTTTGTGCTACATCTGACCTTTTGAAAAAATGGTTAGGATCTACATCCTCCAACTTGTTCAGTTTTTTTTAAAGTTTCGATGAGATCTACCCTGTCATTCCTGGTCTGCAGTGTTGTTAGGCCTGTGACCCTGAACCGTTCCTGCTATGAGAGATGACTTGCTCTGGAATGACATTTGTTTCCCGGTGTTGGTCCTTCTCCAGAGCAGCTATGTCCTTCTGTAAGTCTCCATGCCTGGATACAGTAATGCAAATGGGGCCACACCAGAGATTTATTCAGTTGAATCACTACCTACTTTTCCTTAAAGTCAAAGGTATGCTTGATTATTCCTAGGGTTTGGTTAGCTTTTATGACTGCTGTTCCTACCTGTTGTGCAACTTTTAGTGAGTGGGCCCGGGTAGATTTTGACTCCCAGGTCCTTTTATTTATTCATTAATCTGCTGTAATGTAATAAAAATTTGCAGAATAGCACTGCTTTGTTTCTTTCCTCTTGAACCTTGTGGTTGTCTGTTTTACTTCACTTTCTTTCTGGATATTTCCTTGACAAGGGTAATGGTAACAATTCCCTGCTCCCTGCGCCTCTGTAAAGACACGAGGGTTCTGGTTTCTGGTAGGCTACTACAGAATCCTAGAGCTAATATGGCTCGTGTGTGGAGCTATCTCGGTGCTGCAGGAAGCCACTGAGGCCCAGCCAGTAAGAGGAGTTTTATTACATTCATTACTGTTTTTTTCTCTGTTTTGGGCAACTCTGATCCTTAATGATGTTCTCGCATCATAAAGATCTGGATTTTGGTCATGGCTTCCATTGAGTTGGCATAGGTCTCAAGAGGCTTGGTGCAATTTCCAAGGCTTGGCTATATTTTACTAGCACTTAAGCTAGAGAAGCTGCAAAGGCCTCTTTATAGCTGTTTTGACAAGAAAACAATTACAGTATTTGCATAATATTTAATAAATATTGAAAGGGAAGCATAATTTTGGAAGTGATCAAATAGACTAAAGGTATGTTTGATACCATAATACTGGCTCCTATTCACATGAAAGTTAAAAAATAAACCACTTATTGAGGAATTGTGAGGACGACATAAATCACCAGTGACTGTTCCTAATTGTTCCTAATGAATATGAAGTGGACTTGTCACCTGGTTCTCTTAGTGAATATGAGAAATAAGAGTATGTACACATATCTCGTATTTTAATTTTCTAATATAGATTTGACCAGACCACACATACACTAGAAGGTGAAGGGACGACGACGTTTCGGTCCGTCCTGGACCATTCTCAAGTTGATTGAGGAGAATGGTCCAGGACGGACCGAAACGTCGTCGTCCCTTCACCTTCTAGTCTGTGGTCTGGTCAAACTACTTCAGCCACGTTATTGTACAAGAGTTATGTAGATTGGCTTATCTATTTATATTCCCTATACTGTACCCTTCACGGGGAAAGTATGTAATGCCCATTTTTAAATTTGTGCTGAATGAAGTCAATATTAAAAATATCTCTACCTTCTATTCAAAAAAAAAAAGAATTAATCTGAAGTTTAGTTACAAGCCTTTTTGGTTGAAAAAGGTCTCACCAAGCTGACATATCTCAGGATATGAAACATGGTCAAATGAGTAAAAGTGTTGCTATGATTTCAAATATTTTATCCTGTGACTTTTGTACTGTGCGGGTTCCTGCTTATTTAATAGTAAAATTTATGTGAACTCGTAATTAATTTAGCTTCATTTTCCGAATTATATATCTTTTAAGCATCCATTACAAATTTAAATTGCTATAGATACTGTACTTGGAAGACAAGTAAAGAATATTTGCTCTGAAGCAATCAAAATTAAAATCGTCAAGGATCCTTCACCCTTCCTCCATTTTCTTTTTTCTTCTAAAAATGAGACTTGTCTGGAAGTGAAATGTGTTCAATTTTTCAGGATCTGGAGTTTGAAACGGCAATGCATCTAGAAAGAGAACAGAGAGTCCGTCAGCTGGAGACCGACATAATAGACATAAATGAAGTTATGCGTGATCTCTCATCTATGGTTACTGCACAAGGCGAGATTGTGGGTAAGTTGCTTAGAGGGTTTTTAGGGAAGTTCCTAATTGTAATATTCTAATTATAATTCAGATGACTACATATTTTCTGTGGGGGAGCCCCTTTGGCTCCCTGGATCTATCAGTCTAATATGCGAATCATTAAACCGGGGCATTAGTCTATGGAGTTCAGCCTACTGGGGACCACGAACCAGAACCTGGCCCCCTCAGAGAAGCGCAGGGAGCAATAGCCCTGGACCCCCCCCCCCCTGTAGTTGGGGGTTTTCTTTATCTGGCACGGACCTGGGTTAGGCACCCTGAAAGGTTGGCATAACAAAACAGACCCCGCATGGTAAAGAGACCCCTGTCTCTTTAAACAGCCTTTAATTTTCCTCCTGCTTGTGATAGGGTTTTCCTATTATTTACCATTTGCTTTTTTGTAACAAATTCAAACATAGAATTTAATAACCTAACCTGTTTTAGTGCCTGGCCCAAGGTAGAGGCCAGGCAAGTTATATCCCAACATAAAATAAATTAATCAAGATGTTTCAAATTTATTAGTTCAGGTATATTTTCATTTGTTTATCTTAATCATTAGGATAACTAGGCCTTAACATTCTTATTTTTGTTTTTAGATTCCATAGAAGATAATGTGGAATGTGCTCATGGACATGTTGAAGAGGGCCGAGAGGAACTGTTAAAAGCTCGACAGTACCAGGTGAGGATGTTTCTGTTTCTGAGGGCTCCTTGATGCTATCTAGCTGAATGAGCTCTCCACTACTGGGTCACATCATCTGTACGAGTCCCATTTGGCCTTCCAGGGACCCAGAGCTAGAACCTGGCCCTCTTCACAGAGCCACAAGGAACAGGGGAGTATTAGAATCACCCCTCACTGGGATAGCATTTAGATAGTCAGTGAAGCATTGCAGACTACAGTATGTTCAAAGAAAATGAAGCATCAAAACAGCCAAATTCTTCTGCAAAATTTTCATTAAAAAAATTAGTTGACTTGAAACTAGCTAGAGCCTGTTAGTACTGATGGCTGCCACCAGGTGGCTTGAGCCCCTGGCCAAGACCTGGCTCCTGGTTAGTTCTCTTGCTGATGTTTACTCTAGTAGAAGTGTTTCTCAGGTCACCATGTCAGAGCATGTCCCACTGCTTCTTAGCAAGATGTCAGCCATTCTTTGGACTTTGTCCTGTGGGGGCCATTTGCTTCAGTATCATTTTAGTATTTGGTTCACATGCATGTTATTTTTTTCTCGGAGGCAGTCTGGTAGGGTTGGGGCACACTCATAGGCTGGGAGGGTCTGGGGGTACACCCATAGGCTGGGAGGGTCCAGGGACACACCCATAGGACCACGGAGCCCCTGTGGGGTTTTCCATGGCCCTTAGCCTTGAGTACACACTAAGGGAAGCCCAGGCAGGGTACTGCGAACCGGCGCCCAAGTCTACCAAACAAACTTCTAAAAGCTGAACCCCCGGGACGTGTCCACTCATGGGGACCAAGCGGGGAATACCACCACAGAAAATATCTAAATAAAACCACCTAGAACAGTAAAGGGGGACCAGAAAGGCAGACCCCTCACCAAGCAAAAACAAAAGAAAAACCCTGCAAGAGGACAACGTACCCAGGCGGAACAGAGCCAGCCGCTGTTATTGGTGAAAACTAGCTGTGCGGTACCCCACGCCCCTACCAGTGACGAAAACTACCACCTACCCAGAGACAAACCAGGGCAACAAAACCCCAGCCGACTCCAAGGGTGGCCCAGTAATGAGCAGTAAAGGACACAGCGGAGGTAGAACCCAAGGTGACTTGTGAAAGGTGGCCCCAAGCCCCAAGGGCAGTACTTACAGGGCACCTAGGGAAGAAAGCCCTAGGCGCATGCAGGCCGAGTACCGTGGAATCTCACTCCTGGCTCACACCCCACCGGTACCTGGTTGTTACCAGGTTGATGGGGTTCTGGGAGTTCTTCTACTCCCCAAGCCCGGCCTGAGGCCAGGCTCGACTTGTGAGAGCTTGGTCCACCAGGCTGTTGCTTGGAGCCGCCTGCAGGCCCACATACCCACCACAGCCCAGCTGGTCCGGAACTTCTCTTAGAAAACAGTCCAGTTTTCTCTTGAAGATGTCCACGGTTGTTCCGGCAATATTTCTTAAAGTCACTGGGAGGATGTTGAACAACCACGGACCTCTGATGTTTATACAGTACTCTCTGATTGTGCCTATGGCACCTCTGCCCTTCACTGGATCAATCTTGCATTTTCTTCCATATCGTTCACTCCAATACGTTGTTATTTTACTGTGCAGATTTGGGACCTGGCCCTCCAGTATTTTCCATGTGTATATTATTTGGTATCTCTCTCGTCTCCTTTCTAGAGAGAACATTTGGAGAGCTTTGAGACGATCCCAATAATTTAGGTGCTTTATCTCGTCTATGCGTACCATATATGTTCTCCGTATTCCCTCTATTTCAGCAATCTCTCCTGCTCTGAAGGGGGAAGTGAGTACTGAGCAGTACTCGAGACGGGAAAACACAAGTGACTTGAAGAGTACAACCATTGTGATGGGATCCCTGGATTTGAAAGTTCTCGTAATCCATCCGATCATTTTTCTGGCTGACGCAATATTTGCTTGGTTATGCTCCCTAAACGTTAGATCGTCTGACATCATTATTCCCAAATCCTTGACATGCTGTTTTACTACAATGGAAGATTCGATTGTGTTTTGCACCCTGTATTATGTTTCAGATCCTCATTTTTGCTGTACCTGAGTACCTGAAATTTATCACTGTTAAACCTCATGTTATTTTCTGCTGCCCAATCAAAAACTTTGTTGACATCTGCTTGTAGTTTTTCAATGTCTTCAGCAGAGGTAATTTTCATGCTGATTTTTGTGTCATCTGCAAAGGACGACACGAAGCTGTGACGTGTATTTTTGTCTATATCAGACATGAGAATAAGGAACAGTAGCGGTGCAAGGACTGTACCTTGAGGTACAGAGCTTTTAACATTGCTTGGACTCGATTTTATCTGATTGACTGTTACTCTTTGTGTTCTGTTCGACAGGAAATTGAGTATCCAGCATCCTACTTTTCCAGTTATTCCCATTGACCTCATTTTGTGAGCTATCACCCCATGGTCACATTTGTCGAACGCCTTTGCAAAGTCTGTGTATACAACATCAGCATTTTGCTTTTCTTCTAGGGCTTCTGTGATTTTGTCATAGTGTAATTACCTAAGTTACAAGATGAGAGCTACGCTCGTGGTGTCCCGTCTTCCCAGCACTCTTTGTCATATAACGCTTTGAAACTACTGACGGTCTTGGCCTCCACCACCTTCCCCCCTAACTTGTTCCAACCGTCTACCACTCTGTTTGCGAAAGTGAATTTTCTTACATTTCTTCGGCATCTGTGTTTAGCTAGTTTATATCTATGACCTCTTGTTCTTAAAGTTCCAGGTCTCAGGAAATCTTCCCTATCGATTTTATCAATTCCTGTTACTATTTTGTATGTAGTGATCATATCACCTCTTTTTCTTGTGTCTTCTAGTTTTGGCATATTTAATGCCTCTAACCTCTCCTTGTAGCTCTTGCCCTTCAGTTCTGGGAGCCACTTAGTAGCGTGTCTTTGCATCTTTTCCAGTTTGTTGACGTGCTTCTTAAGATATGGGCACCACACAACCGCTGCATATTCTAGCTTTGGCCTAACAAAAGTCGTGAACAATTTCTTTAGTATATTGCCATCCATGTATTTAAAAGCAATTCTGAAGTTAGAAAGCGTGGCATAGGCTCCTCACACAATATTCTTTATGTGGTCCTCAGGTGATAGTTTTCTATCTAGAACCACCCCTAGATCTCTTTCTTTATCAGAATTCTTTAATGATTTCTCACATAATATATAGGTTGTGTGGGGTCTATGTTCTCCTATTCCACATTCCATAACATGGCATTTATTAACATTAAATTCCATTTGCCAAGTGGCGCTCCATGTACTTATTTTGTCCAGGTCTTCTTGAAGGGCATGACAATCATCTAAGTTTCTTATCCTTCCTATTATCTTAGCATCATCAGCAAACATGTTCATATAATTCTGTATACCAACTAGTAGATCATTTATGTAGACAATAAACATCACTGGTGCAAGAACTGAACCCTGTGGTACTCCACTTGTGACATTTCTCCAGTCCGATACATTGCCTCTGATCACTGCCCTCATTTTTCTATCAGTCAGAAAATTTTTCATCCATGTTAGAAGCTTACCTGTCACCCCTCCAATATTTTCCAGTTTCCAGAACAACCTCTTATGTGGAACTCTGTCAAAAGCCTTTTTTAGGTCCAGATAGATGCAGTCAACCCAACCATCTCTTTCCTGTAATATCTCTGTTGCTCGATCATAGAAACTGAGTAAATTCGATACACAGGATCTTCCAGATCGAAAACCATACTGTCTGTCTGATATTATATCATTTCTCTCCAGATGTTCTACCCATTTAGTTTTAAATATTTTTTCCAATATTTTGACTATTACACTTGTCAATGATACCGGTCTATAATTAAGGGGGTCTTCCCTGCTTCCACTTTTGTAGATTGGAACTATGTTAACCTTTTTCCACACATCAGCTACAACTCCTGTAAACAGGGATGCCTGAAAAATCAGTTGAAGAGGAATGCTGAGCTCAGGTGCACATTCTCTCAGAACCCATGGTGAAACTCCATCTGGACCAACTGCTTTGTTCTTATTTAGCTCCTTGAGCATTTTTTCCACTTCATCTCTAGACACCTCTATGTGCTCTATGTTGTTCTCTGGAATTCTTATTGTATCTGGTTCCCTGAAGATTTCATTTTGTGCAAACACACTTTGGAACTTTTCATTTAATGTTTCACACATTTCCTTTTCATTTTCCGTGAATCTATTTCCCATTTTCAACCTCTCAATATTATCCTTTATCTGCAATTTGTTGTTTATGAATTTATAGAATAGACCTGGTTCTGTTTTACATTTGTCTGCAATCCCTTTTTCAAAATTTCTTTCTGCCTCTCTCCTCACTGCCGTGTAGTTGTTTCTCGCATCTTTGCGAGTGGTTGAGTAACTGTGAGAGACAGGATCTTCCCGCTCTAAATCCATGTTGTCCTGGGTTGTGCAATTCATTGTTTTCCATAAAACTAGAAATTTGATTCCTAATCACTCTTTCAAACACTTTTATTATGTGTGATGTTAGTGCAACTGGCCTATAATTTTTTGCCAAGGCTTTACTCCCCCCCTTGTGCAACGGAGGTATATCTGTAGATTAAAGTGCTGCTGGTATCTCCCCTGTATCCAGGCTCTTTCTCCATATTACGCTGAGTGCTCTCGCTACTGGTACTTTACATTTCTTTATGAATATTGAATTTCATGAGTCAGGCCCAGGAGCCGAGTGCATAGGCATATTGTCAATTTCTCTTTCAAAGTCTTCCGAGTTTGTGGTAATATCCGTTATATTATCTGCAGCTTGAATGTCATTCATAAAGAAGCTGTCTGGGTCATCAACTTTCATGTTGTTTATTGGTGTGCTAAACATAGCCTCTTTCTAGAGTGGTCCTCTTTCTGCCCCTCCTCATAGACACGTGCCTCAAGCAGACCTTGTAAGCTTCAGCTGTCAGTTGAGCTATTCCCTGTGTGGGAGTTTTGTCGCTTAAGACCGTCTCCCATTGAATGGTTGCAAGGTCTACATTTATTTTTTCCCAGTCGATCCTCTTAGTGTTGAAATTGAATTGATTGAATATTCCTTCTCGCTTGTTGGGTCTCTTAGACCTAGTACCGTTATTTATGCTAGTTCGTACTTCAATGAGCTTATGGTCTGAGTATGAAGTATCTGAGATTGTGATGTCTCTGATTACTTCATCATTGTTTGTGAATATCAAGTCTTGTGTGTTTTCGTTCCTAGTTGGTTCTGTAATCTGTTGATTGATCGAGAATTTGTCACAGAATCTCAAAAATTCTCTGACCTGTGGTTGGTTATTTCCCAAAAAGCCCACACCACAAGGCATAGAACTGAAACAAAAACCGAAGCCAGAGGCACTCGACCGGCCAGTAATTCCATCGGCCAAAAACTGCCAGTTGGATCGCCGGGGCGGCGTGTCTGGGGCTTCCCCTTCCCCCTCCTGAGGAGGGGGAGTTGTGGCGACGTGATGACGTCATGCTAGTTTGATAATTTTGTTTGGGGAGTTCTGTCCACTCGTTTAGCTTTCGGTAGCAATATTTTCACCAGAATAGGGGGTTTGTTTTGGGGCGCCTACCTTTCTGGGTGCCTATCCTGGTCGATGGCAGACATAGAATGCTCCCAACTACAAAGGGGTTTTTATAGGCCATTGCTCCTTGTGCCTCTCTGAGGGGCCGGTTCTGGCTCGTGGTCCCCGGTAGGCAAGAACTCCTAGCACTTTGATGCCAGAAAGTAATACATATCCGGGACTCACCCAGAAAAGGGCGTTTCATTACATTCAACACTGGCTTTATTGTTTTATTTATTTTAAAAGAATTCCTTACTAGTCAGTATACTACTGGCCAAGGGCTAAGAACGTATGAATTCATGGCTATTGACAACAGCCACAATAGGTATTATCTAAACAGGAGAATGGGTTGCATATACTGTATCTCTCTCTTGCTTCTGGGTTGAATGCTTTAAGGCCATTACCCTACTTCGCCTTGTCCTGTATTTTCTGGGAAGTTGATAGATGCACACTCCTCTATTTGGACTCCTCTCTTGTGCTGTCTAAACTTGATTATGGCTGTCCTGCCTACTCTATGCTTCTCATTTAACCCTTCATTGTCTCGATACTCTGCACCATAATAGGTTGTGCCCCAGCTCTGGTACTTTTCATTCATCTTCTACCCCTCCTACTGTTATGAAATGCCTTTTCGTTGAACGTTTTTCTTTGCACTCGCACTCTATTGCCCTATTCACAGATGGTTCTAAGTCTGCTGATGTTTTGATATACTCTGTAGTCTTTTCTGACCATGTCATCTTGCCCAGAGACTAGCATCTTCACTGCTGAACTTTATGCAATTTTCTATGCTCTTCATCAATTGCTTTTCAGATGTCAACATTTCTTTGTCATTGTGGCTGTCTCTCTCAGTGCTCTCGTGGCTCTGGAGTCATTTAACCCTTCTAACACATTGGATACACTGTGTTGATAAGAGCTTGGATATCAATGAAAGCTACATTAATTCTTTGTCCCGGCCTTATAAAATACTTGGCAAAGTAATTTTTGGCAATTCTGCCAGCGAGAAAGGCAAGGTTTTGAATTTGTGGCATTTTACTTGCTGAGGACATGCTAAGCTGAATGATGAATTCTCTACTGTCTGGCCAACACCAGTATGACTGGCAGTGATGATTTCAAGAGTGCTGCTACTCAGGTGCAGAATGTTGACTTGCTCTGACTGAGCAGGACCTCATTCATGGGACCAGCAGTATGTAGCTATATTTTGAGATGATGATTTCACAGATGGGTCTAAGTCTGCTCATGTTTTGATATACTCTGTAGTCTTTTCTGACCTTATTTTCTGACTTTCTTATAGGGAGCAACCAATATCTTGCTTAGAAAGAAAGCTGTTTATTTACCAACTAAGTACCTACGGGCTCACCATAGCCCGTGCTGCTTGGAGCTGTTTGTTCCAAGTAGCGAATCTTTAACAACAACAACAACAACATTTACCAACCAGCGCAGCACACTGAAAGCCTGAATTTTTCATTTTCAGAACAAGAGTCGACGTCGTATATGCTTCTGCATCATGCTCCTTCTTGTTGTGCTGACTATTATTGGTATTATTATTGGCCTTCACTTCACCTCTCAAAAGTAGGGAGCTCATTTAAAGTAGGTGTGTAATGTGTGTGAGAATTTTGTTTACATTTCCTAATAAATAGTGGAATCTTAGTTTTGTTGAATATACTAGTAATATGCATTCCATTATTTTACAAGTTCTCAGTTGACACACATCTGTGAAGGCCACTATTGCTGATTGAATGTCCAAAGATAGTATATTTTAAATAATCTCTAGTCACAATCCACGAAACTAGTGATTGGTATTCATGCTGAAAAGGATAACTTTATTTCAGTGAATAAAAATAATCACTCTGATGTAACAGTTGAATGGAATTGTTTGGCTTTATTTTTGGTGGTCTGAATGTAATTTGAGTTTCATTTATCATACAGTATTTAATTTAAAATCATATGAAGGTACACATTATATGGTGCTTTATCTTCAACGATGATGATTGAAGTCATGAGTTTTGGATATACAGTAATTATGAGTAATATATGTATTTTATACAATGATCCATGTATTATGTGATTGAAGTATTCATGTCAATATCATTAGTACTGGTTACTTAAGATCTTGTTAAAGAAATAGGTTGAGCTGTGTTTTGTTACGTCATTAGAGCTTTCTAATTCTTACAAAAATCTGTTAACACTTAATGATGAACTTGGGCTCGTGGTCATCATTGATATTCTATATTTATATGAAAAGATGTATGTAGTTGTTTACAGAAATTAGTGGTTAAATATTACCTTTGGGTCAGTAGGTTTCATAATTTTAATGTTTTGCATATTTGATTGTTATCAATATATAGATTTTATGAATTGCTGATAAGTATTAAAAGCAATTTCACATGATGTATATTTTAATACAATGATCACCCACATTTTCACTGGTATTGGACTGTATCACGGTCAACTTAGTCAATACAGGTATACAGGTACACTTTAACGTTATTTCAAGTTAAGAGTGAATAGTGTCTGGTTTGTTTATAAATGTTATAAAAATACTGTATTAAGATATTCAAATTTACCGAGGTATATTCACGTCACAAAGTGCATAATAGAAATTTAATATCTGTTCTGTTCTAACCAACAATGTACAATGATGATAAGCTGACTGATGACCCAGCTTTGCTGCTCTCCCAGATACCTTGAGGTCATGACATATAGGGGAAGTATGTTAATGTTAGAAATACCAGTGGTAAAAGTTTTGTGTCATTTTAGGTGATGTTTCCAGTACTTGATATTTAACACTTTTAGTGATATTAGAAGATTAAGGTAAAAGGTTGTAAAGTAATTTTGGAAAGACATAGTTGGCACTTAAAATTTGTAGATATGTTTTAAGGAGTAGAAATAGGAAACTTGATGATGAATTAGTCTTAAGTTATGTTAAATTTGTGTACAAATTTTTTGATGTACTTCTAGATATATAGATTTTATATTTCCTTCCTTTTTAAATGCATATACAGTGGGGCCTCGACTTACGATGGTAATCCGTTCCCAGAGACGGATCGTAAGTAGAAATATCGTAAGTCGAAGCGATTTTTCCCATAAGAAATAAAGGGAATTGAATTAATCCGTTCCCCACCCTCCAAAATATTAACTTACAAATACATTTTATACTGGATACAATTTTTTTTCTAACAGTACATATGTTTATCTTACCTTTATGGAGGACTCTTGATGCGTATGAAAGATGGTGAGAAGGGGGGAGGAGGAGAGGTGTTACTGTTTGGAAGGGGAGTCCCCTTCCATTATCACATCAGGCAGTGATGACTTCTCTGGGGTACACTATCCTACGTTTTGCCTGCATACCACTAGGACCTGGTTGTCATTCACTGCTTGTTTGTCTCACTAAAAACCTTTCCAGATATTTTTGTTTTTCCATATGTTTTAATTTTTGTCTGTAGTGAGGCATCACAGTGTCATTAAAAAGGTTAAGGCAACCACCTACTGCACCGTGATTTGGGTGAGTTGTTTCAGCAAAAGTTTGCAATTCTTCCCATGCTGCACACATTTTCTTAATTAATGAGGAAAGGACATTCTGTACTGTCTCCTCCTCCCCTGAAGAAATTTCCTCAGCTGTCTCTTGTTGCTGCTCCTTGTTAAGTTCTTTGGTGGTCAGTTCTTCGCTGTGTTCCTCCACCAGCTCGCAACACACAACACTCAGAGCACTATGAATGCCACTTCTTTTTCTAAATTTCTCAAACCATACCCTGCTCGCCTTAAATTCTTACACATTTGCATCACTCGTTCCAGGGGTAATCTTTAAAAGGTCTTCATGCAATTTCCTTGCTTTTTCACAAATGATGGCCTCTGAAACTCTATCACCCGCTAACTCCTTGCTGTCTATCCAAATTAATAATAACTGTTCAACATCCTCAAGTGTTTGTGTTCTATGTTTCATGATTATTGATACACCTTTTGCCACTTTAGCACTCATAATGTCCTTTTTCTTAGCAAGTATGGTGGATATCGTTGACTGAGATTTGTTGTACTGCCTAGCTAGTTCAACAACCCGCACGCCATTGTCATATTTACGAATGATCTCTTGTTTTTGCTCTATGGTCATCGTTACATGGGTTTTCATATGTTGAACCTTTCCACTGACTTTCTTGAGACTCATGACATGATATATAATAATCAGTATTATGTTCAAAAAGCAAAAAAAAAAAAAAACTACAAAAACTTAATTTCTTATAAGCGTGATTGTCACTAAGCGGGCAGCTGTAGTAAACTGAGGCAGGTTGGCCCGCGTGACCGGGAACCATGTACTCGGTTGACCCAAACATGTACCAACAAATATCGTTAGTCGATGACACTATCATAAGTCAAGTCGCATTTTTCTATCAAATTTACATTGTAACTCGAAATTATCATAAGTCGGGGCAATCGTAAGTCAAGGTGCCACTGTAATGGAACTTTTGAAATGATATGATCACTATGTACAAAATATAAACAGGAATCAACAAAATTTACGAAGAATAAATAAAGAAAAACCTGCAACTGTAAGATTTAGAGGACAAAGGTTCAGACTAACAAAACAATGCTGCCCCTCCCCTCCAAAAAAAGTTATCTTTTACAAACAGAGTAGTCAATGATTGGAACAAGCCCATACTGTCAAGAGTTTCAGAGCATCATTTGACAAAGAGTACTGGGAAGAAAAAGAGGCGATATGATCATTATGTTCAAAACAGTAATGGGAATCGATAAAATTGATAGAGAAGAATTCCTGAAACGTGGAACTTCAAGAACAAGAGGTCATAGATTTAAACTAACTAAACAAAGCTACTGAAGAAATATAAAAAAATCACTTTCCCAAACAGAGTGGTAGAGGGTTGGAACAAGTTAGGTGAGAAGGTGGTGGACCATTAGTTATTTCAAAGCATTATATGACAAAAGAGTACTGGGAAGACGGGACACCATGAGCATAGCTCTCATCCTGTAACTACCTTAGGTAATTACACATGGCAGACATGGATGGGAAGCATAAACATAACCTGGTTCAGTACACTATTCGTCCAAAAGTATGCAGCACCCTTCTCTTGCCCCCTCAGCACAAGAAACAGTACATAAGGGAATATAGTTAATAATGTATTAATTACCTTTTATTACTTGGGTTGCCCTTTCTTCACAGCTTGATGGCATCAAGGTAGTGAAAGAGTCAAGTTTCTTAGGTGTTTAGTCGAGATGTTTGTCCAGGACTACCTTGATAAAATGCTTGCAGAAAGGAACATGCTAATGTGTGTATATGTGAGAAATAAGATAACAATGAGAGGTATCTGGAGGTGGTCTGATGTCATGTTTGTATTGGTTAAGATTTAAGGGGTAAAAGATGATATCTTACAAGGCTCCATGAGGTGAGAAGATGAAGGCAAAACAAGTGTGAATTGCAAGAGCTGATGTGTTCCAGGACCTGATGGGTAGTTATTTTATTATTTACATTTACTGTATCTACATTATGCACATTTCAATTTTTTTAGCATATTAACTGTTATATAGTATATGGAAAATCATTGGTAGTTTTTATATCCATGTTATTCTATTGCCTATCAAGACCATAAATTCTGACTAACCTATAAAGAATAATAGTTGAGCAGAATATATTCATATATTCATACACAGAAAAATTGTTCATAATTCACTAAGGAGATATATTAGTTTTGCTTGTATTTGGAAAAACTCACATTAGAGGCAACAATAAAACTAATAATTATTGAAAATCTGATATGCTATGGTTGTTTAACTTGCCAGCTGGCACAGAGCCAACATTTGACGACGGCATTAGATGCATGGTGGAAATGGTAATAAAAATACTTAAGCATCTCAATTCAGTTGGAGGGCCTGTAATAGACTAATGCTCAAAAAAAAAGAACAAATTTTTGAGTTGTATGGCAAAAAAAAGGGTCCTTTGGAGACTTAACAGGTGTGGTGTGTGTGTGTCTCGGGTCATTGGATCAGTGCCAGATATGATGGGCCAAGAATGAGTTAGGTGAGGTGTGGGTCAAAATCTGCCAACCCACAAACAAGTAATTCATAATAAACAGCATTTTATTGTATAAGTAATGAGGTTGGGGATAATAACTTATATACCATTTTTCCATAATACTCTTTACCAACTGACATTCTATGAATGAATATCAGTTCAATCATAGAATGAACTTCATTTATCAGATGCAAAGGAAATGTGCCACATCCAGTAATAGGATACATTTAGGGCAGGGGACGGGAATTTTGCATAGCTCAGTGGAAGGGACTATTGGTTTTCCTGGGTGTGTACTGTGAGGGAGAAAGTTTTAATCTTAACCAATCTTGGATATATAAAATATGTTGATATTTATAAACCAGTTACTAAAGAAAAGGGTCAAAAAAAGACCAGTATTTGCCATGGTCCATAAAAATAATGATTTAATATAACACTCATAAATTGAGTCCTCATCATGAGTTCATCATGAGCATATATTGAATGGGGGGGTGGACCTTCGACAAGCCACTGGCTTCCTGTCCTCGTCGAGGCCACTAGTGTTAATGGCTCCTCGGGTAAATTCAGATGTCATTCAAATACCTTGTGGTATTTATTGGAACATTGAACTATTATCATTACAGTGTATTGGCATTTTGGTAAATTCATATGCGATTGTGTTGTATAGTTATCCCCTCTGAAGACTTCTCTGTACTGGACAGGTATGTAGCTTGGCCATTACCTGTACGTTTATTGGGGGTTGTGACAAAGACGAGTCTCTTGTGAGTGCATTGCTTTTGGTGTGAATGCCGGGTCTGTCACAAAGAAGGGCCCTTTGGTCCTGGCTTCTCATTTATCAGTCAAATCAATGATAAACTTATTTATAAAGGTATGTTTTGTACAAATTCACAAGGGCTGTGATGAGGGTTCAAACCTATGTCTGGGATGATCCCAGACGCGCCTTAGTCGATTGTGCCACAACACGGTTGTGGCGCCATGGTAACCATGTTGTGGCACAATTGACTAAAGGTGCATCTTGGATCATCCAGAGACGTACGTTTGAATCCTCCTCACGGCCCTTGTGGATTTGTTGATTTGATGTACAGTATCACGTTACTGTGATTTGTGTGTGTGTATGTTGTGGGTCTTGTGAGACTGAGCACAGAGGATGGCACGGAGATCTTGTGGGACTGAATACAGAGAACAGGGTGGATACTTGTGGGACTGAGCACAGAGGACAGGAAGGATACCTTGTGGGACTGAGCACAGAGTGCTCCAAGTTTAGCTAAGTCATTTGCTTGTAAGGAGGCAATTGATTACCATCTCTGATTGCCTCAGAGCAGTGTGAGGGCAGCAGTATTCAGAGAACTCAAGAAAATTTAATTGACTTGAGGCAAAGTTAAATAATTAATAATATTAAAATTAACATAGTTCACCTATAGTAAACAGATACCACCTATGGCTCCTTATTTTAGTACTCTTTTACTAAAGTAGTTTACCCTTACTGAAAATAGTTACAAAAGGTTATAATACATCACCCTTCTGAGTCAACTAATGTTTCAACCCATGATTTAAACCACTATTCTATAGTGTATTCTGTTAAAGATAGCACTTAGGCGAAATCTAGTGCTTCTCAGTAAATTATAGTAAGCATTCATAAATATTACATACAATAATAGTTCATTGCCAAACACTATTTATTATTTATTTATTTATTTATTTATTAGATATATACAAGAAGGTACATTGGCTTGTGAGAATACATTGAATAGTACAGTATTTACAATCTTGTAAGCCACTAGTACGCACAGCGTTTCGGGCAGGTCCTTAATCTAACAGATAATTTAAGTAGGTAATTTCTATCAGAATTAATAAATGATAACATAATACATTGCAAAAGGAAAATGAGATGAGAGAGCTTAGTAAGTATATTAAAGCACATTGGTATATTAAAGCTCTGATTACATTGACAGCTTGATTGGTAATTTAAACAAGATTAATAGACACCATACAGCAGATTGACAACATATAAGAAGACAGCAATGATCACAATGGTAAAGATGTTCAAATTGGGTACATAAAGGTTGGGAGATTGGGTAGCAATAGATACAGTGCAATTTTAAAGCAAAAGGTAAAAAACTATGAAGATAAAAATAGGTACTTTTTAGTATTGTTTTTGAATGACGTAAAAGTTGGACAGCTTTTCAATTCAATAGGGAGTGAGTTCCATAGACTGGGTCCCTTTATTTGCATAGAGTGTTTACACAGATTAAGTTTAACTCTGGGGATATCAAAGAGATATTTATTTCTGGTGTGGTGATAATGGGTCCTATTACATCTGTCCAGGAAAGAGTTTCAGAGCAGGATTTGCATTTAAGAACAGGGTTTTGTAAATGTAGTTGACACAAGAGAATTTGTGGAGTGAGATTATGTTTAGCATGTTTAGGGAGTTAAACAAGGGGGCTGAGTGTTGTCTGAAAGCAGAAATTGATATTATTCTGATAGCAGATTTTTGCTGGGTGATGATGGACTTGAGGTGGTTTGCAGTGGTTGAACCCCATGCACAGATACCATAGTTAAGATAGGGATAGATTAGTGCATAATATAGAGAGATGAGAGCAGAGTTAGGTACATAATATCTGATTTTGGAAAGTATACCAACTGTTTTAGAGACTTTCTTAGTTATGTGCTGTATGTGGGTACTGAAGTTGAGTCTCTTGTCTAGGAATAGACCAAGAAACTTTCCATCATTTTTATTGCTAATGTTTACATTGTCTATCTGAAGCTGAATTGCATTTGTAGATTTGCTTCCAAATAAGATGTAGTAGGTCTTTTCTATGTTAAGTGTTAGTTTGTTGGTTGACATCCATAAGTGGACTTTTTTTAGTTCATTATTAACAACATTATTTAGTGTATGTGGGTTGGGGTTAGAGTAGATGAGGGTAGTATCATCAGCAAACAAAATATTGTTTGTACACTATACAATAGTGTAAGCTTTGAAAATCTTAGAGATTGTGTTGTAGGAACGTCAGCTGAAAGTAATGTGACGTTGGAATATCTACGGGATACACTACTGCAAACAGGATGGATATAGATTCCACAGAAAGTCACACGATGTTTATGAGGTCCACTGCCACCTGTTGGATGGGTATTGGGCCCACTGCCACCCACAGGATGGCTACGGGGATCACTGCCGCCCACAGGTTGGGTTGGGGTCCACTACCGGCCAAAGGGTGGGTATGGGGTCAACTACCATCACAGGATGGGTAAGGGGTCCACTACCAGTAGGATGGGTCTGGAGCCTACAACCGCTCATAGGATGAGTACAGGGTCCACTACCATCCAACGGATTGGTATGGGGTCCAGTACCGCACATAGGTGGGCGGTAGTGGACCCCATACTCATCCATCAGTTGGTAGTGGACCCCATATACATCCTACGGGTGGTCAACCCGTCCTCGCAAATTCGTATAGTCAATATTGACTTATTAAATATGTGCATAAGTAACATACTTAACATAATAGTTTCCCTTGAAAAGCTTCATAGAAAACACCGACCTTACCTAACCTACTTAGTATGTTAAGATAAACATCTTATTGCTTCGTAATTACAATTATTACCTAACCTATACCTATATTAGGTTAAGTAACAATTGTAATTACGAAGCTATAAGATGCTTATTTTAACATACTAAGTAGGTTAGGTAAGGTCGGTGTTTTTCTATGAAGCTTTTCGAGGGAAACTGTTATGTTTAGTATGTCACCTGTGCACTTAACTAATAAGTCAATATTGACTATACGAATTTGCGAGGACGGGTTGGGGTGGTAGTGGACCCCATACACATGCTATGGGTGGTAGTGGACCCCATACATATGCTACGGGTGGTAGTGGACCCCATACCCATCGAGTGACTAGCTGTGGACCCCTATATCCATCCTGAGGATACACTGGCAGTGATGAAGGTAGCAATGTTCAGTGTACAGGTTCCCAAGTAGGAAGACTTGAGAGGTAAGACCAACGAGAGGCATCAACATCAGAGGCTCTAGTGTCACGTGACAGACTGTGAGCTTTTGTGTGAGGTGGAGAGCCAATGTCATGTTATGTTATCCCGTCGTTGTTGATGGTCGTTAGTACCCGAGACGGTCTTATAGTGGCCGTCCTTACTGTCTGGCTGTGGTCGTCTGAGGTGGTTACGGTAAGACAGTTATAAGCTTATAAATCTCATGGTAAACCATACAAATTCAAAACCAAATGTTTATTTTGCAGTCATCGAGAGGATAATCCGTGCAAACTGCACCTACCATTAAGAAGAAATGTTTATTCAGGTA
Source organism: Procambarus virginalis (assembly GCA_020271785.1). Classification (NCBI taxonomy): domain Eukaryota; kingdom Metazoa; phylum Arthropoda; class Malacostraca; order Decapoda; family Cambaridae; genus Procambarus; species Procambarus virginalis. Next base: position 6,484,997 of record WNGS01109749.1, read on the forward strand.
AAAGTACATTACATAGAAGATGAGTTACAAACATAATGTTGGATTTATAGATAGAACTAGTACATATAATGCTTAAAACCACCAATACGCACAGCGTTTCGGGCAAGGTGTGGGAAAAAACCCCACTTAGACTAAAACTTCATACTAATTGAGATTAAAGTACAAATTGTGTTGAAAGGATTGGATTGGGGGGGGGGCAGAAATCAGCAGTTATACAAGTTACGACTCATAATGATGTAATGTAGGAAGGTTTTGGTGGTTGACAGTGTCAAAAGCCTTATGTAGGTCAACATAATAACCCAGGGAACTCATTTTTATCAAGAGCTGCATGGATCAAGTTAATCACATTCATCAGCGCATCATTAGTGCTTTTTTTGGGGGGGGGGGGGGTCTAAAGCCATATTGGCAAGAGCTAAGTATATTGTGTTTGGCTAGGTAAGAGTAAAACTGTTTGTAGATTAGCTTTTCACATACTTTTGACAAGGTTGCAGAATTGATATAGATGTGAAATTGTTGACATCAGTGAGATCACTACATTTATAGGCTGGGGTTACTCTAGCTTTTTTTAGAATATCTGGAAAGGTTTGGAGTTCAAGTGATTTGTTGTTAGAGCAATGCAATGGCAAGAGCTAGAAATCTAGAGGCTTTCTTGTAAATTAGAGTTGGTATCTCAGCAAGGGCATTTGACTTTGTTTTATA